>JADLZL010001093.1:0-12074 GCA_015844335.1 Chrysopogon serrulatus
GCATGTCGAGGCATGGCAATATTAATTCGAGAGATGCCATGCCACTTACTAACTATCTTCAGATAGAGCTCTTTGATGTCTGGGGAAATTGACTACATAGGACCATTTTCAAAGTTGGGCAACTATGAGTGTACATTCTAGTGGTAGTGGATTATGTTTCAAAATGGGTAGAAGCCATGCCAATGCAAAGCTACAAATTCAAAGAACTCCAAGAAGATATTTCATGAGATAATAATATTTGGGATCTGGTAACCTAAGGATAGTGATTAAGAATGGAGGAACTCATTGATAAGAACTTTCACAAGTGCTTGATGAAGCAAGTAATTCAACATTACGTCGCTACTCCATACCACCCCTCAAACAAGGGCCAAGTAGAGACTTCTAATAAGCAAATCAAGAATATTCTACGTAAGACAGTCAACGAGATAGGAACTGCTCGAAGGAAAGGCTACCTAAAGCATTATTGGCATACTGGACAGCCTACAAGACACCTTCTCTCTTGGCATGTCACCTTATCAACTTGTCCACAGGAAGACTTTTTGTCACTTGCTAGTAGAGCTTAGAGTTCAAGGCTCACTGGGTGATCAAGAGATGGAACATGGATTTAGAAGCCACCAGACAAGAAGAAAGATGCAAACTCCTCAGAGCTTGATGAATAGCAAGAAAAATACAATGCTAAGATCTATAAAGAGAGAACCAAAAGGTGGCATGATAAGAGAATTAAGAAGAAGAGCTTCAGCCCTAGAGATAAGGTACTATTATTCAATTCAAGGGTAAAGTTATTCGGCATGGTAAACTTAAGCAAGTGGGAAGGACCATTCAAGGTGATAAATGCATCATCACATGGAGTGGTAACACTTCAAAACAATGAAGGTATGTTATTCAAGGTAAATGGCCAACGCCTTAAGATCTTTCTAGAACATTTTAGGACTAACCGAGGAATTAGATGAAATCTATTTCCCTGGTTTTTCCCTAATTTATTAAAACCGCCACCTCCGCCGTGGAATTAGGGTCCGCGATGTGAAAAAAAAATCTGAGAGTTAACGGGCCAAGTATGCATTCGCAAAGCGGGCACCGAACCGGGCTGGTGGGACCGCCGATCCCACCTCGCATCGCCGGCCTGCCGCTTCCTCGCGGTCCACCGGTCGGTAAGTAGCTTGATCCGTTAGGGGTTTAGAATATTCGGCCATGATACGCATCCGCCACCGCCTGTTCACGATAGATCTTCGAGATGGATTGGGATGGAATGCCCCCTACCTCAAGCAATTAGGACTATATAAACAGCTCCTGAGGTCATTCTCCTCTCACCCCAAGAGCTTTCCTCTCTCAACCCATAGCACGGAAGCTCTCTACCTCTCCACTTTTCACCAAATGGCAAGCCTAAACCACCCATACACAAATAAAGAGCCGAGGACATCCTTCCACCGGTGGTCATCCCGCCGGGGCTAACCGGCAAAGAGTGCCCCGGCTAGAAGGTCGTCCCGGGCCATCAAAGGAGGTCGCCCGAGCTGACCTTTGGAGGAGCACCAATGGAGGAAGCCTTCTACGCCTGTGCTATCAAGAGGCCTTCCATTGCTCCACCAGCTCATCGACGCCTCCCCGGGTGACAAGACACCAGTCAACCCAAAGATTGCTCTCCTAAGGCACTAAGTTACTACCTCCTAGAGAGGGGGGAGGTCACGGGAGTCACCACCAAGTTTGGGATGGTGATGGGGGGCAAAGTACACCAATGCCAAGGACCGGGTAACTTTGAGGTGTGCGAGTGGACCCAAGCAATGTGAAGTCTACTCCACCTCCAAGGACCAACTGAGCCCCCAAGAAGAAAACGAAGATCGCATCTTCATCAAGATAGCCTCGCTTGACCATAGCCATATTAGAGTCTAGAATAGACCTCGTGGGGGTTTAGCCCCTATACCCCGCACGGGCAGTCCTTAGTCTCGACTCACAAGGCGGCCATGCCATTGTGACCAAGCCTCGATCGGCCTTTCTAGATCGGGTCGGAGTCCTAGGCGGACAATTAGAGTTACTTGTCATAAAGGAACTAGTCGGTTAGAAAACCAATTGTACTTCTACTAGGACACGATTGTTTTGTAACCGACCACCTCGATCTTAGGATCCGTAACCATGCCCCTGACTATATAAGGCGGGCAGGACCCCTACCTAGACATCTCGATCAAAACTTTCACAATAACGTAAGAGCAGACGTAGGGTATTACGCATCAAAGCGGCCCGAACCTAGGTAAACCGTGTGTGTGCTGTTCTTCCCTGCTCCATCTAGCTTGTGTTCCATCACGCACTCCACATAAATCACCGCCATTGGTATACCAAGTGGGTGGAACTATCGCTGATATCTCGTCGACGCTTTGGCGCCTGTAGGGGGTGCGCGTAAGGATTTTAGGGCAAGCAAGATGGTGTCTTTCGCAACAACCATGGAGTTTGAAGTTGATCTACCTTCACCGCCGGCTCAATCACCCGACCGCCACCGCAAGGGGAAACACCTCGAGATCCCAAAGAAACCAGCGCCTGGCGCATCAAGCACCGCTTCCTCCGGCCTGTGCCCTAGAGGACCATGACCGACAACTGGCCCACCACCGCTTCGCTAATGTAGGAGGCAGATTGATAACTCCAATCTCCTCGAGTCCATCGATCACCGAAGAAGTCCTGAGGAGATTATCTACTGGGGCTTGGAGTCGGTGTCAGAATTAAAAGCCGATGATGACAAATTTTTCACCATGGTCCAACGATGCCCGCTGCTGGCTCCAACCCACGCCGCCCTCACGCCGCCTAGATCCCAGCCGGGTAAAGAGCTAGGCGGCACTCAGTCCACGTGAATCCCTTCCGCCGCCTAGGCTCGACCCAGCCGCGATCAAGCGACTCTCGTGTTCATGCCAATCAGCCCATTGCCTGCATTCCAATCTGGTCACGATTCAACCGGCAAAGACGGGCATGGCTCGCGTCGGGCGAACCTCGGGGAACCAAGATCCGATTCGTCGAAGCTGCCTCGGCGCGGGCGTTTCAGGCCCAAGCAAATCGACACGGACAATGTCTAGGGACCGACCATGACCCAACCTCGACACGGCCATCGTGGCCGCTGCTCCTCCCACGTGCACCGGTTCGCGAAGAGCCTGTGCTAGGCAACAAAGATCGGGCAATGCAACTGGCCTGGCCGAGCCCGCGGATCAGTCCATGGGACGTCAAGGCGGGAACCCTTCCCTTTGGCATGCCAAACGCATCCGCCGCGCACCAGAATGTGGAAAGATAGCTCCACGCCTCCAGCCGCCACCACCAACTGGTCCGTCCAATTTCACTCGATGGGACGGCTAGGCACACCGTCAACTACATTCATAGTGAGGAGGCCTCCACCATACCCCTTCCCACCATCGAGGAGGAGGTGGCTCCAGCTCTATCTCGGGTTTGACGGCGCAGCCGTTGCTTCACAAGCTCCTCGACGGCCATTGAGTCCCGACGACGACTTCACTAAGAGGATGGCGCAGCTTGTAGACATCACCAATTTCCTAATATCCGCTTAGGTTTCGTAAGAACCATCTTCAACATCACCAGACAAAGGGGAGCCTATCATAGAAACTCCTCAGAACGGCAAGAGAGGTTGGCCCGCAATGTAGATCGAGCTGATGCCGGCTTGAGGCTCAGCCCACCTCCCCAACTAGAAGTCCAAGCCGCCGGCGAAGGAAGAGCGGGCAGACGGGCGCAAGATGCCGACGCTAATCCACCGCCCGCCCCCAAGCAAGACGCCCAAAGAGGGAGGATGCCGCCCAGAACCCTCGACAATGAGTTTGATCTAGTCGGCGAACGATGAGTCCACAAGACACCGAGTGCCAACATCGCCGTAGCGGCCGAGCGACTCCGCAACATGCAAGCCATGCCGAGATCGACGCCGCCTTGATCACCTCAACGCCACGGAGGCTCGTGTGAACATCATGCGTGAGCCATCCGCCGGACCTCCAGAGCCATCATCCTACGCTCTCGACGTGACGGGGCCGAAGGTGGCGGGGCCAACGATCGATAGGAGAGTCATCATGTGGGACAGACCGTGGTCGCCCTAACCGACCGAAGGCCGTGCGGGCGACAAAGCCACCTAGCGCCGCAAGAAGTCAACCAGGCCACATCCTGCTCGACCTCCACGACATCATCAACGCATGATACCGAGCTCGACATCGGGCCCCGGTCTTAGGTGTTTCTCCGAGCGACTACGCCAAGTCAATCGCCCAGAACTTCAAGATCGGGATCTCGTGCACTACGACGACAAGGCCGACCCCGAGCAGTGGATGGTAATCTATGAAACCACCGTCCGGCCGTTGGGTGGCGGCGAGCTCCGCCATGGCTAACTACCTCCCGATAGTACTTGGCGAGTCCGCCAACCGGTGGTCGCTTACGCCAAAGAGATGGTTCAATCCACAACCGGCCTCACCGCGAGAGATGTTTGTGGACAACTACCGCCAACTTGTGAGCAACCGAGCATGAAGTACAAGCTAGCCCAAATACACGACTCAGCCACGAGTCACCCGGCACTACATCGCCAAGCCCGATGTCTCAGGATACCCCCGACCTCTCGCCTCGGGAGGCATCGGCATCTTTATCTCCGGATCCGACAACTACGCAAATCCCTCGACCTCCGGAAGGAACTCCTTCGAAGAACCCTTCACCATGGAGGACATGTTTAGCATTGCCCAGAGTGGGCACGAAGTCCATGAAGCCTCTACGAGGACAGCTGTATCGACCTTTACAAGCGCATCAAGCCTCATGGGGACGATGGCAAAGGGATCCGATCATGGCCGAGGATCGGGGTCCCGATCGCCGCAACTTCAAGAGAGATGATCGCGCCAATCAGCGGCCCATTGACGATGGGGGCAGCGATCGCCGGATGACCGCAACTATCGCGGTAATGATCGACCATAGCAGCAAAGAACGGAACGACAACAATGACAACCATCACTACCATGGTTGTCGGCAACGTGACTCCATCTATAATACCGACAAGGGACGTAAAACAGATGTCGACGGCGACTCGGCGAGTACGACAAGATATTGAATGAGGACGCCTCGTCATCCGAAACAGGTCACACCTTCGGCGAATGTCAGCTTTCGCCTCGCATTCGCCGAAAGAAACAGAGCACCAACAAAAAAGGACTATCCAAGGAAGCCTAGCGCCCCCAAGTCCGACGATGAAGAAGAAGCCGGGCAAGAACCCCGCCACACCTATAAGGACCTCGAGAAGCATGTAACTACTTACATCTTCGGGGGCAAAGGTGCAACCGAAAACACGAGGGAGAAAAAGCCTCGACGCGTGATCATCGCCGCCGAGGCGTGCATCAGCTCGTTGCCGACGCCGAGCCCAAACGGGTCTCGAGCTGGCTATATCATTCAGCCGGGTCGGACATGTGGGCCAAGCCCAGAGTTCGGGTCGTTTCCCCGATCCTCGATCTAGTCATTGGGAGCGTCCGCTTTGAAAAAAAGGTGCCGACGATGGTGGTAGCGCCTCAACATTCTCTGCTCCGGGCCGCTTCCTAGAGCTCGGCTTAACGTAAGACCAGCTCGAGCCCCTATGATTCGCCTTTCTCGGGGCATCATGCCGATAAGCCCTCCATGCCCTTTTGGGCAGATTTCACCGCCGTCCAGTTTGGCACGCCACAATACTTCCGCGCCGACTACGCCAACTTCATAGTGGCTGAATTCAACGGCGCCTATCACGCTATTCTCGAAGACCAGCTCTCTCCAAGTTCATGGCTATTCCGCACTATGGCTACCTTGTCCTCAAGATGCCAACCGAGCAAGGGATCCCTGTCCCCGCGCTGTAATGTCCTCATGGCTCATGCCCTGAGACAAGTGCCTTCGCCCGCCCGGCCAAGAAGCCAAGGGTCGCTTGAAGAAGCCACCTACCAGCTTTGAGTGTCCAAACCCACTAAACTTGAAGTCCCTGTGAAGTAAAAGACAACCGCCCCAAAGAGGTCAACAAGGCGCACAAGAAGGTTCCTTTGGTCCCCGGCGAGCCAAGCAAGACCGCCATGATCGGGACCGACCTCGACCCCAAATAGGAAGACGTGCTCATCCGCTTCCCGTAGGAGAACATAAACGCTTTTTTACTTGGAAACTCATGACATGCCCTGTCCCTAGGGAACGGATCGAGCACTTCCTTAATGTCTCCGAGACAGCTAAACCAGCCAAGGTGGTTACGATGATTTGCTCAGACGTAAAGGAGGCGATTAGGGGCGTAGATTACTAGGCTCCTAGATGCCGGTTTTATTAGAGAGGTATTCCATCCGACCGGTTAGCAAACCCGGTCCTTGTACGCAAAAAAGAATAATGAATGGAGAATGTGCGTTGATTATACCGATCTCAACAAACACGCCGAAAAGACCCCTTCCCCGCCTCCCTCGCATCGACGAGGTGGTCGACTCAACCGTGGGTTGCTAATTGCTTTCTTTTCTTAGATTGCTACCAAAGTTATCACTGATAGCCCCTCGGCGCTTAGACGACAGAGAAAACGCCCTTCATCACTCCCTTTGGGGCCTATTGCTACATGACCATATCGCTCGGCTTGAAAACACCGGGTGTAACATACCAAAGAAGCCATACAAAGAATGCCTTGAAGCAGAAAACCGCGATGGACTATGCGGCCTCACGAGATGACGAGTGGTGAAAAACCGTAGAGGCCGCAACACCGATTGAGGACCTAGACAGACTTTCAAAGCCCTAAACGTTTTTCGCTGGAAGCTAAATCAACAAATGCGTGTTTGGTGTACCTTCCGGGTATCGCTTCTAAAGTTGTCGTCACCAGACGGCATACGCCCTAACCCTAAAAAGTAAAAATTGTCTTGGATATGAAGCCTCCCAAGTGCGTTAAAGATATCCAAAAGTTGATGGTGCATGGCAGCCTTGAGCAGGTATATATCCCGGCCGGCGACAAGGGCCTTCCTTTCTTTCTGGGCTACTGTGGCCAAGGAAAAAATTTGCATGGTCCGAAGAAGCCGATACAAATTTTCAATGAAATCAAGATATATCTATCATCACCACCAGCCCTCACGCCTCCCGCTGCGCATGAGCACTTACTACTCTACATCACGCCACCGACCGAGTGATCAAGACTGCCTTGGTGGTCGAGCGCAAGGAACAACAATCTATCTATCCCGGGCCCAACGACCAATTTACTACATCAATGAGGTGCTTAACGAAACTAAGTTAGTAGGTACCCAGATATTCAAAACCCTCTACGTGATTCTCTGGGTCACAAAGAGGAAGATGTCTCATTATTTTCAATAGTATAGCATCACCAAGTGTTACCGAATATGCGCTTGGGAGATATCCCCGCGCAATAAAGATGCCACCGGGTCGGACCGCAAAGTGGGCAATCGAACTTAGCCCCTTTGAGCTACGCTTTCCGCAAAGAGGGACCACCATTAAGTCTCAAAAATCGGCCGACTTCCCCGTCGAGTGGACGGATATGACATTGCCCGTATTCGAAATGTGCAAGAGCAATGGAAGGTGTACTTCGATGGCTCTTTAAAACATAGGAGGAGCTGGTGTAGGAGTCTTCTTCATTGCTCCTTCAGAGGATAGTTGAGATACGCCCTTCAGATCCACTTCAAAGCCTCTAACAACACGTTGTATCACGAAGTCAAGCGCTTACACGGACTCGCATTGCAATAGAGCCTGAGTTAAAAGGCTTTTAGTATACAGGACAGCTTTGGTTATCAACCAAGTAAACAAAGATTGGGACTACGCTAACGAGAAGATGGATGCCTATGTCACGGCAAGTAATCAAGCTTGAGGACAAATTCTATGGTCCGAATTCATTCATGTCCCAAGAATTGAAAACCAAGCAAATGGACGAAGTTCTCCAAATTCGGGTCATCCTGAGCTGAAGTCCCACAGGAGTCTTTGTCCAAGATTTGGTTACTCCTTCCATTTGGGAAGAGAAACGCTTCGGGCGAAAGCCGCAAAGACTCCGAGCCATCAACACAGCCAGCCCCAAAGAAGCAACCAAAGACCGAATCGATGGTGTCCTCGACACGAGCCGACCGACTGGCCGCTTACAATGGCTTCGCTTGATCGGGCGATACCTTTCATCCAAGATTTCACCAAAGAAGGTGCTACTAAGTGATAAGGATGATGCTGATTCTCTAACTCATCCTGTTACGTGTTACGGCCCGAGCCACGTAGCACTAGAAGGTTACTTGACTACCTTCCTATGGGTACTAGGGTTCTAAGCTGCCCACATCGCTGCCATTCCACGTAGGTCACCTAAGTACCGTAAGGGCTGATACGCTCGAGAGGAATTATGGGCTTTAGATCCGTCACGATGAGGGTATTAATAAGTCAAGCACACTTAACCCAGACATGTGCCGCACAAAACAAAGGGGGGAGTGTGTTTACATTACAATGGCAATACTCCTAATCATGCCGCCGAGATAGGTCGGGCGCATCCTTCATCGAAAAGGAGATGTTTTGCATCATGGTGGTGGCGGTGTGTAAGAAGTCGGCGTGGAGCACCTTCACTTGATCCGTGTAACCCACCGCCTCCTCCTCGATCCTCTTCAGTCGATCTTTGGGATAGTGCGGCCCGTTTGTGGACAAGATCGAGGCAACAACGAACCGTACCAAAGATCTTGGGGTGTAGTCTTTGAACAGCTCCTCCCATGTCTCGGCACACACCGAGCACCGCTTCCGGTGGTGCGCCGGATCAAGTACGGCTGCCTCCCCCGAGATAAGGCTTTCATCGAGGCCTTAGTCCGCCTCGACCACCCGCCAGCTCCTTGATGCGTGTGTTCTCCCTCGGCCAAAGACTTGAACCGAGCCATGTGTTTGCTCTAGAGCTCGTCAACCCATTTAACATGCATCAAAGAATATCTCATAATAAATCGACTAACAAATGGCAGCCTTACGCACCTCGCTATCTTGGCCTTCGTGTTCTCGACTGGCCTCTCAAATTTCTTCTTATCGCCTTCAAGTTCTACAATGATTCATTTCACCTATCAGCAGATATCACGCCTCCGGCGCGCAATGCAAACAACACTCAGAGCGAATCTTTACCTTTTTCTCTCGGCCTCCTTAACGTTGACCTTGTAGGTCGTGGCTGCATTGTCTTCTCCTCAGAGGCATTGGTTCTCGCCATGATAGGCCGAATGGTCGATCATAGCGCCCCACTAATTCGCATTTTGCGCCCCTATACATCCCGGGTCGTTAGTTTTGGCTAATAGCTTATACTTTCACAAGGTCCTCGTGGTCATTGGCATACCCGACATCGACTTTGGATTCAAAGACCCGCCATTCACCACCGCTTTTACCCCGGTGGGCTATGAAGCCGGCCTTCCCATAGACTCCCCCCCCCGGGCTTTTCCTCGATGCCCCTTGATTTCTTCCATCGGCTCGTAGGTCTTGATGGCTTGGCATCTTCGTCGATCCCCTTTGGTCGACACCGCCGACCGAGTTTTTGGTCCCACTACCCGACCGGTCTCCCCGCCCGCTGTTCTTCAAGGGACCGACGAGGAGGGATGCAAGAAGCACCTTTGAAACCGTGGTGGTTAACCTCCGGTTTCCCTCGTCATCTTGCGCATAGGTGTGCGGTCGGCTGGCCACCTCCAGCTACCGGTCTTCAGCCCTCCCTCGTCAACGTTGGGTTGCCTAGGCACAAATTATCAACTCAATTATGTTAAATCATGTTGGAACTATCAATTACATTACAAAAATGAGCAAGGACTTCATCAATAGCATTCCTAGTGGATTGTTTGACAATATGCCAAACACCCGCCACTTCCACGACTTGAAGCCACCACCGACCACCTGACCTTCTCTCCCTCGCTAGCTCCCACCTTCGGCCTGGTCTTTGGTGTGGTTCCCCGCCGCCAGAGTCTACTGGTAGTTGGTTTCAGGCTTCCTCCGCCTTTTCTTGTCGGGACCACATGGGCCCCACGGTTGAGCGTGAGGACGATGGGGAGGGACTTCTGCTGGTCGGCGACAGATGGGATTGCTTTTTGGCTTGTCCAGTTTAAATTTTTGCTCGTGAGGAATTACGTCCCTTCCTAAGTCCGAGCCCGAGCTCAATACAGCCTCAAAGCTGTTGTTCCCGCTCCTCACCAATTTTCAGTTTACCACCAAGTTTGGTCTTGTGGGTTTCACCTTCTTTCCTAGAGGAGGTGAGGCATTGGTGCTTTGGCCGGTAGCCCTGCGCTTCCGTTGTCTGTCTGGGGACTCAGTCGTTTCTTCAAGATCTTCGCCTCCGGGTTGGTTTGTTCTTCCTTTGCTCCCCCCGAGTGCCTCGCGCACGGCCAATCTCCCACGGGCACATCTGGAGACATATACGCCGAAGATCCCGGTTCCAAAGAATCACAATAATCCTATCACTATGCTTACAAATGCATTACGGCTTGAAAAAGACAAGTTTTTATAATCGCATACCTCGGGCGAGGATTCTTTAGATAGTAGGGAGCCACACTGTTTCCTCGGATATCCGTACGAGGCATAACTCTAAAAACATTTTTGATAGCCGAGTTGCTATCTCCTTGGGCTTTAGACTTTCCTCTCTTTCCCTGGAAGGATCTTTGTGGCCCCTCATACTCAAACATGCAAAGGAACCCTCTCTTTCAAGGGTTGGATATGGTGTCCTACAAACCGGTGGCCACCATAATGCCATCAATATTAACCGAAATCCATCAAGGATAAATGTTCTTCAACCTAGGACATCCCATTATTATCGCATCTCCGACCGCTAGGATTTGCTTGAGAAATCCTGGTAATGTCACAGGGACCGGGTCGGCCTTCTAGATTCTCGTTAATGTAGAACCAAAGATTTCATCCAGTTCTTTGTGTTGGAAGTGTGCTCGATGTTCATCCGCTTGGACTTTACACCTTCTCTCGAGCCAAGTAGCACCCCCTCGCTACCCGAGATCCCTCGGATCCTACACCCTTCTTCTTCGTGGCATACAAGTACCGAAAAGAGATTGAAATGTGGTGCAATTCCTAGATAGCACTCACAAGACGTCATAAAGATGGCTAGGGTTAAGATTGAGTTTGGGGCGATTGCACAAAGCTATCCCCTAGAAAATACACAAATCTCGAAGGAAGTTATGCACCGAATCCCTAATCCCCGTAGGAAATAATCCTCTAACACTATGATCTCATCAGATGCGGGTTAGGAAACCGATCACCTTTTGTCGGGGTGCTCTCCACACTTGCGCATCCTTGGCCGACAAGAAGCTCCCTCCGCCATTGCCGCCAACGACTCCAAGGATGGACCGACCGCCTCCCGCTCACCTCCGCCAGACTTTCTGCGCCTGCTCGCCCCTTGGTCGCTTTTTTTTCCCATTATCTTCGAGGAGGGTTGAATGAGGAGTGGTGGTGTGTTAGATGGAAACTTAGATTGAGATTGACGAGATTGAAGGCGGAGGAAATGGCAACAATGTATGCGGGGGTGGATCGTGTGGTGCGCGGTCGACGGACTATTTATACCATGCGGGTGGCCCGGCCCATTGACCCCCGAGGAGGTTTGTCGATGACAACCGTTTACCCTAATTTTTAACCGGGCTTTCTTGGGCCACGTTACATGGGTATGTTTTACAGAAAGAAGACGGTATAAAATACTACGATGGGCCCGTTTTTATTTTATATCGATCATTAGGTCCACCACCGACCGGGACTTGATGTTTCTTTTTTTTCGTTGTTCCCGCATTGGTCAACCAATTCAGATCGGGCGATCACGACCTTTGTTCTCGATTATACTTACCAGACGGCCGATCTTACCTTATCGGGGGACTCAACTCGGGCCCCAAGGGTATTAGCAACCGGGTCGATCAAAAATCTCGAGAATACCGGTTCTCTTCAAAGTAGATTGGTCGATCAATTCATGATTCGCGCCATGAAATACAAGACAAGAATATTTGGGCATTGCAAGGTTTTCATTACAAATGAAAAAGTAAAGTAGCAAAGACTACTTCGTGAGCTATTTACTTACATGTCTAGATACAAACTACATATTCTTTTTACTACAAAATCCTATGGCACTTGAAGGCAAGGCCACAAAGCTCGCCAAGCTTCGCTCATGGCCCAAGAAACCCATGGAA
>JADLZL010001094.1:0-38446 GCA_015844335.1 Chrysopogon serrulatus
ACGCCGCCGCCGCCAGCAGGAGGTCCACTCCAACCCTGCTGCGTGCATGGCCACTTGGCAGCAAGCTCCGGCCGTACTTTCCGGCCATGGCGACGACTCACTCAGCCAACCGCCTTATTATCCTATATACTGACACCAACCGTCAAGTGAGCTAGAAATGCAGGCTAGCTAACGAGAGGACTGGAGGTTTTTGGGATGGAATTAACTGTTGGCACTTGCCAGCAGATAGCATGGATAGATTCAGCAGTATGGAGTTAAGTACTACCTAAAGCTTGCAACTGATGAGTGCAGGAACACACCATTGATGCAAGCTTTAAATTTGAACCTATTTGCACAGTGTAATCACAACATACAATTAAGTAAGATGCATGCATGGGGTGAGTACTTTGTACTGCATAGTCCGAATGTAGCAAGAACTATAGAGAAATAATAGTCGGTCAAAGAAGATGGATTAAATCCTGTGCTCAGCTCAAACACACATACATACACAAAGATCTCAAATTTGCAATTATCCTCAAGATAAATCTTGCTCTTTTATCTCACCAATGAGACATGGGCAAGCACCGTACTAAGAGTACAAGACCTATATATATTAATTCATTCACTTCCTCCGATCCTGGACACTACAATTTTTTCCCCAATTGCCATGTATTATTATTACTGACTGACACTGACCTAGTAGCTGGCTAATTCAGCATAGTGAAAATGGTGCTCAACTAGAGAGCAGGAAGAAATCCAGCAAACAAAAAAGAAGAAGAAGAAGAAAAAAAAAGGCAAGAGGAGACAGAGGCGGTTTGTAAAGATCAGGAAGGGCAAGAAGGACGCTGAAACCAAATGGCAGAAGAAATATATAGCTCAAATGTTGGAAATTAAAGCTGGAGGTATAGCGAGACGTACAGAAGCAAATAGACATGGTTTGCAAAAGTGATTCTACTATACTCGGGATGTGCTGGTCGGTGCAGCAGCTGCTGCAGTAGTGGCGCTGCTTCCCTGGCCGGTGCTCGTCGGTGCAGCTTTCGTGGTCGCCGCCGCGCTGCCACTGGACCCGTCCCCGGCAGCAGCAGCTGCCGCGGCCGAAGACGACGACGCCGCCGCCTCCCCTGAGGCTGCTGCTGCCGCCGCCGCCGTGGGCTGCTTGCGCTTGCGGCTCTTCTTCTCGTAGGGTATGCCCCTGGCCTTGGCCTGCGCGTCGCGGACGTCGCGGAGGTAGATCCGCACGGCGCGGGCCGCGAAGGGGTTGGACTCGGGCGCGTGGCCGCTCTCCTCGTAGGCGGCGCGCAGGCGGCCGATGAGCGCGTCGAGGGAGCCCCAAGCCTGGCGCAGCGGGCACGGGCACGGCGCCGGCGGGTTGGGCTGGCCGAAGTAGGCGCACCCCGCGGCGTGCACCTTGGTCTTGCCGAACTGGTCCAGGTACTTGAGGAACTCGATGACGTGCGCGCCGCTGCAGCGCGCCAGCGTGAGCGGCGGCCGGTGGTTCCGCAGGTACTGCAGGAACGTGTTCCAGTCCCGCCGCTTCTGCGACTCGTACCTGCTGAGCGGCTGCGGCGGCGGGGGCTGGGGCGGGGCGGCCTGCTGCGGCTGCGGCTGCGCCTGAGCCAGCGGCTGGACCTGATGATGCTGCGTAGGATGCGCGTCGTCGCCGCTGCCGGCCCCCGCCGCCGAGGACGGGCCGGCGGCTGGCCCCGAGGGATCCATGCACGCCGACGCGCGCGAGCTCACCCGGCCGGCCGGGGCCCGGGCCGCGGCCGGGGCGCGGGCGAGCGCGCGATCGTGCGGATCAGTGGAGACGCTCGCGCGCGCACCGTCCGGGGCGGGCGGGCGCGGGGGCGGGTCGCGATGAGATGCGGGGGGAGAGCGACGGGCCGCGGGGGAGCTAGTAGTGGAGAAAGGGAGGTGAACTGAAGAACGACGCTGCTGCTGCTGCCTGCTGGGCTGCTGCTGCTGCTATACGAGTCGAGTCGAGTCGAGTGAAGTGAAGGAGCCGGGACGGAGGCGTGTGATGGCGATAGGCGGAGGCGCGTGGAGGGTGGGGGCCGGCGGCCATTCACGTGGTGGCCCCCCGCCCCGAACACAATTCCGTCCCTTCCGCGTCTCTCTCTCCGATCCTCGGCGCGGCGGCGTAGAGGGTGGGGGACGTGGGTACGTACGTACGCGGCGTAGGTTGGCGGATTCATGGGATCACGCGCGTATGGATGAGCTGAGGAGTGCCGGCTGGCTGTCCCGTGTGGCTTCCGCATGTACTAGTAGTACTGTATATACCGGGCGCCCTGGCGGTCTCTGGCGAGTCTTGTGCGCGGGCGGCCCCGGTGGCATGCATCATTCGAGCGCGTCGTCAGATGCGGCTAGCGTTTATAGGTCCCGGCCGCTGTGGTGGTGTCCGGTGTGTACCGTGTCATCAGTGTAATCCAGAGCGCTTGTCGGACCAGACGAGAATAAACTATGATGAGACTGGCCTGTGTGTGTACTATTCCCAGCTTCGGCTAGCTACGCATCTTCTAAAACCTTTTTCTCTCTTTCTTTTTATTACAAACTGCAATAAGGACGTCGTTTGAAGCTTTGTATTATTTCATTCAATTCCTTTTTCCCTTTGCGCTAAATTTACCTTCCAAATGCATGGAAACCATTTCTAAAATTTACAATGATGCACTGCTGAGTGATTTTAGTTTTTTTTCCCCTAAAAATAACATGGAGAACGTACGTCTGCAAAACGTGCATGTGATGTGTTCATCTCTTATTAATACTCCCTTCTATGCATCCTGGTGTCAGGCCTTAGAATATTTTTTAGGTCTAGGGTCCGTTCAGTTTCATGAGATCGACTCCCCCTCTCTAATTTATATAACCTTAGATCAGCTGCAACGATTCCTAGGGCAAATTCGAGCTAACTTAATAAGCCTTAGAGATTTCAAATGTTAGCTAACCGACCGGTGTTTTGGGTAAGTTGGATTCTTCGAGCAAACGACCATCTCTCAGCTACAGGTGAAATAAAAAATAAAAATGCAGTTTGTACACAGACGCTAGCTGCTCATGCGCTAGACCTGTCCTGTTTATTTTATCTCTCCGATCCATCTAAAATCTTTTGCGTGTCTCTGGTTATCAAACATCTTCGCCTAGACTTCAGGTGTCACTTTCCAACCAAGTTTTTTTTTTTTCGCAATTTCATATGTGAGCAGGGATCTACAGCTGATAAAAAATAGAGGCCCGTGACAGTAACAGAACTATACTATACCTGTGCACGATAAACGTTGCTTTCTTTTGAAAGGGAGTGCAAGATACGAGTGATATGGTTTGCTACTTTAATTTATATATAGGACATTTTGATTTGGTATTATATCTTTCCGTAGGTCCAGTGTGATTTGGTCTTAATCTAGCGGTGAATAGTATATTTGCCCATTCTTATTGCTGGAATATTTTAACTACTCCAACAGTTTACTAAAAGCACTTGGCATCCTAAAATTTTTACCAAAACCACAAAAAACAGCCTCCAACAAGTTGGCAAAACTACTTGGCATTTTTATGAGCTTGGCAAAATTCCTCCTTCACTTGCCAAATATGCTAAGTCCTTCATCGCTTGGCATCACGTGTATCCCAATTTGCCAACTAGTTTTGCCAACTTGTTGGAGGCTCAATTTTATGATTTTGGCAAAAGTCCTAGGATGACAAGTTCTTTTGCCAAGCCCAAATAGCAAACTGTTGGAGAAGGCCTTTTTTTTCACTTGGCATTTGGTTTTGAGATTTGGCAAAACTATAAATTTGCCAAGTGAGTTTTAGCAAACTGTTGGAGTTGCTGTAATTATTGTGAAGGTACTCCCGCCATCCAAAAAACTTATCATTCCAATTCAAAATTTGTCCCACAAAAATTCTCATTGTAGCCTCTCCACAACTATTGAGAGGTCCATCGTATGACCAATCTCCATTCCGATGGCTGCATGCGGGCTCCTTAATTATAGCTACATGCACAATTAACTAAGTTGATTACCCATGTGACAGGAGATGTCTAATAAATACAAAGTACCATGATCATTTTTATGTTACACGCTATTATTCTGTCTACAGTTTTCTCGTATGAAATGTTTTTTTAGGACTGATGAGGAAGTACCACTAGTATCAATTGACATTATGTTTCCTATTTCATCCTAGTTAATCTTGGCTTTCTTTCATTCCTTCTCATTTTCTTGATTACTATGTTTTTTCTTAATGAAAAGGCCCATTCTAGGCACAACGCCTCTCTCTCTTTTTTCCTATGAACATGAGCTCCATGCCTTATTCAGCAAAGCTTGAGTGCTTGACCTTGGAGCTCAAGGGAGCAAAAAGGCACCAGCATAACAAAAACAACCTCTAAGCAATTAGCAGCCAGTGAACCTAGTTTTCCTTTCTTCACCGATTCCTAAGGCCATTGCTACAGTACATGCTATAGTGGAATGATGGATAAGCTAGGTTCGACCACCATTGCTTGAACCGAGACGTCTATCATTTGGTTTTGGGACAAGGAGAAGATTCGATGATTGTAGAGTAGAGGAGAACATACGGTGGTGGTGCCCGCATCATCATAGGAACAAATGTCATTGTAACGTCCCGTCTCCTCGAAGCTGAGCCCACTTACATCTGATAACTTTAATAGGACCAATACTGCCCTCATAGACCAACACCAGTCTTTTCTGCGCACTTTGTCCCCACTCATGCGCACCCGGAAAGAACTTCCCGGTCGGTCACCCATCCTTAGATTTCTCCAGGCCAAGCACGCTTAACTTTAGAGTTCTCTGAAGATGGGCTTCCGAAAAAAAGTTACAACCTGTTTGTATGCGTACCATATTAATCCTATTAAGCCTTGGGCCGGGGTGTTACATCCTCACCCCCTTAAGAGATCGACGTCCTCGTCGATCAACCCTAGGCCAGGAACCTCCTCTCTTGGCCACGTCCGTGTGTCCAGTGACAGCGCATGTGCCATGCTGTCACACCAGCCATGCGCACCATGCCTACGCAACTGCGACACACACGCCCGTGAAACCGCGAGAGTCGGCTCTGATACCATTTGTAACGTCCCGCCTCCTCGAGGCCGGGCCTATTTATATCTGATAGCTTTAATAGGACCAATACTGCTCTCACAGACCAACACCAGTCTTTTCTGCGCACTTTGTCCTCACTCATACGCACCCAGAAAGAACTTCTCGGTCGGTCACCCATCCCTAGATTTCTCTAGGCCAAGCACGCTTAACTTTAGAGTTCTCTGGAGATGGGCTTCTGAAAAAAAGTTGCAACTTATTTGTATGAGTATCATATTAATCCTATTAAGCCTTGGGCCGGAGTGTTACAGTCATTACGGTGAAGAAGGCATAAGGCCGATATGGCTTAGGCTGTCTCCAACGGTAATAACCCAAACCGGAGACTCATACCAAGTTTGGGTCACGCACTCGGACGCACGCACGCACCAAAAAACTCGCTCTCTCCAACAGCGAGAGGCAAAACTGCCTCCCCCGCGACGCCCCCCTCCCGCCGCCCTACCCGCACCGGGCGCTGTGCCGGCCGCCCTTCCCTCTCCTCCCCTCCCTCCGACTCGCCTCTGAACGCTGGGCCCTTCCTCTGAACGGAGGCGCCTCTCCGGCACCAGCGAGGTTCTCCCGGCACTAGCGAGCACGGGCCCCGCGTTCGCGTGCGTGGAGTGCGAGGGAGGTAGCCGACCTGCGACCACCGGAGGAGGCGGAGCGCGAGGCGGCGGGGCTGCGGTGGCCCTGTCCAGCGAGACGGAGGCGCCCTTCCCCGTGGGGCGGACGCGGGCGCCGCTTTTTCCCGGTGGCCTCGCCGCCGACGTGGATCCGGGCGCCAGCTCCGGCTCGGCCTGCCTCGCCGCGCTCGCCGACGTGGCTTCCTGTGCAAGCACAAGACTTTTAAGGCCGTATGGAGAGAGAGAGAGAGAGAGAGAGAGAGAGAGAGAGGAGGCAGTTTTGCGTGCTGTCTCGCAGCGAAGGCAAAATGCCTGCTCCGTATGCGTCGTCCGTTGAAGGCCGTTCTTGGGACGCAAAACCACTGTGCAAGAGGTATTTTGGGTTTGCGTCACCGTTTGAGTTCACCGTTGGGGACAGTCTTAGCCGAGTAAGGTGACAAGACCAAGGCATCGGTATGGTGATCTGGCATCGCAGAAATGTGGCCTACTTCAGGGACAGGGTGACGGCGGGTGGACGGTGGCAATGAAGGTACTAGAGCATCACAACTCAAGTGGACAAGGTGCTAGATTAGTGTTTTGAAATGGAAGCGAGAAATATAAGGTTCTCTAACGTAGCATTGAGTTAAAATTGATGGACTGGTATGAAAAATTCAGCACTTGCAACAATAAAGAGTTATGTGTTACAATGAGAACTGTCACTTTTGACATAGTAAAAGGTTATGGCTTTCACTAAGGACCATTACTGCAATCAGTAGTGATGGACAAAATGATATCTAGGCCTTGATCCAAAGGCACAAGTGACGGATCTTTTTACTACCCGCCACTAATATTTGGGTAAAGTACATTTTTCAACCTCCAAGTTACACGATAATCTGATTTTCTACCTTAAACTGTGAAACTAGGTAATGGGTGCCTTTCAACTGTCAAAACTAGAGCTAGTTTTAAAGGTGGTTTTCAATTTTCTAAAAAGATAAAAATCTAATTTGATTTCTAAAAATTCATAATTAATTTGTTGTAAATCAAAAACATGAAACTAGTGCCAGTTTTATTCTAAAAGGGTTATGTGTGGTGCTGTATTTAAAATTATTTGGATCTTAGTTCTAGGTTACTATCACATATATATAAGTTGGAGGTCAAAAAAACATTTTATCCTTTATTTTTATCGGTGACGTTCCAAAAGGGCACGTCACTATATATTTTATTTTAGCTTAACGATATCCGTGTACAGTGATTGCTCCACGTATTAGTTGACTGATAGCCTTTTTTAAAAGTTAAAGGGACGATGCCCCAGTGCATGCATATGCATTGCAACAAGACCAGAAAATAAATAGGCTGAGTGGCTGGTGGATCAGACTCGAGTTTAACCCGGCCCATTGTAATTCCAGTCAATAGCAAATTGGACTGCACTACGAAATGGAAGTGCATCACTCAATTGAGTGCCTTTTTCCTTCGAAGTTAAGGTAGGACCGCTGCTAATCTGGATCTAACTTTGGAGAACATCACCGAGAAAGAAAACCATTATCTCTGGGAGAGAAAAGGTTGCTGAAACACAGACATTTTGTCAATGCATTCACCGTACACGTATGAGGAGGGTGTACCATCTCAGCTTAGCAGCCTCGATCGCAAATTCAGCAGCGTGTTCTCAAGGAAGAGAGACGTGCGGTTTTGCTTTGTTTTCATGGCAGCCAACAAACCGTGGTTTTAAACAGGAAAAATGGGAATTGGTTGCATCAGATCTGGACATAGTAGGCTATTCTCTCCCTCCTTTTTCATTGGATGAAAGTAACTGCATTGGATTATTAGTGGAACACTGCCAACTCGATGGTGTCCTTTCCTGAATAAAGTAGTCAAACAGTTGAAATATTAGGCGAGACGTCCATATCTGCATTTTTGTTAGTCCGTAACATTCTCGACAACACTCAAGAGTCTACCTCACCTGGGAGCTGGCTTAGCTGAACATTTCCATGAACTTCATTCAGTTCCACACGCGCACACGTGTGTGGCTGAAATATCTCTTTGCTTCGATCGTCTCCTTCTCGGTCATCTTCTCTAACAAGCAGAGGCCATGCTACAGAATATAGTAGTCCTACACTCCATACCATCATGTACTGAGCTAGCACATATATTATACGTCAGCCACTCAAGCTAGTTAATTTAACAGATCGTTCATGCAGGTTGATCACATTCACATGCATATGCTGATATGCAGATTAATTGCTCACCAGATAGCAAGATTCCATCAGCATGAGTGCATGCATATGCATATGTACATGTGCATGCATCTCCTAGGCTTAAATAGCGCCCTTTGCGGCGCCAACAGGTTGATTCCTCTTCAGCTGCGTTTCAAACGTGAACCATGCTGGCCATAAGCAACAGTACTTGGTGCCTGCTAGCTTAGCTCTAGGAAACGTCAAATACCTACGACTACGACAATAGATGATTCCCCTAACTAGGTTAACCTCACCTTTCTATCCTGAAGCGACGACGACGATGACGACGACGACCATGGGGAAAGCTAACAAGCTGGCTAGCTACTGCAGTCCCGATTGCGATTTCCGCGTACGTCATAGATCCTCCGAGATCGGTTGGGCCCGATGGCGATCAGTAGCTTTAACCTGCTTTCTCCGAGCACTAGCTTGATTGATGCTTATTTTACTTGCCAAAATGGTACAGCTTCTTAGCCCATCTGGACAGTAAGGGGAAAAAAAACTGCCAAACGCCAAGTTTTCTTTCTCTTCCCTGATTGCGACCGCGCGCGCGTCGAAGGAATGAATGCGCGTTGTTCCATTCACCATTCTCCATCAGGTGCCGTCGCCGTTCGAGAGGGGGCGGCGGCGCGCGCGCGCGCCGGGCGCGACACACCGGCCGCCGCGCCGTCGGGTTCTGGAAGTGGGGATAGATTTGAGTTTGACCGTGAACAGTGAGCTAGCTGCTGCTACTACCTGCGTCCTAACTGCAGACTGCCGGACGGCTAACGCTATGCACACCGAGACCTGACGTCAGTCAGGCTCAGGCATGATGCGTAGCGGGAGCGTTGGACGGCAGAAACTGAGAAGCATATAGTATTTTCTCAATTATCAAAGTGTCCCACACGTAAAAAATACAGTATAGTATTTTTTTTTTTTTTTGCGACTTATAGTATAGTATAGGGTTGCTACTTTTTCCGTCAGATTGGAGCAACGATGGTTACAGTCCGCACGTTAATTTCTGTTTAGTGTGTGTGTATGTGTGTGTGTCTTCTTAATTAATACAGCCGTGCTCACTCTTTGTAGTTTCCATATTTTTATTACCATGGTAAAATCCAGTTGTAATGCAATTTGAATTTTATACTATCATCTCTTTACAAACGAATCTGAATTTACATTTTTTATAATACCTTTTGATGGACCTAGACTCTTACAATCTAGACCTATAGGAGTAGGTTTTAGCACTTCAAAGTGAAACAAGATAGCTCTTTCAATTTACTTATAGTCACACACTGGCTTTATAGAAACTAAACTATTATTGCGAATGGGCCTGTGGTCCAATGGTAGGACTGTCCAGTGGGACGCTAACCACTAGGGATCAAATCCTGGTGCTCGCACCTTTTCTGGGATTTTTCCAGGATTTATCGACGTTATGCTTTAAGTGGTAAGCGACGTTCCCGTCGACGACGAGGTGCTAGTGGTGACTTCGGGAATCTCCAGATCTGCCGACTCAGTCCTTCGGAGGTGCTCATAGGGGTAGGGTTGTGTGCGTGTGTTCATAGGGATGAATGTGCGTGCGTGTTGTGAGCGTTTGTGTTGTAATGTGTAATTCTCAAAAAAAGGGAAACTAAACTATTATTAGTATTTTTTAAAAAAATCAATGTTAATAACAACTCTCAAAATTGATAATAAAGAAATATTCTAATTATTAAGTATATTTTCGTCACAATTTATTTGGAATCGGTTTGTTACTTTCCTTAATTTTTTATTCTACATTTTCTATTTATTAATTGTTTCAGCCATGGAATATTGGGTACAATTTATAAGTTGTTATATCATCAGAAAAAATACAGCCACTTTTTCTCTAATATTAATGTGCTAATTTCTAGAACTACTCAGCGTGGATGGTGGCTTATATTACCATTATTGTATTAAGATAATAAATTATCAAGTTCCAATCGTGCAGAGCTAGCAGCAGAGAATCGATGAGCTTTTACCATTATTTTTTTAGTAAGATATATCAAAGTGTTTGGAGCTGCTTCATCCCATGTTTTTTAGCTTTATTCTACGTCTTTTTAGTCAAACTAGTTCAGCTCTACACACACTACTCGAAAAAAATATATATATAGTTGTGAGAGCACCAAAATGATGCTTCACAAACTTCAATTTTTTTGTAGAGCTGCTCCAAGGTGAAGTTTGTAAGCAAAGTCCGTGGAGCAGTAAAAAACATGCCTATAATATATAACCAAGTTCCATTGGGGTGGACCTAGCAAAATCAACGCATAAGCCTTCCTAAAATGCCCCTCTAAATTAGGGCTTAGTCCATTCGGTCCTAACTATATTTACTATCTTCACGTCGTACATAATAAAAATTGTAGAGTTACCATTTTTTGTTGGTCCGTGTCGTAGGTTTGATCCAACAAGAGTAGTCAAACGACCCGAATGTGGGTCCATGTATGGGGTCTTTGGTGGCTTCACTTTCAAAATACAAAGGGTTTATCCTGATTGGGGCGTCTAAGCCTAATGTCTAGTAGTAATGTTTTTCGTGTTAGAATGCTCAATTGAGTTCTTACAATAGAGGAAAATGGTAGGAGACTGCTATGTTACTGATCTAGGGTTTGGTGAGTTCTGATTATTATATTGGCCGTCCCTTCTACAGAGCCCATACCGTGCCTTATATACCAAAGGGCGATGGGAGTAAAAGAAGCACAGCTCTGAAGGGTTCTAGGGTTTCTTGTCCTAATGTTCAGTTGGTCGTGCCAATGTGAATCGTATCTCATTCCTTGGTCATGTCCGACATTGCTAAGACATCCCTCACATCCTCTACTAGGGTTTGGAGCTAATTTTCAAAAGCTACAGTTGTAGTTGAGCCTTCCCCAGGTTCACCCTCTCATGGCTTTCATTGCACGCCAAGGGTCCAGCGGCATCAAGGTGAGGCTAGCAGGCGGGCCTAGCTAGACGTGTCCTTATCGCATATCATACTTTTCTAAGTTTGACTAAGCTTAATATCAAATAGGTTTTATTAAATAATCCATCATGGAAATATGCCGAGATAGTGTATCAATTTTCTACTCTCCTATATGTTAACATATTTTTTTAATATCCTCTTGAGCTTAGTGTATTAATTTTCTACCACACATATCAATATACTCGCTCTATCCCTAAATGAACTAAATAGAGTTGTCTTAAGTCTAAATTCTTTTAAGTATGAGCAAATTCATAGAAAAATATAACAATATTTATGACACCAAATTAGTAAGTAAGAGCAACTTCAATGGTTCTCTATTATAGGTTGTCATCCTTATTTTTTTGGCAAAAACAGAAAAAAAAACCTTCTCTAGTCGTTCCTCATCACAGGTTGTCATTTATTCCAAGTTGGCAAAAAAAACCTCCGCGCGTGCATATATGCGCGTTTGACTCCGCACGCGCATCCGTCCGTATCGGGAAGGGGTGGAAAGGCATAAAAATAATTTTGTTTTTCTCTCTTAGGGTTCTTGATGTGAATTTTCAAGAGGTGGAAAGGCATTGTTTTTTCTTCATGGTTTCTAATTTAAGTTAGATCCGGATTTGGCAAGTGAATTATGTCAAACTATTGAGATGAGCTCTTTTTTTACTTGTCATATCTTTTGAAAGTTAGCGAAACACAAGATTTGTCAAGTAAAATATAAAAAACTGTTGAATTATATACACTCTATGAAATATATTTTCGTTTTATGCTTATTCTCCATGATACATCCACACGTTTTTGCGTAACCAATGATCGAACTTAAGCAAACACGATCTTTGACCTGACGGTGGCGAGATTCGGCCTCTATGCAGTGTTCGTAAGAAGAGGCCAGTTGCCGGTATCTTGAACGAAACACTGCAGCATCCCGCAAAATACTGACGACCATCGTCCGTCCGTCCTGGGAGTCTTGAAACTGGTGGTCCAATTCTCATTCCAAAAGGAAACCCGGTGGTCCTCTTGCATTTTTGGCATGTAGTATGTCTGTGGGACCAGACCCGGCGCGAGACGAAACGCGTCCCTCTGCTCGGAGTGACTGATCCTGGAGGACGTCGAAGCCGAAGTCGAAACGTGGGAGACGGGACCGGCGCTGGTGGGCCACCGGGCGGATGGGCCTGGCGACCGCCGACGGACGCGAGTCGCTCGAGCTCCCGCGCGCGTTTTCTCTCGTCCGACGGGGACGTTGCGGCTGCCCATCCCGTCGTCCCCACTACCCAGGTGCCGGCAGTGCTGCAGCCGCGCCCTAGCTGCTGATCGGAGCTGATCACGCGTCCGGCTCGACCGCCGTGGGTTCGACCGATCCGTGTGGGTTCCATCGTTGGTGATCCGTGCAGTCGTACGACGCCTTTAATGGGCGTTCTGGAGGGATGGATTGTTGGTGTAAACTCAAGATGTGTAGTCGTTGATCGAGGTTTCTCTATAATTTTTTAATATGGATATACCTTAAGAAAAGAATGATGTTGTTTATATGAATATATATATATATATATATATATATATATATATATATATCTCGTCGTACAACTAGATGGTGACTATTTCCTAAAAAAAAAACTGATATGACTAGCGGGGGATGCGTGTCGACGAGAAATGACTTGCACCGTGAGCGTACTGCGGCATGGCAGGCGAAAACTGCTGAATATATCACCAAGAGACGTGTGACGAACTGCTGAATATATCACCAAAAATGTTCTAGTCTGGGTTAATAAAAACGCTCTAAAAAGGGTGTAGCGTGCGTCCATATATAGCGACCTGTCTGTAGTGTTGTCTCGTCGATCGATAGTATGTAGAGAGAGACTAGTCGACGGGCTACTATCCGAATGAAATGAAATCTGATGGCGGACGTACGTGACAGGTATAGGTGATGACGACGACTATAGCACCTGTACGAAAACAGCCTATTTTGCTCTCGTTTGCACAGTTATTACAGCGGTTATGCTGAGCTAGCTAATTCCCGGCGCCGGTGCAGGTGCTGTGTTGTGTCTCTGTCCTACTATGTCAATTGTTACGAAGACACAGTAAATAATTATAAATTCGATCCTGTCCTAGCTCGACATACTAGTAGTACGTACTACATGAAAAGGTTGGCGAGAGACATTACCACGTTTAATTTTTAGTGCTGAAAGGACGACCCTACTACTGTGGATGTGGTACGTACGGCCGCAGGTAGCTAGCTAGCCAATCCGATAACGCGGAAGCTCCCACGAATAAACCTGGTCAATCGCACAGTTGCGGCGACGGCACATTCAACACTGACAAGATACAGATCGTACGTACAACCAACCGTCTCTTGCAGTTGCATGCATGTTGTGAATGAATGGTCCTTTTAATTGTCTTCCACTAGACGATATATCGAGATACTGTGTTAGTTTGTGTTATCAATCGTGCTATATTAGTTTATTCTTCCTCATAGAATAAATCGACATCAGCTAAAATCAGTCGAAATAAGTTTGAACAAGAGTAGTCTAGTCCCATCGCAGGTATGTACGTGCTCTTACCGTTTATTTCCCTCGAGAAAAAGACATGGTTGCATGTATATTTGCTAATTCCTCTTACAAATACGTCACTTCAAAAGGGACTGATGAGGAGGTTAACGGAAAAAGAAAGATATAAACGGGGGCCGTTTTTAGCCAAATGGGAACGTCTCATCAGGCGTCATGGAGGATGATTAATTCACCACACCAGTGATGCCTTTGGAGCACTGGCATTGTGGTGTACTATCATGGGTTTTGGCCAGGGGTCTCTTCGAAACATCATCATCCCAAGTTCCCAACGCAAAGAACAAAGAATTAGCTACGACATACTACTACTGTAGACCGCTAATATACTGCCACTATTCGGCTAGAACTATGTGGAAGCTATATATATACTCTAGGCCAATCGAAACACCTGGATTTTAGGTTGAGTGATGATGATGATATCCAACTAGTCACGTAACAAATCATTACTCTAATAACTAGCTTCATTTTGCAATGATCAAACTGGAGCAAAAGGGCCACCTGAGATTATGAAGAGTTAGCAGTCTTGCATTTGACGGTTATACTCGTCCTGTTATTAATGATGTGCAATTGAGCGCACTCTTTATTTGGAGCTTTCCATAGAGTTGCACGCTGCACACACGGATATAATGTCCGGGCTGACAACAGCCCTAGCTTATTTGGTACAATTTCATCAAAAGTTCAATGAGTTGTTTTAAACACATTTTTCTAAAATAGCTTTATATTAGGAAGCTCTTTTTTATGTCCTCACAAAAGATGGGAAGAGGTGAAGCCTGAAAAAAAAAAAATCTTTTAACAGCTTTTTTTTTTCTCGTCTCTCTTTTAGCCATGCATAAAGCTATTAGTGGAGTTATTTTGCCAAATAATTTTTTGAAACATCACAGCTTCACCTAAAAAGTTTTTTTTGTTGTAAAGCTATTTTTTTTAAAAAAATAATAGGAGCTGTGCCAAATAATAGGAACTGCACCCTCACAACCTGGGGAGAAAATAAATTGTAAATATATATTTCCTTATGAGAAGTCAGTGTACTCAAATAAAAAAAAACAATACTGTACTTATGGATCGGAACAGTAAATACCATGCGGTGGAGCGGCAGGACAATCGTGCCGGCGATCGAGGCGAGAGGCGCTCCGATCCCCGCACGGAACAGGCAGGACAGCAGCGGGTAGGAGTAGTACGTGCAGTGTACGTCGTCGGCACGGGCACCAGTTTCTCAGGTGATCTGACGCTAGACGGGACACTGCACCGCACGCTACGCTACTACGCTAGCACGCGCGCGTGCCATCGTGCCGAGCCGAGGGTACAGTAGTGCCCCGGCCCTCTTGAAACGTGCAGGTGTACGTACTGTACGTTGTACTCGTCGGCGTGGGAGTGTCTCCGTGCCAACTGACATGTGTGGCACACACAGGTCAGGTCAGTACCTGTACCTGTACAATCCCGTCCAAAGTCCAATCACGGATCGACTTGAGTGACGTGAGCAATAAAACATCGCTTATCACCCCAAGATAGACGCAGTAGAAACGTCGATTTTATATAAGAAGTAAATATCGTTGCTTATGTTCTAAAAGCTCAAAAGCTCAGCTCAGCCCAGGCCGGCAGAGCCGTGTGATGATCAAGATCTAAGACGACACCGTCGGGCACTCGAGCTAGGAGGAGTAGATCGTTTCCGGTGTGTTGCAACGGCACTTTGGTGTGCGATCTGCCACGGATGACGGGGCCAACCGAAGGCAGGTACTAGTATCATCAGCCAGCCAGGTGACTGGGACTGCACCACGGCGAAACCTGAACGGTTGGGGAGGGTCCCATTTGCTTTACTACTAGTTTTATTATTATTATTCAGAAGAGAGGTTTCCTGTTTCTGCATGCACCCACGGTTTGAGCAGCAGCAGCAACAGCTCAGGTGATGCTAGTGGACTACGGAATTGGAATCACGCTGTAGCGAGGCGAGGCGGGCCCCGGCCACCTGATCTGGGGCCCGGGGTGCTTTGCCGTTGCCGGCGATCGACAGCTTCGCTTGCTCGACGACTGGACGTGACGTGGAACGGCGTCGGGGCATCTCCGGGCCGGGCCCCCCTCGAATGATTGATTGGGCCAAAGATGGGATACACACACACAGTGTTGTACCGACGGCAGCAGAGGAGGCCTGGAAGTGTGGTGGTATATCAACAGTTTCCATTCGAGGGTGGACGTAAAAGCCCAAGTACAGGTGAAAGCAGCAGCAGAGGGGAATTTCTTTTAGGAGCCGGCAGCTTCCTTTTCCAACAGTGAAAGGCTACACATTATTATTATTCTCAAAAGCTGCGTGCTTTCGCAATTCGACCATGTCTGCTACTGCTTTTGCTCCTGGCATCTGTGTAAAGAAGTGACTGACTGCTTCCGTACTAAGGACATAAAGGAAACTTAAGCACTCGTAACAGCAAGCGTTTGTAGTCCAACGGTTAGGATAATTGCCTTCCAAGCAATAGACCCGGGTTCGACTCCCGGCAAACGCATTCTTCGTTTTTTTGTTGCCTTCTCTAATTTGTCAGCTCGCTCTTCAGCTCTTGAGGCCCTCCAGAAAAAACATGGAAGAGTGTCTATGTTAGCCCGGCCCATTTCCATTTTATGAGCCTCCAAGCGCGCCCCATGGGCTCGAACTAGCTGATGTGAAGATGTAAGTCTACTAACTGGGCCAGAACCAGTATGGCCCTGTGTTTCACTACTATTGAACCTCATAGTTTGTGGCCTTGCAATTTGCTAAAGTTTTTACTACTATTGAACAAAAGCTGCACTCGAAATGAGTGTTTGAGGATTTTAGGTTATCACATACTGCGCAGCTGTACGATAGATCTGCCTCTGCCCATTCCTCCTCCTTTTCACGCGACAATAAACCATGCCTCTATTCCGTCGTGCCATTTTCACACCAACCCGGCTCAAGGTTTGAGATCAAACAAAAGATTTACGGAAAGAAAATTAAGGCTAGTCTGGATACAAAACCATGACCCATGAGGAGGATATCAACTATATTTTTTTCAAGTAATGTGAAAAGACTACCTTAAAAGTTTGTGGTTCAAACGTTTAACCAGCGCCAAAGTAACCCACTACCAGAACAGCAAGACTCAAACAACTTAACAGCTAACATACAGCAGCAAACGTACTTTAGGCTGTCGAGCAGCTTATAATACAGCCAACAAGCTAAATTAGAGCATAAATGCCCCAGCAACTTTTGCTTGAAAACCTCCCAAAACACCTCCTCAAATTCTCTATCACCGGGAACCCCATGTACCACACCATTCCGCGCAATGAAACTCGCACACTTTGGAGCGCACCAAATCAAATTATCACCAAAGTTTTTGCCAGCTCTCTGAGTTTCTCCATTTGCCAGCTCTCTGAGTTTCTCCCAAGACAATAAACCATGTCTCGTTGTTTTGTCAACTAGACACAAAATTAGCTAGTTTTGTGCCAGACCAACAATATGTTGGTAAAAGTCCATTTCTGAGTTTCCAAAGCTGCAACTGCAAAGGTAATGCAATTTTGAATCAGGAATTTCTTGCCAATAGAATCAAACCTACCACCAACCTCTACTTTAAGCAGCTTGGGTATAGTAGACAAAAGCTGTTTAGCCACTACACTGTCGAAAAAAAAGATATGTTAACTAGACTCTGGTTCACTTCAAAACAAATAACTGGGATCTTCTACTTTCCTTCTCTTACTCAAGCTATCCCTAGTCAACACTCAAGCTGGGGACACGTAGTTTATGATGGAGATTTCATCATTACTAACTGTCTTCAGCAATCAGCATCGTTAGTTTAGCAATCAGAAACATAGTCAGATATAATCAGATGGCATCGGCGCTCTGTGGAACAGAGGCGTTTATAAATTAAACTTCAGATGCTATAAACTAATTTGGTTCTTTGCGTTAATCAGAATGTAAGACAGTGAGATAGATGGAATTGAAATACAGGTACAACATAGCTGCATCTTTAGTTCAAAATGGCTTCTAAGGTCAGTGTCAGTAGTTGGTTATAACTGTATCAATATCCAAGAAGCATAAATGTATGGCAAGAGAAAATAACAACAAATGAATGGACAATACAGGACTGAAGCTCTATCCTAAATTTCTCAAAACGCTATGGAAAACAAAGAAATCTATGGACACAAGGCATTTAAATTTGTGCTGCCCGGGGCATTTCATACCATGCAGATGCAGTCTTCGTTTGTTGGAAAACAACCATAGACATATACAGGCACTCGAACACCAATGCCTGTAGCAGCCACCATGGCAAGAGACACCTTAAGCTGCGGGGGCTTCATCATGTAGCTAGAGCTGATCAACCTAGGCCATCAGAATACCAAATGGACTCGCACAGTGGTTGCCATTCTTGCACAGCGGTGTTTAGGAGTTCAGCGAGCTGTTCAACACATTGTGCACTGGAAAACAGCAAAACCAAGTTATATGTGCACTTTCAGCTCACAAAAGGATGTTATGATTCAGTAACAACTTCCAATCTATACAATAAATGAGAGACTTTGTTCAGTAATGCAGTAATAAGAACAAGATCGTTGAACTAAGAGCAAGTATAATAAAAGGTTGTAAGAAGGTTTGTATGCTAATGTAGAAGAGAAAAAAAGGAGAAGAGAGAAGAGAGGTAGGGTGTAAGTTTACAGCCAACTAAAGACGTAAGAACCAAGCAATTTGTGAGAGGGGGGAGTGGGCTGTAAGAGAGACAACTATTATATGAGTTGGCTGAGAAGTGGGTTGCAAGTGTTTATACAGCTAAGTGAAAGTTGTATTATTAGCCTTGCTCTAATACTATTCACATGAAAATCAGCAATCAGATGAGATTGTCTAAACTCTAAAGTCAATAAAAGTAAAAAGAAGTAAACACCAAAAGTGAGGTTGATAGCAGAAGTGAATAGAGACAACGGATAGGATATATATATATATTACATAGACACTACACTAGTACTTCTGATTATGGATGCAGAAATAAAATATCATTACCATAGAAACAAGTACTCCCGAATGTAGATATAGAATAAGAGATCACTACAGTTATAAACTGGTAAGTTCTTTGTAATATGAGATTGTAGGGCAAATAAATTTCGGAGTTGCTAAAATTTCAGATGCCTGCTTTTCAATGTTTTTTTACAGGCAACAATGTTAGTCGTCCGATCAACATCTAACAGCTCTCCTCTTTTCTTCCTTAGGCCAGATTGCCCCCTCATAAGTGACATGCTTGTTTGCTCTTTCTTCCTCCCACATTGTAGGTTGACCCCACCTTCCACTCTGCTCAACCCGCCCCCGGTGTTGCAATGTAGGAGATGTGAATAATTTGTGTTTGCTGAGCAGTGAGCACCCACAGTAACATACACACAAATTATGGGGTGTGGATAATCTTCGAGTAATTTTATGATGTGAAATGGAGCTATCGTTATTTTGGGGTAATTGGAACTAACTATGTGTTTATAGAAGCAGCATATTGCTAATACAGGATATGAAGAACTGAAGATAAAACTAAAAGTTGCAGTGCAAGACTGAGGTGGGCAGACAATATGAACTAAACAATGGCCCTCTATTTCCTCATAACTAAGTCAAGGGACTTCATCTCTCCGATCCATCTGAATGCTTGTGGTCATGCAAGCACCTGAAGACTTTTCAGGTAAGGATTCCAGATCGATCTGTTTTCTCTGTCATTTGTATGATCTACATCTACATCGCAAAAAAAAAAAAAAAAAAAAAAAAAAGATAAGTTCACCAATGTAGAAGACAGTCAATGGAATCACAGACTAGAATGGGGCTTATAATTCAGAGAAAGATGATCTGGTGGCTGCTGCTCTGCAGCGCACCAGCGACACCTTCTCTGCGCTGGTGTCTCTAATCCGTCTCTAATCCAACGAGGTTCGAGGACTTGACCTGAGAAGGGGGCCACTGCACTGCAAGAGATGAAGCCGAGGAGGACGGACGACGGAGCGGCGCGGTGCGGAGAGCCGGTGACGGGGCCACGGCGGAGGGGGCAGTTATCGGCGTCAACGGCGTCACCGGAGGCCGCAGCTATGTGGCGGTGGGGAAGCGACGGAGGCGAGAATAAATGAGTCGAATAATGGATAACAACTGTACTGTGCTTCAGTGAGCTTGGGCTTGGTTGGACTTGGACGGACGAAAGCTCATCCCCCACCGATAAAACCCACGCACGCCCCGCACGACACGACACAAACACAAAGCCGAGTGCCGATGCGAGCGCACACACCGTCCCCGTCCCCGACGCGCTTCCCGCCTGAGTCCGCGCAACCGCACCGCACCAGCCCCATGTGGCCGTCCTGGGTCAAGACGCGCAGCTCTGACCCCGCTGCCGCCTCCACCTCCACCGCCCTCGTCCCCGCCGCCGGCGCCGGCGCCGGCGCGTCCCCGCGCCTCTCCATCCCCGCCCCGTCTCTCCGGGACCTCCGGTCCCTGCTCGCGCCGGACTCCCCCGCCGCCGCCGCCGTTCCGCCCTCCGCCGTCTCCCCGTCCCCGCGCGTCTTCCACCGCATCCGCGTCGCCGCCTCCGCGCTCCGCGTCCTCCGCACGCTCCAGCCGTCCCTGTCCCCGTCCGCGCCCGCCGGCACCAAGGAGCTAGTAGCACCGGGCGGCGGCGGCGGCGGGCGGGTGGTGCTGTACTTCACCTCCCTCCGCGTGGTCCGCGGCACGTACGAGGACTGCCGCGCGGTGCGCGCCATCCTGCGCGGGCTCCGCGCCGCCGTCGACGAGCGCGACCTCTCCATGGACCCGGGCTACCTCCCCGAGCTCGCGGCGCTCCTCCCGCACGCGCCGCCGCGTGACGCTGCCCCAGGTCTTCGTCGGCGGCCGCCACCTCGGCGGCGCCGAGGAGGTCCTGCGCCTCCACGAGTCTGGCGAGCTCCGCCGCCTCGTCGCGCCCGCCCCCGCCCCCGCCTTCTCCGGCACCTGCAACCGCTGCGGCGGCGAGCGCTACGTGCTGTGCGGCGCCTGCGACGGCAGCCACAAGCGGTACAGCCTCAAGGGCGGCGGCGGGTTCCGCGCCTGCGCCGAGTGCAACGAGAACGGGCTCGTCCGGTGCCCCGCCTGCTGCGTCCTCCCCGCCGCCGCCTGATCCAGATCAGATCCAAGCTCCCCACTGGTCCTGGTTTCTCTCTAATTATTACTGTACTACTCAAACTCTCTAGGACTAGTTGTACTCTGTACCATCAAACTTGGTTAGGAGGAAGCTACTAGTTATTGCTAGTACTAGCAGTGATTCGTGTTCTTGTATACTACTACTAGTTCAGTTTTACTAGTGATTATTACTCTCCTCTGGAGTCATTTTCCTCCGGCCTTGGATTAGAACATATACTACTACTATACTAGAACAATCGTTTCAGTTACAGTTCAGTTCCTCTCCGTTCTTGGCCAATCTGGCTTTCCTCCGTCTCTGGAGCCAGATCATGATTCCTAAAAGCTCTGATTCTTGCATGCCTCTGCACGTAGTACGTTTTAGGAATCGTATGAATTCATTCATTCATTCATAAGGCATTTTATAAATCGTATGAATTCATGCATAAGGCATGAGCTCCCTGCCTCCCTCCCTTTCTACAATTCCATTGCTGGTGTGGTTATTGCTTGTCGTCGACGAATTCGACTTTTCGCATGGATGATACAGTACAGCAGCTCGTTGCAATGCAAGCGCTGCAGCACGATCCGCGTGCAGCGTAGCTAGCGCATGCACGGACGCGGGGCGTGGTGGCGAGGCGCCGTCGTCGTCCGGCATGTCCTCTCGTTCTACATAGTACTCCATTATGATCGATTGCTCTTGCTCTGCTTGCTTTTCGTTAGTGTTGTGTCGTCCTGAAGCGACGCGCGGAAGCAACTCGATGACAGGTGTGTACTGTATGCCTCACGTCACAGACCCCCCGCTTGCCGCTTGTGCGATCTGCAATCTCCAACTGCTGCCTGCTGGTGTCGGCCAATCATGTGGTGTTCATTCATTCGCGCGCCAAGTCAGAGCGAAGCCGTAGATGAACGGCGTCACGCCCGTCCTCGATCGGGAAGCGCGGACACACAGAGAGAGAGAGAGAGAGAGAGATCGCTTCGCTTCCGGTGTTGGACATGGACATGGACTGGTGGTTGGCTATTGGATTCTGGTAAATTCCTTTTTTTTTTAACTCAAGAAAGATTCCGTTGGGTTAAATTAACAGCGCGCACATGGTGGGTCAACATGCGGCCCGCACAAGCTGATGGGCCGACACTCGAAGATGATCCATGGATGTGAGTGGGTCACGTGGTGTAGGATAGGGGCGGGCAGGCAGGCAGGCAGCGATCACTGGTCACCGGCAGGGTCCAGGCCTCCGCTTTTCACCTTTCTCTCGTGATCTCTCGTCTCCCGCCGACCGCCCTGCCTCCTGCCGTGGGCACTGGCTTTGAAGGATATCTATGGGTGTGTTCGGTTTCTTGGCTAATTTCTAGCCTGACTAGAATCTTAGTCTGGGTAGCTTTAGCCTGTTCCCACCAAGTCAATTTCTAGTTGTTTGGTTGTCTATCCTGTCTAAGTCTGGCTAGCTTCAAGGTGTGTTTGGTTGCTTGATTTGTTTCGCTACAATCACCTCTTCTCCTAACTGGTGAGGCTACCTCCTTAGAGGCATTTTGTCAAACATCTGATGGACATCATCCGTGAATCGGAGTGCAGCTGCTTTCATGGGCATTGGCGGATAAGCACTTTACTCGATGCTTTTTGAATTCCAACTGCCGCATATAGTCGTGACGTGGTCCAACCGCCGCACTAGTAGTCGAGGTTGTGCTCGTGGTTGCGCTGACGAGGATGCTACGAGCTTTGTTCACCAGCGGACAGCAAAGGCTTGTTGTCTTCGTTCTTGAGCGGGGACGAGGGACACTGTACCCACCGCCTCCCCGGCAGCTCATTTGCTCCTTCCCAGACTCGCTTATTTGGGGTCATTGTAGGGGCTGTAGCATGCCGGTCACGAGCCGCGCCATGGAGCTCTGCTCATCCCATGATGCCGTGCCGCTTACTCCCGGCCAGCCCGGCGCCTCCTCCGTCGGTTGACTTGGTTTTGCTCCCGGCGGAGGCCGCGCTAGCTACATCGGTCGCCATTGGTTGCTCCCAGCGCCACCTCCGTCTGCCCCACCGGTCGCCACGAGTCGCTCCCTTGCGCTCGAGAGCCACGCCCCGCTAATTCCACCAATCGCCCTTGGTTTCTGGGAGAGGAGGAGGTCGCGCCGCCTCCGCCAATCGCCCTACTCCGGCACCACCTTTCAGATCTTGCTCCGCCGCCTCCATCAATCACCAATCGCCAATCGAGGCCGGGCGAGCCGATGCGTGAGCAAGAGCGCTGCTGCGCAGAAGAGGCGCGCAGTGTGCCCGCGGGCGACAAACGCGACGATGATCTCCGCAGAAAGCGTGGAGCGGCGGGGGGTGAGGAGCTCGATGAGCATCTACGCTGCTGCGGGGGGTAGAGTGGCTTGGCCTCCTCCGCGGGGGGACGGGTCACCGGGCGTCCGGGTGCGATCAAGGCCGCCGCCGCTAACGTAAGGCGGAACAACGCTGTGAAGTCCAGCGGTGATGAGACGGATAGCGGGCGGCTTAGCTAAGCCTCCCGCCAAAAAACGGAATGCAAATCCGATTCAGGGCTGGCCTGGCTATCCACGTAAATTACTATAGCGGATGGCCAGCCCAAGCCTGGCTTTTAGCCCGGGCCTTAAACAAGTAACCAAACACCAGAATGTTGGCCCAACTCATGCAGGCCAGACCTAGGACAAGCAACCAAACAGGCCTTATGTTCTTTTACACCGCTGGAGATGAGTGATGTAGTTGGTTCTTTTCTAGTATGAAGTATTTGCATTGGATGGGAGGTCTTATTTCATTCATCAACCTAAACCCTTTAGACGATGTCCTACTCCTAAGCCCCAATATGAGACTATCCATTGAGAATGCTTAATAAGATTTATCGCATACGCAAGCACTGGATAACTAGATAGGAATTTGGGTAAGAATCGGTAGGAATTTGGGGTAGATTGAGCCAGAACAGAATTGGAGACGGGAAGAACACGGGCTGTATTCCGCTGGATGATGAACGTTTGACGATTACAGCAGTTCTGTTCTGCATATCCCGCTCCTTTCCCCTCGGTTTACAAGGCTTCTCTCTCTAATCTACAGGCCAAGCCCACTAATGCTAACCGGCCCACGGCCAAGCTATCCATCCCAAGGTCATAACATTGTTTCTATACCAGTACCATGATATATAATACGGAGAATGCCAAAAAAGTGAGCTTGTACTTTCTACCCAAACTCAATCTAGACCATTGATTACGGTGCAGCCATATACTAGCTGATCTCCATTCTGTTTTGTTCTATAGGAAACCTCAAGTAATAATAACGACTGGTGAGGGTACATAATGTGTGTTCTTTTCTGCATGGTATGCACATTGTTTTCTAATTAATGTGGAGACAACTCTCACCTTATTCCTAGGAATTAATTTATAGTACTGAAACAATATAAATGGCAGTTGGACTGTTTTGTAGAGCATCAATTAGCACCTCTGGAAGTGACAGTGCAAAAGAAGAGCCATTGCATATATAGAGAGAGGGGGATGGAGGGAGGGAGAAGTTGGATTCAGCCTCCTGCTACTCCCTCGCGTGTTAGAAATGGTGATGACGAATAAAGCGATGGCTTCAAGTCTCCTCGTTCTGGTGCTTCTCATGAACATAGGTAAGCAGCTGTGTGTCATATTTTGTCTCCGGAGGCAACTTTTCATCAAATGACAAAACTGCTTGTACCTGTCTCTGAATCATGTGAATCTCTGCAGAATTTGCCCTACCTGTCCATGGTTCGGAGGATGACTGTTGGGTCGACGACCGCGTGGACTACGCCGTCTGCGTGAAGACGGAACGATGCCGGAGCATCTGCCTGGAGCACAGCTACGTGGACGGGCGCTGCCAGTGGGGGTTCCCCAATCTGCTGCCCTATTGCCAGTGTCTTCGCTCCGACTGTCATTCTTAGTCAACAGGCCCATGCGTAATTTCAGTCAAGCAAAATAAACAGCCAGGGTTAAGGTACAGTAAAGAAAATTTTGACATGTTTTTTTATACTATAAAAGAGTGCAGGTGAACAGCGCAAAGCAAGACATACTGGGCAGTCATGTTGCTGCCTGGGATTTTCACATGTCATGTATGAGAGGAGAACCAGCCAATGAACTCGAATACGTCATTGAATTCTCTTGTATTTTTTGGGTGAAAATAATCGAGATACAATCAATATATATACACAGATAGTGGCATAAATTGTGATTCTACAGTTGAACAAAAACTGATCTTGTGAGTTATGAACGCAGACAGAATCAAACTGACATTTTAGCTTAGTTTTGAGACCTAAAGAGGTGGGTTAAAGTTTACAGCTAATTTTAGACCATCTATTTGGAGACTTTAGCTCCAAAGTTTTGGATTCTAAAGTTTAGAGGAGGAGATTCAAACAGGCCTGAAGTGTATCTATATATACACCTTCCCTTGCAAAGATGGCAAAATAATCATGAAACTAATAAGACAATTCCTGAGAGTTTGGGTGAAAATTGAAATGTGGCATACAAAAAGGAAAAACAAAAATTTTTAGGATTGCTGAAGGGCTTGATAAAAAAGCAGAAAACTCAAATTTTCGGTCAACAAAAATTTGAAATGAAGTGTTAAAGAGAGAATATCACAGCTACTTAGGGAAGATAATTGGTTCCGAAGGACTAAAACTACGGACCTTATACAAGAGGATGGCAACACTTTTTTTTGAGATGGCAGCTAATGGCAAGAGAAGGAAAGCTAGAATTTTCCAACTTGAACAGGATGACGGGATAATTGAGGGTGAGGAAAATTTGGGGAAAAAATTACAGAATACTATAAAGGACGGTTTAGCTCACCACAAATAAGTGAATCCTGTTTGGATGAGGTACAAGTAGATGATGTCCCTCAAGTAATAGAACTTTTAATTGATATTTTATTGAGAAGGAAGTGAGAGATGTTATTTTCCAAATGAAACACAGTGAATTTTAGGTTCTAATAGGTATCCTATAGAGTTTTACAATCACAGCATGAATTTTTGGATTGTCAAAACAAAGGTACTCATGCATAACTATTGGCTCACAATTTATCCAACGTCACAAGCAGCAAATGCATAGGTATATTTTTTAACAAGGTCTTAGAATTTTTTACCCTTTTCAAATTAATTGTCTGGCACATACTATTTATTATTCCCTAATGCTACTTTCAGAGCGTGCACGCAGTGTGCACACCATCCGATGGCCACATCGAATTGTGGCCGTCAAACATGCAGGTGTGTGACACCCGTGCCCGACCGGCATCACCCCTTTTCTCCAACTCCGGCATATGACGCACCTTCCCCAACTTCAGCTAGTGTTCCGGCAACGACTCTTCCTCTCATCTTCCCTAGCCTCAGGGGACTTAAAAGGAAGGGGTTTGGGGAAGGAAGGCTAGCAAGGCGGATGGACGGCGATAGGGCGATTTAGGGGCCCTGGTGGCGTTGGAGGCGACCGGGCTAGGGCGGGGCGGGCCACCGTGGCCGGAACTGGTGACATTTGCAGTAGGGGGAGGAGAAGGGGGAGGTCGCTGCATGTAGGCGGTGGGAGGTGGTGGAGACAGGGGCACTCGCTGAAGCTGAGGAGGAAGACAAACACCAGATCTAGAGAGATGGTCGCGTGGGTGGAAGAGGGCAAGAGGGACTGTCGACTGCGGATGGGCCGTCGCATGGAAGACCGTCACGAGGTAGAAGATAAGGAAGAGAGATAGAGAGAGCAAGTGCGTGCGGCCGCAACATGCGTGTACCAACGCTAAAAATGTCTTTGTTATTTTATAGAAAAGAAAGGAATGTCTGACTTTTCGATCCTTGGATCTAGGGCGCGTTTGGATTGCGACCAAAGAAAGCCACGCCACGCCACACCTTCCGCGCCGCAGTTGAGGCATGTGTTTGGTTGGTGTCCATATGTTTGGCTGCCAAAGACCTGCTATGCACCCCGCAGTTCACTTTGGCTGCCAAATGCTGCCGCAGCTCAGGCGCCGGAAATCAGCTCCGAACTTCTGGCACGAGGCGATGATTAGGCATGGCGTACGTGGGCAGCAACCAAACGCGCCCCTAATAACACAAGTTATAGGGGATGTTTGGTTCCCGGCCAAGGTTTGCCTTGCCACGGTGTGGCGAGCCACGCTGTGCTGTGGCGGAGGCGGGGAAAAGGCTCGCCACAGCTGCCACACTCTCTCGCCACGCAAAAACGACACAAAAACAAATCACAAAACGACAAAGAAGAAAAAGCTGTGGCGGCCAAACATAAAGGCTCAACCAAGCAGCTGCCAAACCTGTGTGTGGCGCGCCGCAGCCTAGGGCAGCAAACTGTGGCGGTAATCCAAACACCCCCATAATATGTAAACGTACAGTCGAATGATTTTTAAAAGAAAACGCACAACCAAATACTCGCGTGCACATACGTACTCCCTCCGTTCCAGAATATCTGTCGCTTCGCTTCCCAAGAAACAAATACCGGCAATTTTTATAAATATTAAATATCATCGATTAATATCATAATTAGTATCATCGGAAAGATCTTTGGATCTAGTTTTTTAACAAAATTATTTGGAGATATAAATATTACACGTATTTTCTACAAATCAAGTCAAACTTGTGGCACGCATCCTACGACGACACTTATTTTGAAACGGAGGGAGTAGTATACTACTCGAACCATTTGGATGTACAACCAAACACACGACACATCCTACACACACCACTATGATGCACGCTAAACCTATATAACTAGGGATCTGCGTACCGTCTCTATCCCCGGTGATGTCAGCATCTGACCATTTTGTGTTGCGAACTTTCGTGGAACCTGACAGACGCAGCATTCCTTGCCGCGCTTCCATACCCATACGTACGCCGATCATCCTGCAATATTTTTATTTATTCTCGACGAGCAGCAGCTGTTGTCCATCGTCGTGCGTCGTGCTCCTGGACCTGGAGGAGACGGCAATGGAGCCGCCGAGGAAGCAGGCAATGGCTTCCACTCTAGTCGTATGGCTACTTGTCCTGAATTCATGTAAGCAGAGAATCTGTTCGTGCAGCTTCTGATCGAGCTATCTACGAGCTCACGCATGGTCGTGGATGCATGTGCACGCTTGCATTGCAGGCCTGCAGGTGCCGTGTGCGCTCGGAGCCGACGACTGCTGGGTCCTGGACCGCCACCGCTACCGCTTCTGCTTCAGGACGGCCAGGTGCAGGACGGCGTGCGCGGAGGACCGCTTCGTCGACGGGCGCTGCAAGCACGGGTTCCCCTACCTGCTGCCCATCTGCGAGTGCCTGCGCTCGCAATGCGCGGCCGCCGGACCAACCAGGCCCAGCCATGCGGGTCTCAGTCTCAGATCGATCTCGGCGTATAGTTCGTCCGACTCCGAGACGCGTGCATAGTGAGCGAGAAGAAAACGATTGCGCAACCTTGTGGACTGTAAGTTTGTAGCCGCGATAACCATTATGTATCAGAATAAAAATCAATTATTTACTCAAAATGCACCGATGTCTAAAATACCAAGTATGTATATTGAGCATCTCCAACAACCACTACCGGAATTGCATCCTTTGCCGAGTGCACGGGGATTTGCCGAGAGCTTTTCCTCGGGCACTCGGCAAAGGGCTTCTTTGCCGAGTGCCGCACTCGGCAAAGGACCCTTTGCCGAGAGCCCAGCCCTCGACAAAAAAGGTCACTCGGCAAAATGAAGCCTTTGCCGAGTGCCGGCTCTCGGCAAAGAGTAGGCACTCGGCAAATCATGCCGGGCGGGCCACGGCGTCAACCTTTGCCGAGAGCCAACCGTTAGGCTCTCGGCAAACCTGGCCCTTTGCCGAAAGTGCCTACGCCCCGGCTCTCGGCAAACATCTTTTTTTGCCGAGTGCTTTCCACTAGCACTCGGCAAAGTTTTAATTTTTTTTTATTTTTACTTTCCAATTTTTTATTTAGCCTTTTCACATTACATTATACTATGTTTTCAAATATGGTTTATTTTTTCAGTTGTTTTGCTAATTTTTAGAACTTTATTTCATTTCATTTCAATTTTTAGGAAAATCCAAATTTGAACTACACGTGCATCCAATAATGGACTTTAGGGGCTACAAATTTGATATTAGTGTTATTTATGGTATATTAGGGGTGTCCTAAGACTTTGACAAAAAATCTTAAAGACCTTAGTCACGTAACTTGACGCCCCACGTATGGGCTCACCTTTTTTTAATTCTTAAAAAGGCATATGAATTGAAAAAATAATGAAATTTGACAAAGCGTGTCATCTTTGCATGTGCCGAGGCCATGATAAAAATTTGAAAATGTTTCGAGCAAGTTGTCACATACGCCGTGTTCGAATCCGACAATCTCCGAAGAAGTTTCTTAAACATCTAAAGTGGCTCAAGTGAATCGGAGTTCGTGCATTTCCCGCTATCGATTTAAAGTTCATAATTTTTTTTCATGAGTAATAGACAGTTTCATTGGGCTCTTCACAAAATTTAATGATTTTTTGAATTTGTTTGCTATTTTTAAAATTTTTTTTTTGTTGACACTTTGCCGAGTGCTTTAGGGTTTGCACTCGGCAAAACTTTTTTGCCGAGAGCCCCCCGCATGGCACTCGGCAAAGGTTGTTTTGATTTTTGTTGCGTTTCAAAAAAAATTATCTTTGCCGAGTGCTTGGTATGCATGGCTCTCGACAAAGCCATTTCTCAATTATTTTGATTTTGAAAAAAAAAAATTAATTTTTATCTTTCTTAGGGAGTGCCTTGTCTTATTTGGGCACTTTCGACAAAGGGAATTCTGATTTTTTTTTTAGTTTCCAAAAAAAATTTTTGGAAAAAAAATAAATTTCTCTTTGGGAGTGCTTGGGATCGGGGCAGCGGCAAAGCGCCACCACACATAACGCACGCGCGCGCCGCGCGCCCACCACCACACGCGCTCACACACATACGCCGCCATTTGCCGCGCCGCCGAACGCCGGCCAGGCCGCCCGAGCGCTCCCGGCCCTGCTCGGCGCCGCCCGGGCAGCGCACCGCCTGCCGGCAGGGCGGCTCACCCCTGAGCCCCAGCGTCGCCCGACGCCGCGTCGGCCCTCCCCCAGCCCGGCCGCCCGGGCGCCCGACGCCGCGCCCCAGCGGACCAGCCGCCGGCGCCCGCCGACCCTAGCCACCCGGCCGCCGGCCGCCCAGCTGCTGGCCGCCCCAAGCCGGCGACCACCGATCCACCACCACCGACCGCCCCGAGCCAAGCCCCGACCGGCAAAGCAATTTTGGCGGCGGCTTGAAGTGGCGGCCGACGCCGGCCACCCCCATCTGCGTGCCGGTTCAGCCAGGTGGAGGAAGAAGGAGGGCAGCGAGGAGGAAGAAGGGAGGGGCAGGTAGGAGGAGGAAGAAGGGAGGGGCAGCGAGGAGGGAGGAAGAAGGAGAGAAGAAAAGGAGAAGGAGGGAGGAGGGAGAAGGAGGAAGGAGGTCCCCCCGGCAAGGCCGTTGGTCGAACCGCCCCGCTACACGAAGGTATACTAGATTTGTGTGTGCTTGTTGGCCATCGAGCCATTCGATGTGGGGTGTGGTTATCCGGCCATCGAGCCGTTATGTGTCTTATTGCAGGTGTGGGCATTGTCACCGTGCAGGGGAGGTGCTGTCCAAATTTTGAACTAATGCTATGTGTGTTCCTTCTATTGTGCAGAGAAGACCCTGTTGGAGCCGCGCTTGAGTTGATCCCGATCGTCTTCGGCGCCGTTGCGGTTCTGCCTGCACGGCGTCGCCTCGCCACTGCACCGACTCACCATGGCCCCGCTAGCCTGACTGCACCGCCACCTAAGGTATAACCTCTATTTCCGTATCGGGGTCATAGATCACGTCACCAAGTTAGGCGTCTCCCGTTCGAAAGAGATACGGTTGTCGGTATGCAGATCTTTGCATATCGAAAACCGTATCTGTTTCGAATTGTCCACGTTACTTGGTGTAACATCTCGGTGTTAAGCTTGCATTAGGCTTTAATTAATTAACTTTAAACCCTCATAAGCATGGCATAAGCATCATCAAGCATTTAACCCTAAATGCATCATCATTTCATGTGTTGCATTTTGTTTATTTTAATTAAATGCTTGAGTGTTGTTTTGTTAATTATTTAGCCTTGCAAATTGCTTGATCAAGTTTGGTTTCACTTGCCCAGCACTTTGAAATAGTTTAACAAATTTTATTGCAAAAGTTTTGAAGCATTTTGGAGCAAAAAGAAATTTAAATTGAAAATCTCCTTTTATTGCTCTAAATTCAAAAGGAATTTGTATTTCAAAATCTGTTGGGAATTTTGACTTGACCATTAAATGAAAGTTGTTCAGTTTGAAATTATCTACAACTTCTATTTTGGGGTCATTTCCTGAAAAAGCTTGCAAATTTGTCAAAAAGTGGCATTTGTGTCGGTTTGGTTTGAATTCAATTTTTCAAAAAAAAAAGAGAAATCATCACCGCGAGCGAAAAGCAGCCGATTCGCCCGCGTCGCCCAACGGCCAGCGCCTCCGCGGCGCCTGCCTCCGCGCGCCCATCGCCAAGGCGCCGCCGCGCGTCGTGGCCGATCAGCGCCAGAAAGGCTTCGCCACGCTGCGTGCCATGCTCCCGGCGGCCGCCCGGCGTGGCGGCGTTCCCCGACGCGTGGGACCCACTCCGGCCGGCCGTCGCCCAAAATGGGAACGCGCCCGTTCCACTCTCGTCGCACTCACTCACTAGCCCTACGCCTCGCCCGCACCGCTCCCGCAGCGGCCCGGCGGCTGGCGAAGCGCCGCGTTCGCCATTGCCGCCCCGCGAGCTCTGCCCGCCGTTCTGCCCTGCCCGCCCCGCGCCGCCACCCGGCAGCGCACCACCTCCGCTTCACGCTTCACCCCCACGCCTGCCCTTAGCACCGCCGTCGCCTACGGTAAGGGCGGGCGGCCATCAGCGCCGCCGCGCCATGGCGGGCTTCGCGAGGCTTCACAGCGGTCCGTAGCGTTCGGCTCGCTCATTCTCCCTCTTTCTCGGCGCAGCGCCTGAGCCTCGCCCGGAAGCTCCGAATGAACTTTCGGCGAGCTCCTAGGGCGATTGAGGCCACGACACCCCCTCCACCCGCGGCGCGCCCTCTCCTTGCGCCGCCGTGGCGCCATGCTGCGACCAGCCACCGACCGCCATGGGGCGAATCCCGGACGCCGTCCGCGGCGTAGAAGCGCCTTTAGGGCTTCTTTGGTGCTCAGCCAGCACTCCCTGGCTGCGGCTTGCCGGAGCCGGAGACGCCCACCGATGCCACGGTAAAGGCCGCCGCAAGACCGCCGCTCGCCGCCCGGCACGCCCCGGCCGCCTCGCATGCAACCGACACCACCGTTGGGTGCGGCTCGCCGAGGAGCACGCCGGTGCTCACCTCGCCCGGCCAACCCCCCCGCCGCCGAGCCGGGGGCCGATCAACGCCGCCCGCCTTGAAGCCGGGACGGGTGGGGTCGGTTTGACCCCGGGTCCCGCCTCGGCGGTGAGCCTGGGTGCACTCGGACCGGTGCACCCAGCGCTAGGGTTTCGGTTTTTGTTTTATCTTTTTCCGTAAAAATTGATTTAAATGGTTTAAAATTCATGGCTAGTGCAAATGTGATCCAAAATTGATGAAACTTGTTTTGCTAGGTTTCTAGTGAACAGATCTACCCAGTAAAAATATGAGATGTAATTTTTGTGGTACTTTACTGTGTAGTTTTATTTAATTACTTAAAAGGCTGAAAACTGAGTAAATGCATAGTAAATAAAATATAGCTCCGAAAAAAATATGGTTCTTGCTTTGTTAGACTCTGTGTGTGATGTAGTTTCTGGGAAAAATATATAGCATGCAGTCCCTATGTAAAAGTATGAAGATGTGATTTAATTGCATTTTAGGGCTGTTTCTTAAATGATTTTTAGTAAATTAAGTATGAGGAATTATGCCTTGATAATTTTTGCTGACTGCTCTTGTGCTAAGAAGTTCTAGATAAAAATATGAAATCTGTTGTTTGACACTTTTCATAGTGTAAAGTTATTAAATGTGCAATTCTGTCCTGCTGTTTAATCTTTTTGTGTAGGCTGATATACTTGATGAAATATGATGAAAATTTTATCATGGCCTTGTTATAGCATGAAATAGCTTCTGTAATTTTTGTAGATTTTTCTAGATTGTTTATATAGAGGTCACAGTTCAAGCTTGTTTATTCACATGAAATGATAAGTATTGGAATTAAATGATTTAATGAGTTCTATATTACTTCTTGTGCACTTTTAATTATGCTATACTTGCTGGTCATGAAATGCTGTATCGTGAACTGAAATGTGGTGTTTGGATATGAGTAGTGATATTTCTCCGTATTCATGTGATGTGTGTATGTGTGTGTGTGCCTACACACCACTTTTCTTTATGCACTTCTCTAAGTGTTTAGAGAAGAGGTATGCACATACTCGATAAAAATGAGCTAAATTGTTAGTAGAGAGGAGATATGCACCTACTCTGTCAAATGATCTGTTAATCATCTTCATTCATGAGCATCATACGTATATGCATTCATGTACTTATGCATGTGCATCGCATCATACAGTTCGCAGGAGGACCTTCCGTGATTCGGAGACCGAGCGTAATCTTCGGGAGGAGCCCCCAAGGAGGTTCCACAAGAAGAAGGCGAAGAAGAGCTGCCCGAGTGCCCTCGATCACCGCGCGTCCGACTTCGTGCAAGGCAAGCCCCGGAGCATCTACTACCTATGCTTTCTAACAGTCTAATTATGCTTTATGATTGTTGCATTAAGTATAGGAGTTGTGTGACACCGTTGATGCATTATATCCTTGCTTTACCATTGATTATCCCACCTTGATACACCCCCGCTAGTCTAGGGCGAGTAATATGCTTAGCTTGCTTTAGACGGTAGAAGTCGGGTGATTTTCGTCATCCGCGAGTATAGGTGGTTACTTGCTATTGATGGAAAAGCTTATGTTGATATCATCCGGTTGATGGTTCGGTTATGATAAATGGAGACCGGACGAGTCTTATGGGGTTGTTGGACCATAGTGATTCCGTGCGGTGTGTCGATTAAGGACCGCACCGTTGTTGTACCCCAAGTCATATTGAACGCATGCCTCACATTTAGGCGGGCCGGATAAGCACTTCCGACCGCGGGGCCTAACACTATCCGGCCGGTTCTCGACCCGTTCGCACCATATTAGAGATGGATGGGGACCACGGGGCGCCGAAGAGTAAGTCCGAGGTCCAGCTTAGCCGGGCTAAGGCGTCGGGCGGTCCCCGGGTACGGTGGCTCCATGCGAGACCGCTTGTTTTTCTGGATACGTGCCACGGTGATCCTGTAGCTCACTTTTAGCGGGTGAGTGTGGTTTGTGTGAGGAATACCCCCGAGCTCGTAGTAATCGATTCGAATCGCCATCGTTCTCGACAAGGGAACATCTTGACTTGAGCTGCAACATCGTAGTAATGCTTATGGAATATGGTTAATGATGATGATGAGTTAAGCTAATGTTTATGGCTACGGTTACTACTTGCTTGCTTAATCATGAATAATATACTATAATGATGAATAGTATAGGTGCTTACCTAGTTTAAATAGGAATGATTAAGCTGAAGCTGCCACTTTAAATATTACTACCGCTTTTATGCAAATGAGTCGAGCTACCTCCGATAAAGCCTGTCATACTCCTTGGAGTCTTTTACTTTTAAGTCGACGGGTAAGTCTAGCCGAGTACCTTCTTGTACTCGGGGTTTTTCCCGCTTGTTGTTTGTGCAGACGGGCATACCTTCCACGGGTACTGCGCCACTTGTCTTTTTCCCGTGGACTAGAAGACCTGGGGCAAGGTCAATCTCTACTATTCCCCCCCAACATACTTTTGATGGATAGACTGTGGGCCCGGCACTTTATTTATCCGAAATGTGTGAGTTGGGTTGAGCTTTTAAAACTATCTTGTTTCTGCTATTTGGATTTGAAGAACTTGGTTTGTAATAACTTTATTTCCGCACTCTGATGTTGTTGAACTATTTGTGAAATGTTGTAACATGCGAATGGTGACGCTAAACCCATACGATCTTGGTTGATGATGTTTGGTTTGAAATCCTTCGAGATTTCCGGACTACCGGGTTTATAACGGCTTAAGTGTGACAATTGCTTGCTTAGCGAGTGATTTTTCACTTATGCTTTTATAAATTGGTCGGTTCTGCATACGGTGGCATCGAGCAAGGTTTAGCGACATTGTTCACATGTCTATTTAAAACAAAGGATTTTGGTTTCAAAACTGGATTTCAACTTATAGATCTATAAATCTTTTAAGAAATCTCTTTTGCAAAACTAAGAGTGTGCCAGTGGTCATATCCTTTATGCCCAAATAAGGACTCTAGGTGGCTATTTAAGTACTAACTTGGGGGCTTGCATCATATTTTATTTTCACTGTTGCCCATGCAGCAAGGTAATTGTATGGGTGCCATTCGCTTGGATGGTAATGTATGGTTCAAATGCCTCTACGCCTCGGTAAGTGGGAGTTGTGAGCGCAAGGTTGTCCAACCGGCAATCTAGGGGAGTGCTAGTGTGATACCGGAAGTATTTACATGTCAAAACCATGTACTTACCAAGGTGTTTAATTGTGGGTTGTGCCGTCTGTTGAGACGATGCCGCCTTTTGGACGAGGATCGGGTAGTTGTACTACATGTGCGTGTATTTGGGAATGCACGCACGCGTGTGAGTGCTTAATCTTTACTTCCCTGCAATGCATTTATTCATACTTTGTTGGGATGGGTGAAGTGGATTTTTCTGCGCAGTACATAACAGCGATTCGTGTAGAACGACTAGTTATACGCTATGAGAGAACGTTGTATGCCACCGTATATCCGCTTAGAATTATTTTTTGCTAAGTTGTGAGAACGTAAGATACGTGCATACATCATGTTTGTTTATCTCATGTCATTACATTTACCTTCCCTTATAAATTGATTACTTCTGCCCATTAAAATTTGGTTAATTAATAACTTGTCTCACCGGGATAAATTTTCGATGTGATGGCTCGCACTAAGCAAACCGCACGCAAGTCCACGGGGGGTGGTACCTCGCCGCCGCCTTGCACCACGCACCGCGGATCGTGGAGGATCACTTTCTTGAGGAGTTTGGCATGCCCACGCTTCTCCGGAGGGTGCTAGGTCACGCCGGATACGCCGAGGAGCAGCGGCCCGCCTACTCCTCGGGTTACAGAGGAGCCACGTCGTGGAGACGACTTGGTTGCCGTGGAGATCATCGTTCCTCCACTTCACCCGGACCGAGTGGGACGGGTGGCGTGTCCGCGCCACCGGTGTCACCGCACAGATGGGATGGGGCAGCGAGCCGCATTCCATGTGCTCCGCCGCATCATGGAGCGCTTCCCTCCGAGCCCGGCAAAGGCTTTGGTCGGGACTTTTTCTAGGGATGACCCCGCGGACACCGCTTGGGGAAGGTCCCCCTAGCCGAGCACGTTGGGGAGTTGACGAGATTGATGGCAAAGTGATAACACCGCTATGAGTGCCATGTTTGCACCGATGCAGCCTATGATGCTACCGAAACTACCATGTACAAGCTCGGTGGATCGAACAAGGCTATGTGGAAGAATGAGAAGAAAATGAAGAAGGAGCACTTGGACCAAATCCGAGACTTGAGGCAGCAGATGGACACCATCATAGCTACTAGAGACGAGGTTGAGGCAGATGTGAGAGAGGTTACCAGGGAGCTCGAGACTTTTTGCGCCGCACGTGTTGCACGCTATGAGAAGTACGAGAAGAACGCCGACAGGATGATGGCCCGCTTGGTCACCGAGAGGAATGAAGCCCGGAACGACGCCCACCAGCTTGGGGCAATCGCTCTTTGACCGCGAAAGCAAGACATTGACCAGTTGCACGGGGAGTACCACGCCTGCATAACCAGGTTCATGGTCACCATGCGCCCCGAGCCGCCGAGATGGAGCCGGAGTCATCGACCACGATGGTGGCGAGGAGGACGCCGACCTTCCACCCGCACTGAGCCCCGCACCGACGACGACGTTGTTTCGGGCCGACGAAGTCCGACGTCGGTAGCGAGCACGCAGTAGGCTAGTAGTCTCATCGCTAGTCGAAGTTGGCGCTCTTGTCTTTTGTTGTTGTTGGCATGTAACCCGATGAGATGTGACTCTTGTGTGTTGGATTGTCAGGTGTTGTGGTGCTATCCGAACGCCTAAAGTCCAGTGTATGTATGCTGGCAATTTTGGATGTTGTGTGCCTCGAAGGATGTTTTTATTCAGTAATCTAATTAGTGATGTTATGAATTGTGGAAATGAATCTTTATGCCTGTGTGTTGTTGAATGAATTGATTTTCTTCCAATAATTCATTAGCATGATTGTTACATTAAACACAATGTTGTAACATCACCTAATGATTACTTGATGCTGAAATATGCAGATGGTTGAACTCGCCGCATCGCCGCTGGGTCCTTGGTTGGTGACGGATCCCGCCTGTGAGGCAATGGTGATGGTAATGGCGGAAATGGTGGAAATGGTAGCAACGGAGGCAACGGAGGAAACGGGGTAACGGAGCAAACCCCAGTGACGGAACCGCCACCACCACCTCCACCACCACCATTGACCGCCGAGCAACTTTTCCAACAGTTCCTCGGTAGTCGGGCCAGAACATGGAGGCCACACGCTTGCGCGACATTGCAAGCAAACACCGGGCCGCGGGGGCCACCGTGGACCGCCAGTCAACCAAGACATGCCTTTTTCAAGGATTTTCCGACACGGATCCACCTAAGTTCTTGCAAGCTAAGGAACCGCCGAGGCTCTCGAGTGGATCAACACGATGGAAGACAAGTTTCGCCTTCTCGCGTATGACCGAGACGCCAAGGTTGAGTACGGGCGCATCACCGCAGGGGCCTACTGAATGTGGTGGTCTCATCAACGTGCCACTTTCCCCCGCCAAACACCCCAATCACCGGGGCAGCTTTTACCCAGATGTTCCGCAAAGACTTATGTTCCATCGGTCCGATGGCTATGAAAGTATCCGAAGTTCATGAAGCTTAACCAAGGTAATAAGAGCGTGAATGAGTACTTGCAAGAGTTTAACAACTTATCACGCTATGCTCCTACCTATGTGGACACCGAAGAAAACAAGATAGCTAGCTTCAAGAGAGGCCTCAACACCAAGATGGCCAAGACTATGGGCATCGTTCAAGAGCCACCTTCAATGAGTTCATCGCTGATTGCTTGACTCAAGAGAACAACAACAACTTGCACGCCGCTTCCAAGAACCGCAAGAGGAACTTCGAGGGAGGATCTTCTCAAAGACAGCCTCCAATGGCTAATCGCCCCTCGCATCGCCTCCTCCCTCAGGTAAAAACTCAAGGTTCCGTGCACCGCTCCAAAGAGGAATGCTCCACCACCCCCAAAGAACCGGGAGAGGGGCTATCGCCCACCGCGCACTCCTCAAGCTCAAGCTAGGACCGGTGGTCCTCCCGCCAATGCACTCGGCCGCGGCGGGGCCCGTGCTTCAACCGCAATCAACCGGGTCACTTCGCCAAGTACTGTCCCTACCCAAAGAAGCGCACGACCTACCAAGCTCGTGCTCACCACACCTCCATAAATGAGATTCCCGAAGGAGAACCAGCCATCGCTGGTAATGCTTTTTGTCAACAATCATCCGCAGCTTGTTTTATTTGATTCGATCATCGCATTCTTTTATGAGTCAAGCATATGCACGATCGCATGAGTTAGAACTTAAGCAATTAGATTATGGTACCGCGACAGCTCCGCCGGTGCCGATGTCCTATCTAATCGATGCTTGAACGTGCAATTTTTGAAATTGGAGATAAAGCATATAGAGTTAATTTGGTAGTTCTACCCGGGTTAACTATGGATGTAATCTTGGGGATGGATTGATGAAAGATAAACAAGTTGTGATTGATAATCGAAATAGAACAATTACCCTCACGGATCCTCTAGGTCAAAACACTTTCCAAGTGTTGTTGCCTCGAAGTTGCGGCACATGACCAAGTTGACATATGCTATTCAAGCTTCTTCTCTTTCTGAGATTCCTGTGGTTTGTGAGTTTC
>JADLZL010001095.1:0-26347 GCA_015844335.1 Chrysopogon serrulatus
GAGAGTGCATGTATCACTTAGTACAGAATTTCAAGAAGAGGTACAGTGGGAAGGTTTTTGATGACCATCTTTGGGCTTCCAGTTACTCTTGGAGTCCTTACATGTTTAAGAAGCATTATCAGGCAATGGCAGAAGCAAAACTAGCCGCAATGAAATACCTTCAAGAGAACCACAAGAAGTTGTGGACCAGGAGTCAGTACAGAACTACATCCATAGTGGATTATGTAACCAACAATCTGGCTGAATCTTTCAACAATTGGAGCAAGGCAGAGAAGAGCAAGCACCTAGATGATCTCTTGGACACTATAAGGCAGAAGATCCTGATCAAGTGGAACCATAGGAAGAGAGTGGCAAGAAAGTTTGATGGCAAGATCCTTCCTCACATATTGAAGCAGCTGAGGGAAGACATTTTCAATTTGGACATGCAAGTGATAACAGACTCACCAGATGGGATTACAGAACTGTGTGCCAAAGGAGGAAGTGCATATAGGTTTGTGGTTAGCATACCTGAGAGGACATGTTCATGTAGGGTTTGGCAAGGCACAGGAATCCCTTGCAAACATGCAATTTCTTACATAACATCAATTCCTGGAGCAAAGCTAGAGGACTATGTGGATGAGTACTTCTCTGTGGCCAAGTTCAGGGCTGCATATGAGGGTAGCATCCTTTGTATTCCTGACAAGAGCATGTGGTCCAAAGCTACTCATGGCTTCTTCATGCATCCTCCCTGTCTAAGATCAACAGCAGGTAGGAGGAAAAATAGAATGAAAGGTGCTTTGGAGGAAGGGAGCAGTAGGGGCAAGAACAAGAGGCATGAGTGCCCCATATGCCATCAGTTAGGGCATCATTGGTACACATGCAAGAATGGAAACCCAGAAGACATAGCTGCAATGGAGGCTACAAAGTGAGAACTCACTGATAACTTATAACTTGTAACTTGTAACTTTACTCTTATGTACACTGACATTATTTGTAACTTGTTCTGTGCAGGGGTCTTCCAAAGAAAAGGCAGAGGAAAACAGCAAGCTTAAACACAGAGACCAGCATTGTAGTAGCAAGACCAAACTAGATGGTGTTCCCACACAATGAAGCAGTGGTCAATGCTATACATAAGAAAAGGAAGAGGCAACCATCTTCTTCTAATTCTGAGAAAAGGAGCAAAAAGAAAGCTGCATCTACTTCAACCAATTCTGTTGCTAACACTACATCCTCAAGGTCTGTTTGTTCATCTAACTGAATATAGTCAAGTAGTTGCTCTGCTGCCAGGTCTAGAACTGGATCCAATGATCCAGTTCCACTTCAAAGTGTTTTTCCTGGCCCCATTCCAAAAAATACCAGCTGAAACAGATCATACAGCTCCACTGGAGGTTGCTCCTGCTCATCAGCCATCACCAAGGAAGAAAACAGCAGTAAGGAAGAAACTTACACCAAGAAAGGATCCACTTGTACATGCAGCCCAACTAGACCAAGGTGCCCCAACCAGTCCTGCTGCCAACACCAGAAGCAAGAGGAAGCTTCAGCTGCAGTGAAAGATGCCCTGTGCATGTTCTTTTGAAATATCAGGTTGTGGAAAAGACATGTTTCCCTGACTGTTCTGTTGGTTTGCTGGATTGTTTCAGCCCAGATTCAACTTTAGGATGTTGCCATGTTCTTTTGTTGATATGTTTCAGTCAAAAAACTATGAGACCTGCTGGCATGTTTAATTTTGTTGCAATGTAGTTGAAAACCAGTAAAGTGTGCTAGAATGGAAGAACTTACCTATGTAATGTCTGTTATGTAGGTGCTATGAACCAATTAGTCATGAAATTACTATTATCGTGCTGCCAAAATCTGAGTTTATTTGTAATGTTGTTGTGATGGTACTTTTGAGTTTACTTGTATGCTAAATTCATTGATTCATAGATACATTCATCCATAGATACATTCATCCATTCCTTCATTCATTCATTTATGCATTCATAAATACATTCATTCATTCATTCATGCAGCTATCCAACCATCCATCCATTCAACCATGATTAGACACAGGAACACACATAGGAACCTAGTTCTTCATAATTGCATACAGAGCAAGGAAAATGCATAGATAGATCATCCTTTCCATCCACCTAAGCTGCTGAAACACCCTATTGTCCACTCCACCATTTCCTACTACTCTAGCTTCTGAACCATCCTAGACTACAGCTAGAGGAGCACCAGGTGGAGCTACTGCTTGCAGGGGAACCGCCTGAAGTGGAGGAGGGGCTGCAGGTGCAGGGACCATGGTGTCCTCCATCTCATCCTCCCACTGATAGTACTGACATCCTCCAACCTGGAAAAGAATGAGGGAATGAAGAGCAGGTGTCACAAACCCAACAAAAACAGAGAAAAATAACTGCAGACAAGATAGAGAATCAAGATCACAAACTGCAAAATAGGGGCACTTGTGAAAGACACGGTTCTGGTTCTTCAGGGTGCTAGCGATGAACCGGTTGGCAAGAACATGGCAATTAGGGCATCGGACCCGCCTGACCCTACCACCATAGTTGCTGGAAGCTTGAGACATGACTAGCAGGAGAGAGGTAGGAGGGAAGATAGAGCAATGGAGAAGAAGGGAAGAAGGGGAGGAGAAGGCATCAGGCCATCCATTTATAGGGGGCTGCCCTGGGCGCCAACCACCCTGCCTTTGCCGCCAACTCTAGACCCTGTGGCGCCAACAGCCAGTCCTTTTCCCACCAAACTCCACACCCTCTGGCGCCACTAAGGGCATCCAGGTCATTTGTCAGCGCCGTTAGCCACCGTTAGCCTGAGACATGGACGAAATGGCGTGCAAGGCAACAAAAATAAGTGACATGGCAGAGAGGGGAACTCAGACTTTTTAGTGGCCTGTACGAAACACTCAACTTTTATAATGGCACACAGGGAAAAGCCTCTACATAAATTGTCATATGAGGTTGCTCAGAGCAATACTCGGTGGCCTCCTAATCCTTCTCATGCATAGCTTTATCTCTAACTCATGTATTTGTATGGCTAACTACATTCTAGACATTAGCTATATTAGGATCGTTGCTCCTATAGGATATTCTTTTATTCTTTTATTTTTTGCTACCACCACCTTCCCACACTTGAGAGTAGGTTTACTTGTGTGTGTGTGCACTATCATGAAATCCATATATTGTTTACCCTTGTTATAAACATTGTTCTATTTTATCCAAGTATATTATTTAGATGCATGTCCATACTAGAAGTCTTTACCAAGCCTTCCTTTGGGAAAATATAAATACGACACCTAGGAATACTCCTAGGTTGAAATGCTGCAATGATATCTCCGTACGCTTGCGAAACCATTTCCATAACCTACAATGAGTTATCATATGACAGTTCACAATATCGTAGCTAGGAACGTAGTCTCAATGCTAATACTAAGAAATGTTGAAAGAGCATCGTACCGTATCTCCAAAGTATTGGTTACCTAGGCTATGGTTCTAGTGTTGTTAGAGATGCTACTCTCTTGATATAGGTAAGATTAGGCCTGGTATGCCATGGTACCCACGCTAGACTATTATAAAACTATCATTAGAGAAGTATCGCTAGCAGTGATGTTGGGAAATGCCATAGGCATTTCTTGGCGTTGTTGCTAAGGATAGATTCTATCTCTATTCTCAGTAATGATGCTAAGAATGCCAACAAGCATTTCTGGCACCATTGCCGGGTAAGGCTAGGTTAAAGACTCTAGGATGAACATGAACATGATATATATGCATGTATAGAATAACCTTTATTCATACAGGATAATTCTGCTTGTTTTCTCCTGTTGTGGATGAAAACAGATAGTGTATGACTGGGTTCTCTCTACCGAAAAAACTTCACCAGCAATCCGGAGGCAGTCTTGAGAAAGAATCAGTCTCGTACCATTTCTTCCTCAACAACTCCACTGACAACCGAATCAGTCGCTCCTGCACCATCAACAATCACCGACATGGCCAGAAAGTCACTCCGTGACTACTCTGTCCCTAATGTATTCAAAATCATACTATAACGCTTGACATTCATTCTTTTTTTTAAAAAAATTAGAAAATTCATTTGCAATGAGTCTATCTTCTCCTTAGTGAACTATTTATCCTTAAATTATTAACAAATAAAAACTTTTTGAATTCTTTTTTAGTACTAGTTGAGTGCCCATGTGTTGCAACAGGAGTCTACACTTTGAAAGACAAAATAAAAAGGTCAACAAAACACTGGTGAAAAAGATCACAAGGAGGTACACTCCTGGTCATACTTTTTCATCCACATTATTGAGATATAAGCACACATCAAATTTTAGATAATGGTGTCAAACAAGCATGAACAAAAAAGAACATTAAAATACATTAATGACTGTGAGCACCTATGCGGCCATAATTTGCTGCCGACATGAGTTCACCATTCTGATTCTACAACATGCCTTTAATTAGATACTGATTATATAGATATTTTAGAAACAAAGGTATTCCATTATCAATAGTAAAGAAAAGCAAAATCTTCCCGATATATATATATATATATATATATATATATATATATATATATATATATATATATATATATATATATATATAAAAAGTATATCACCGATCCCTAAACTTGTATCATTTGTGTTATCCCGGTCCCTAAACTCGCAAATCGACCATTTAGGTCCTCAAACTTATTCGATTGTATCATTCTGGTCCCTAAACTTAGAAATCACATGTTTAGGTCCTCAAACTTGTTAACTTATGTCATGCCGGTCCTTAAACTTCATTTAGAGTCTCATCTGGTCTAGTAATCAAAATACTCTATATCAAAAAAAATAATTCATAACTTTTTTTATATGAGCTCGAATTAAGACAAACTTTATATCAAAATTGTAGCCCTCGACGTGATAAACAACTTTGTAGTTTAAAATATTTTGAAATAAAATTGTTTAGGGCTTCAAATATTGTTGTATATTTATATTATCAAATAATTTTGGATATTGACATAATCCGTATGAAGGTTATAGTTCTCAATAGGATCTATACATTTGTAGTTGAAAATTTTTTATTTGAAGTCGTTTAGCGTCCCAAAATTTAATTTTAAATTTTAAAATTTATAAACGTACAATAATATTTTGGAACCCTAAACAATTTTAATTCAAAAAGGTTTCAACTATAAAATTATAGATTGCGTCGATGGTTACAATTTTGATATAAAGTTTACCATCATTTGAGTTCATATGAAAAACTTATGAATTGTTTTTTTTATAGTTTTTAGATCGTCTTGATTTGACCTAGATGAGACTCAAAACCACGTTTGGGATCAACATAATACAACTGAATAAGTTTGAGCATTTAAACGGACAGTTTCCAAGTTTAGGGATGGGGATGGTATAACTAAACAAGTTTAGAGACCGCAATAACACAGCTGAACAAGTTTGAGGACATAAATGGTCGATTTGTAAGTTTAGGGACCAGGATGACACTGCGGTACAAGTTTAGGGGACCGGTGATATATATATTTATATATATATATATATATATATATATATATATATATATATATATATATATATATATATATATATTACAGTACAAGCTGTCCATAGGTTATGAACAATTCGGTCAAGTAGTACAAGCCACCAACCGAATAGCAGTAGAATTTTTTGGGTCAAATTTCTACAATCCCATTGTTTGTTCTGCTTGCAGTAATCTTTGCCTTCAAAGTCAGCAGGCACGATTTCATTATTATGACATATAATCGACACCAGAGCTTGATGGTGCCATCGTCAATATGAATCTTAAGGAGTTCCTTCTCCTCGACCAATTTGTACACACGGTTATGTTTGCTTTTCTTAATTAATATATTTATCTTTATCCAACCAAAACATATCAAATTACAATCAGAATTCCATGGAAGAAATATGTAACAACAAAAAAAAAGTCTCTGGCTAAATTAGCCTTGCATGCACTCTATCTCTTGTAAAAAGTGTGGTACCTAATATTTTATTGGTCTAGAATAGGATGGTGTTAAGCATGCCTCCATCCAACCCACCATGGCCACGAAAGAGGGTGTCCATTGCTGCTTCCGTAGGACGTTAGCTCCTACACTGTTGCAGTTAGAAATCAAAGAAGCAGCAACCATAAAAGGCCGCACATAACTAAACATCCATTGCTAGCAAACATGCAGCCTGAGGGCGTTGCAGTTGCAATACCACACATAGCCCCTTAGAACCATCACTGAGCTAGCCGTGGTGCTACTCTACAATACCACACATCTGTGGGCAGGCGTTGCTGGTGCTGCCCATAAATGACGAAACATTTACAGGGAAATGACAAAGAAATGCTAGGTAACTTGACTTAATACTAAATAGTAAATATATAGTTATGTGAAAGAGATGTTTAGGATAGGCTTAAATTCAAACAATCGTGAGTACATTAACAATAAAAAAATCAAACCCAACTGTACCAAGCACCAACTTAATGAGCACTTACAATATGTCAATCCATATAGTTACGGAAGAAAACAAATACAACCATCTACCATTAGGCCTTGTTTGGCTGTATACAAATACACCCCAATCCATACGGTTTGAGAGGGTTTGAGGTGAAAATTGAACTAAAATACACCTCAATCCTCTCCAAACCGTATGGATTGAAGTATATTTAAGTGCAGCCAAACAAGTCTTTAATGTTTGCATTGCCACTTTGTGCATGACTTCCTGGAAGGAAACAAAACCATGACCAAACATACCTGATACTTTGGCATTACAGTTACAACAAACATAAGCGTATAGCAAGTCGCCGCTTTGTTGTAAAAAATTGCTCATCTAGATTTACAAGACAGTATACAACTTTGCCAAGGATCTCAAGAATCTGCATACACCTCATAAGACGTCGAGGAGCCACCAGCGTTCCTCGGGAGTATCCTTCCCCTCTGTTTACCCAGTGTACAACATTATATTATCACCATATCAACGGTGCGAACTAGGACTGAATGAATTAAACACTTCAACATCAAATGTTACATTTGTCATATCCATAAAACCACGAGTTGAGGTCCGTGCTCTTGGAGACCTCAAATGATCCACCTTGTTGCAAGGTATTGAACTCCTTCCACTTCTGCCCACTCGGGCTACCAGCTGTGTCATAGCTGGGAGGCTCAAGATCGCTCGGTTCTTGTGGCTGTACGGTATAGTCCTTGCACTGAGAGGACTCTGCAAGACGCTGCTTTAGAGCCAGGATTTCCTGATCGTAGTTCTTTTTCAAGCTGTCAATCTCCTGATAAGCTTTCTCTGTCTCTTGCTCAGCCACGAAGGCCTGCTTCTGCAACAACAGAGTACAAAAGAAAAAAAACTGTTATAACTAGAAAAGCTAATGTCATATAACTAAATGTATCAAAATACAATGAACCACTATAAGAGCATTCAACATAAATATTTCCATCCTAAAGTTTTGTAGTCGCCCAAACTCAAACTCTGTTGTATTATCAACTGACCACATAAGCTAGTTTTGTCTATTTAAATGTAAGGTCTGGACAATGACTAAAGCCATACCTTGGCTAGTGTTTCTGCTGCCTCAGCATCCTTCAACCGAACAAGCAATTCACCAGCTGCCTGAACAGCTTCAGCAGTATCCCTTAGCTGGCCCTGAAGGCCTTCATTTTGAGCTTTTAGAACTGAGATTTCAGCTGCAAGGGAGTTGATGAACCGCAACTCAGCACCTTTGATACCGGCTTTTTCTGCCCTCATCTTCACATCCTCAACACCCTCACGCATCCTCCTATGTAGAGCAAGCAAACGAAAATGATTCTCTTGAAGATCAGCATATTGTTCCAGGTGTCTTGCAGCTCCTTGGATAGCTGTTTGTACTGCGTCCTTCAGTTCTTCTGAACATTTCTTCTCAGAATCCAGTTCTGACTGCAACTTTCCAACTAGGGATTTTGTTGCTGCAAGTTCAACTCTAAGCTCTTCTGTGAGCGTAATCCATTTGCTCTCAGCTTCAGTCCAATTGGGAGTGTCCGCAAAATTAGTATCTCCATCTTTATCTTTTCTTCCAGGTTCGGAATTACTTCCCTGAGACAGGGGCACTGGAGGCCAGAGTCTACAGATTGATGACGATGATGAAAGCATATAATGCAACTGAGTTTTCAGATCTTGTATCTCCTCCTGTAGAACTTCTTTCTCGTCCCCAAAGTTCCTGAACATGTCCAACTCCTGCTGGAGTCTCTTTACCTCAATTTCAGCATGCAAAACATCAGGATTGTTTTCATATTTCTTTTGGAGAATCTGCATTTTTAGTGTAACCGAATAGCTGATAAGTAAATGCAGATTCAAAAAGAAAATACAGCAAGTTGAGTACGTGGCAAGGGAAAATTCGTGCGACCTTATGCTCATTCATAAGTGATAAAAACTCTTCATTCATGAATTCTTCTGTTGGTAAAGTTCCATCCATGAGACTCTCAAGCCTTGCAATTTTTCCTTCAAGTGTTTGTGCAATTACAGCATTGCATTCGCGTTCATGCTTATACTGTTGCACCTGAAAAAAAAAAAGAATGATTTAAATAGAGGAACGTATAGTCTCTTGTCTTATGTATAGAAAGAAGACACCCACAAGACGATTCAGTTGTTGAATTTCTGCAGCTTGCTTTGCACACTGTTCATCACGTGCCATCTCTCGCCTAATAGCTCCAGCCAAGACCTTCTCCACAGCCTATATAGAAATAAGATTTTCATGAGTGCTTTATACCCAACTCAACTGATCTACGAATTCATGCACCAAGCTTCCTTTGGTTTAACTTACTTTCAGAAAATGTTGCTGCTTTTGGCCATCAGATGATACTGTCACATCAGCTGGTACTAGTTGTAGGTCCCTGCAAGCACTGGGATCCCTACTCTCATTTGCAGAAGCTTCAAGCATACAACTAGGGATCAGAGCTAGAGGGTTATCTCTGGTTTCATTTTCTTCAGGCTCAGTCTGAATTGCAACATCAACCTTGCAAGGCTGAATATCCATGATTCTAGCATTTAATCCAACCGATGCTCTCCTCCATGCACTATTGTTTTGGTGACTTTCAATGACTTGAAGTCCCCTCTGTATACTGGCGGCAATGTTTAATTTGCATTTTCCATCTCCAACATCAGTACCAGTGTTATATTTATTAGCACTACAGCAGGACCTTTTTATGGATATCAAATTCTTATCCCTGTCAAGATCTTCAACATGTGAAGTTCCAATACTTGCATCCATTGAAGCTCGTAAACTTTTGGAGTCTCTAATGTTAATAGGAGACATTGCCATATGTTCACGATTGTGGGGCTTCTCAACATCATTCTCATCAATTTCCATTTCCTCATCACTATCTTCTTTGATACATTGGAATGTTGTAGGATGACCCAAGCTCAGTTTCAACAGATGCAAACTGCGCCTAGGGTTCCATCCAGTGGCAAAGCTGCCATTGTTCCCTTCTATGCCTCCATTAGATTTCATTCGGTGAAGTTCATCCTGCATTGTAGGGAAAATAACACCTTACTGACGAGGTTTCAAAGGCGACTAGGTATCCAGGTGAGTGCGGGTTCCACCTAGACGTCTAGGCAACAAAGCATCACTGTTTCCCAAGGCAAGCTGGGTACACCTAGACACCTAGGTGACGCCTTTGAAACAGGACTGATGAAGCTTGAATCAAAACAGCAATATTATAGAGATAATATACTTGGCTTTCAGATGATACACAATCATACCTTCAATTGCCTGATTTGCTCACGCAGCGCATTTACATCTTCAACTTTCTCTTCATTAATTATGGCATTGTTTTTTATAGCTTTTGCACGTTGGGCAAACCTAAGTGTGCTTAATGTTTCACTCTTACAGCTGTATGACAACAAAGAAAGTGCAGTGAGGTATTAAGAAACTAACATTAACTGGCCACAGATTTAATGAATTGCTGATCAACTTAGATGGTACCTTTGGGATGGTGAAACAGCGCAAATCATTGCCAGTTTGGCATTGCCTCCAAGGGACTCCTGTAATAGAAATGTGAGCTTGGAGTCGCGATATGGAACATGGTGCCTTTGTTTTCCAGACTGTGATATTTCTGCAAGTATATTAATCAAGTTTCTGCAGTGAACAAGAACATATATAAGAACCCTCATTTCACAACCATATTGAGCGGCTGTAACATTACACCAGACAGGAAAAAACAAACGTTGAGCTGCTGGTCCACAAATCAGCCATTCTTCCTAAATCAGTAACTTTATTTATAGTGGTTCCCATGCATAGATACGTCTATTTGACACACTACAAATATACTTGTGTTAATTCATATAAAAAGCCTTCACTTGGTTGCAACATCATATTTTGCCTTTTATTGTCCCAACACTTCTGCATCTTAATTGTGTGTCAAGAGCTAAAATAGTACTTCCTTCATCCCAATTTATAAGACGTTTGACTTTTTTGACACCAAATTTGACCACTTGTCTTATTCAAAAATTTGTGCGAAATATCACTTCTCTTGTCATGGCTTGCTTTATCAACGAAAGTTCTTCAAGAATAACTTAAATTTAACTATGTTGCACAAATTTTTTGAATAAGAGGATTGGTCAAACTTGAGGGCTAAAAAAGTCAAACGGCTTATAAATTGATATGGAGGAAGTATACAATATACATAGAGAATAGTGCTCCCTCCATAAAAAATGTACGTCATTTTAATTTGTTCTAAGTCAAACTTCTCTAACTTTTACCAACTCTATAGAAAAGGCAGCGATGCATACAAGACTGTGACATCAAATTTATTTCATTAAATTCCTATGAAATATGTCTTGATGGTGCATTCATTTGGCATCATAGAATTATATTTTTCTATAGACTTGTCAAAGTTTGAGAAGTTTGACTTATGACAAAACTAAAAGACCTACATTTTGGAACTGAGGATGCATGTAGCAAATAAACTAAATGGAAATACAAATATCAAATCTACAACAATACATGTTTTATCCCAAAAGCAACAGTGGGAACAACTACAGAATTGTAGAAATCACAACTAGCAATAAACATATTTTAAAAGATTTCCTAACCATGATGCACAATTGCACATCATGCAAATATTGAATCAAGAGACCATTGCTCTATAAAATGTGGTAACCATGATATGTGGAACAGAATTGTTGATAGACATGATACTGACTCATGTTTGCCATCTTATGAAATGATTAACTCAAGTGCTATGCATCTCTCATTTCAGGACATCAAGTAGTGCAGTAAACCACATCCACTTCAACTGAGTTTAGATATTCAGCCGGTGTCTAGAGAATTAGCAAAAACCTTGCTTAAATCCTTGAAATTTTTTATTTTTAATTGAAAGTACAGACAGAACACTTTACCCGAGCTGTGAAAGTGAACGGTTTATGTTTCCAGCTTCTTTCAGTCGATCCCCAGCTGCGTGTGTTAGTTTTTGTCGCTCTGATCCAGCAAGGTCTACCAAGTTTATCCTGCTTGATCTTGTAATGCTTGAGCCATCCTCTGGATTCTATTGAACAAGAGCAAAATAGGTAAAGAACTATTTCATGTAAGCGAACCAACTAGCAGGCAAGGCTTTCTTTAATATATAAATATTATTTCTGTCAGCACAAGAACAGATACAAGTTTTTTTAACTGCATATTGCACTGTACAAACAGCGTTGACCAAGAATGAATAATAAAAAGCTGTGTATCATGAAGTCATGATAATTCTCCTTTGCATTGAAGCCAAAGAGAACATTAATTCTGAGCATACATTTCAGAAACATGTTAAAGAACATTAAAGATAAGAGAACAGAATGTATAATAGCTAAAGCCTGAAGAAATCAGGTTTGGCAAGGTACATATGCACAATCAAACAAAAAGAGATTCAGTAGATTAACTATTCCAAGCCTTCCTCTGGTTGGTATATGCAATCAATCATACAAACCATTCAGTCCACACAAGCATCTCACTAGGCATGTGCTTTTGTAATAATGGAACAAACTAGAACTATACCTCATCCTCATGTAAAGCAATGACCCAAACTCAAAAGAACAATCAGCTCTTAGAAAGGCGATGATAGAGAACCATTATCAGGTGGTCAAGAAAATGCACTCATTACAATTACATTTTGCTAATTGACAAGTGATAGATGATTAATATTATTTGGCCAAATTTCTATGAATACCTTAGAATCCGACTTAATGACACACGTGAAAACACAATGCGAGCGTGAGCTATCAGCATTTGCACTCGTTGCCCCTGTCCTCCGGTTTGCCAGGCCCTGCATTAATTGTAATAAATCTATTCAACACGAAGTTATGAAAAATAGGATGTATTTGTAGCTTGTAGAGCATACAGAAATATATCAATCTCTAGTGAAGCAGCAGGCCCTGTTGCGATGAAATTATGCAGAACCAAGTGTTATGTAGTTTGTGTACATCAAGAGGTGCCACAAAAATCTTCCATGATGGTACAACTATGTTCAATGACAGACAGAACTCAGGCAATTTTTCACCCTTTCAACATAATATACAAAAGATAGTGCTCAGTGTCTAGTGACAAAATCATCATATGCATAATTTGCATCTGAGAGTGGCATGTGCCAAACACAAATGTCAGATATTAGGTTCAATGTCATCACAACAAATATATGGAGATGGGATACATTAGATGTAAATATTTGGAGACACACCTTAACCAACAACTGCGTTACATCCTTCATGGTGAAAACCAACTCCTTTGTCAACGATTCAACATAAACACAGGCAGTTCTGACATCCTCTCTAATCTGCAAAGAAAATAGGACATATATTAGGAAACGGAGAAAAGGATTCCGTCCTATGCCACTAAACAAAGGCTTTTTCACCTGAAGATTCTTCTGCGAGGGATCTAGCAAATCAGTTATCTGTTCATTGTAGATCTGCACATTATAATAATACTGAATCACATTTCATGCATCAAACAAGAACGAATACAATATTTTCTAGGTACTAAGAAGAGAAATTGCCTCAAGAAAAGAGCAGACACAATTGTAAGTTAGCTCTTTATCAGCATGTTTAACTTGTTCCTGTAAATGGGACATGTTTCAGATTTAACTCAGAAAATATTTAAATGAAAGAAGTTTAGAAGGGAAAAAAACTATCACGTTACTTCATTAATGCGGGAGAACAACCGCTCAAATACACGAGGTGTCAAGCCCCTGTCACTGCTCACTGAATCTTCTGACAATGCACATAGAGGCCCCCACATAGTGTAGGTTTTACCACTGCCAGTCTTTTGAAGTGACAAAATAAGAATGAGGGGCTATTAGTCAATTTGTTTCCAGGTACCAGGCATTACATGGCTTAGATGTTAAACTGAAGATAATCACCTGTCCATAAGCAAATATGGAGCTGTTGAAACCCAATAAGCAATTTTCAACAAGTGGCAGCCCAACAAGGTTGAAGATGTCCTCCTATAAGTACATATAAAATTAAACACAAAAGATCAAACCCATCACAAAACCAAACAGAAATTGCACAGTTAAACAATAGGGTAGAATAGTTACCCAATGAAACTAGCCAAAAAAAAAAGCACTTATGATCTCCCCAAACAAGGTCCATTAAGAGCACAGAACACTATATTCATGTCAAAACTAACTCCTAAGCATAACCACCATTAAGGTTAAAGCATTCAGTGCATTGACAAATGACAACAAACATTAGCTACTTGCACTGAAACAAGACCTCGACCCTGGCCTCTGCCAAATCACACATAAAATTTTAGGTTATACGAATCCACAGATGCATAAATCGCCTACATAGAATCCCCAAGCTTAGAGAAACTACCCTAAACTGCAAAAAAAAAATAATAATAATAATAAAATTCACCCAGCCTCACCTGCGTGGAGACCGAGTCAGCGACAGCATCGAACGTGAAGTCCTGCCCCTGGATCGCGACCGAGTTGGCCGCCGTCTTGCGCACGCAGGCCTCCGGCCCCCGTCCATCCTCGCCTGCCTCCTCCTCATCGACCCAGCACGACGGCCGTATCCTCACCACCACCTTCGACCAGAAGAACAAAACCAGCAGAGCCAACAGCCGTCAGGCAAGATCCATAGTCCCAACACGGAATACCTTAAATCGCCCACAAAGCCCTAGCCGTACCTGGACGCCGGAGTCGGGCCCGGGCGCGGCGTCGTGCGCGGGGCCCGCCGCAGACGAGACTTCGAGCTTCCTCTTCAGTGGGTTAGAGGACGGCGGACGCGGTGGCAGGCGATTGCGGGAGGAGAGCGGTTTGGCCGCGGAGGACGGGGAGCGGAAGGGGGAGGCGCCGTGGTCGAGGGCGGAGTGGTGGTAGTTGCGCGCGGGGGAGGAGGGGTCGACGTTCTCCTTGGGGATGCGGCGACGAGGCGGGGTCTCACCGCCGCCGGAGAAAGAGGGCGTCGTCGGCGTAGCGGGGTGGCGCGCGTGACGCGAGAAGAGGGACCGCATGGCTCAATGGCTGGCTGCGGAGGCCTTGTGGGGAGAGGTAGACGTTGGCACGGGGGGAGGGAGGGGGGATTTGAATTTTTTCGAACGGCACGAGTCGAGTCGGGGGTGGGGAGAGGGAAAAGGATGGGGGTCCCTTCAGCCGATGGGGTGATGGGATCTGACCTCGGGTGCAGTGTCTGTGTGCTGGTGGGGGCGAATCATCGGGCCCCACGTGTACATGCTTAAACATGTACTCCCTCCGTCCCTATTTAGATGTCGCCGTGAGATACGTGCCACAAATTTGACTTGATTTATAGAAAATACGTACAATATTTATATCTCCAAATAATTTTGTTAAAAAACTGGATCTAAAGATCTTTCCGATGATACTAATTATGGTACTAATCAATGATATTTATTATTTATTAAAATTTAAATTTGTTTTTAAACGGCGTTTATTTAGAGACGGAGGGAAAAAGCGACAAGTATTTAGAGACGGAGGGAGTACGGCTGAGGGTAAACACTTGGGTACTCTGATAGTAGTAGTCTAGTATATATATTTATACTCACTACTAGTATTTTTATTGGTACAATTTGAAGAGCCCATATAGTTATGGACTTATGACTGTTCCATAATGTTTCAGTCCATCCAGATGAAATAACTTATCCTATGCTCTTTTCATTCCAAAAATAATTATCACTATGGTACCAGTAGTCAAATTTAAGTTTAGATTTGTAAAAAATATTTAAAAAAATCACACCTTCAAATAAGTTTATTAAAAAATTAGATTCAATCTTTTAAACAAAAGGACTAGTCAAATTTAATGTTAAACTTTTTAATAAAAGGTCTAGTCAAATTTAATGTTAAAAAAAATCAAACGTCAACGAAGGGAGCAAGAAACCTGCACTACCCGAGCAATAGGGATTGGCGTAACGCACTTTGGACATGCAATCCAAGGTCAACTCGGGCACGTAAGCAGTTTTACTCGGCTCTTTTGTAACCAATCAGCCTCATATCAGTTATTTATTAGTAAATAACAAAATTAAGTAACAAACTATCATACCAGATCTCAATTTATTAGTAAACAAAACTAACAAACTATTATACCATCTATAAATAGAGGGGATACGTTCAAATTAAAAAACAGATGGTGTTAAGCTCTGTTTTTTTCCTCAACATAACACAGTATAGAATCATTCATCGCTGCCTGAATCTATATCAGATTCAGCCCCTTGATGGGCCGATCCGTTCACGACCTTGCCTTTCCCCTTGTTCTTCTCATCCTCCTCGTCATCACTGTACTCGCTCTCATAGTCATCATACTCCTCTTCCTCTTCCTCCTCTTCCTCATCAATACCATCCTCTGCAGCTGCCACTGGCCCTTCTTCAGGCACATGGCCTCTTGTTCCAGCACGGCTGCGCTTCAGGACCTTGAGCTTGTAGCTGGTCTTGGTATCACAACCTATCCAAGAGTCGCACAAACAAAAAGAGGTGAGGTTGTGAGTACCCTCTGCTGGGGCTTGGAACTTGCCCATTACCAGCCTACTGCCTTTCTTCACCCTGTCAACTGCCTCCTTAACTGCATTTCCTATTTCCTTCGCACTTGCACCTAGTGCTTCCTGGGTCTCTTGTATAGCTTTTGATGCTGCAGTTATGGCAGTGGCCTCATCCATGAAGCTGACTTTCTGTGACAACCAGACATCATTAGATGCCACATCGGCTAGAAGCAGCCAGAAGTTTTCTTCCTTGTGGAACGGGAAGTTGGGACAATGGGGAAGAGCAGCAGTCAGTCCATTACGCCGTTGTAGCGAGACCCAAGCATACATTGTCACAACATCACCCTCTTGAATGCCCTCTTCACCTTCAGTCTCGCATTTAATGTCTACTTCAATAGAAGGAATCATCTCCAGTACAAGTTCCACATCCCGAGCTTGTTCTTCAGAAAGCCCAGCAACTTGTGTGAGCAATGCACCACGATCCTCCACAGACATGTCACAAAGTTCTTGGAAGGCACGGATTTTCTGTAGTCAAGCACAGAATAACATTATTAGTTTATTACATTCCAGAGTTAAAACAAAGATGCTTTAAAGATACTTCATCAATTAGTTTTTAAATGTCTTTGATTAATCTAATTTCTGCAAAAAGAATTGCAAAGGGCAGTAAGGAAATACCTTGCGAGCAATCTTTTTCACAATTGCTTCTGTGAAATGTGGCAGCTGCAAGAAAGGCGCTATTCCTTCTGAGTTACCTCCACTAGCTTTTCGTGCACTTAGTGGTACAGCCTGCATATATGTCATCCCAATACGACATTGTAAATAATGGTGATGAATGAGCTTGCATACTGGATGCAAATGCAGTGACAGAAGCCACAAGGAACTAGGACCACATGAATTTATAAATGTAAAAAGCAGTTGCTATTCTAGGCAGATACTAACAAAATTAACCCTAGATGTTTCAAACCACTAACAAAATTTATTTTTGTAACAAAGCAGTACCTTTTCTAACTAAGCTTATAAGACAAATAAAGGAAGGCATTGCATAAAAAACTGACTGACTAACTTAAAGGGGCAGTTAATTAAAACTAAGATTTGAAAATCAGTAAACCATATTAATGGAAAATAATTATAATTACCACACTGTTATTAACATAATGGTTACAATATAATTGCTTCATTCCAGGTCCCACATACTTTACTTGGCAACCACAGCACCTGACATAAGCATGTAACAGTACTGAAGACACGGGAAAACAATAGGCACCTAGTACTGCCTTGACAGGTAACTCTCTTTTGACAATAATATGCTAGCCAGTGCAAGCAAATAGTGGAATATTTCACCTGTAGTATGTTGATAACATGCATCACACCAAAAGTCCAAATAAGATTGAAATATGGAACTTCATAATAAATCTATTCAGAGATGTAAAATTCAATAATATTTTCTATAAATCTAGTAAAACTTTTAAAAGTTTGACTAAGTCCAAACCTAAAATGACACTTTTAGGGACAAAGGTAGTACTTTCATATGTTTTACACTTGCTAATAAATTATATAATACCATCAGTAATCAGGACCGCATAATATCATTAAGATCTAGTTTACAATCCCGCTAAAACTGTAAGATTTTGAACAAATGGTAGTAGCTAGTATTCCATGAACAGTTTCAACAAAATCATAGGATAAGCTGATCAGCAGCTGATTGTCCACAAGAAATGACAACTGAAACCCACACAAAAAAAGGTAAACATACGCCTAAACGATCGAACTTACTTAAGCCGCATAATAGTTTGTTTGGCTGCATTGCAATGCAATCCACCCCAGTCCACATGGGTTGGGCAGGCACCTCAATCACCCCCCACACCCACACACACACACACACACACACACACACCCCCACCCACCCCTGTGGATCAGGGTGCAGCCAAACAAGGCTTTAAAAGTTTCAATCTATTTTGTAGTCCATCAAACAAGAAATGGTTCACCACAGTTGTCTGACAAAAAAAATCAGGTTCCAGACAGAATTACCTGAATAATATTTTGAGAAAGCTCAATAACACCAATTGCAGGCCGGAGCCATCCAAAACCATGGGGATTCCTTGGTAGAACTGCAATCTGCAAGCCAATGAGTATTTCAATGTATGCATGAAAGAGTTGAGGGGGAGGGGCGGAGAAGTGAGCTAGTTCAAAGCATAATGTGGCCTCTATTCAAAGTACAATAGACTCTTTTTTTACTATCAAAGCTTGAAACAGGAGTACAAAAGGTTTGGCAAAAACATCACAATGTGCATGAGATATAATATTCCAACATAATGTGGCCTCAATTCAAAGTACAATAGACCTTTTTACTACCAAAGCTTGAAATAGGAGTACCAATGGTTTGGCAAAAACAACAAGTGCATGTGAACTAATGTTCCTAGCTTGTGCCAGATTAACCCTGGTCTGGGTAAGAGAGGATGGCATTTTTTGCTTTATCAGAAAAATTAAATAACCAGACCAGAAACATTAGTCTGTTTACATATCTTCTATCTTCTTTATCTAAATATGACACCTCCCACTACATGTTTTTCATGCAATCTCATGCAGCCACGCCATCGCTGACGCTCCACTGTTTGATCCTAATTTATGATCTATATATCTATCCATCCCTTTCACATCGACACACACACACACACATGACCCATCAGGTCCACCCATCCCTGTTTCATGCCCCAACCCATCAATTTGCATCCCTGAAACTCTGTTTCCCAGACCCATCAACATCCATGAATCCATTGTTCCCCAGACCCACCATTTTGCATCCCTGAAACCCTGTGTTCCCCTCCACACCACCTGCTCGCTTTCCTTTCCGGCCTCCCCAATCTGTCTCCTCTCCAAAGGAGAAGCCCGATGCCTTATTAATAAGATGCCAGCACCGAGCACCAAACATTCCTGAACCCAATCAACTTGCACCCATTTGTTGTCCTCCTTTATCCCTTTGCTGGGTTTAGATTGTCATTCACCAGAGATCATTACGGAGAGGAGCCTAACTTGCTTGGACAAGCTTTCTATTCTTGAAGTTCTGCCTACATAAGGTAACAGATTGCTACTTTACAATTGTTTATTGCAACAGGAACATAATTCAGTTTTCCTTCCTTCCATATGTAAATAAAACCAAACCAATCTGTGACTGTTCACTTAGTATGCATGCTGTTATGTCCAACCAATCAGACACCGTTCAGTTTCATCTAATATCTAATAATAATATAATCACCAACTCGAATTTTTCATTTACTAATTTATTTGTAGATATGATAAATCAATTGAAAGTTGATGCACCTTTTCTATACAACTCAGAAACAATGCTCCTGTTCTGTAGTCACATTCCACAGGAGCCCATGTTTTAGTTTTGTAACTACCACTACTTTTGTGGCATTAATTAATTCTTTTGGATGTTTCTATGAACACCAAACAATAGACATGGAAAGCTCTTGAGTGACAAATTTGTAGACTGTTTCAGTCATCTATTTAGATGTATGCAAATCAGGTGACCATACTTCAATTTTATATGAAACCTAAATTGTTGTTTCTGTATTATTTTCCAGGCAGATCATGATACAGAACACGCAGGTTCACAGTTGCTTTACTTGCTTTTATAGATGCCTCATGCTTAACATTTATGAAAGAATGACTTTAATTGCAAATTGCTTATATCAGTGTTTTAAAGGCGGTTAGGCATCCAGGCGAGTGCTGGGTACACCTAGGCAACAAGGCACCACTGTTTTCCAAGGCGAGCTGAGTACGCCTGGATGCCTAGTCGTCACATAGGCAACGCCTTTAAAACGTTGATATTAATTCCAATTTAATATGTTATCAATCCAACATTTCAACTTATATAAACAAGTTAAAATATAGGAAAACCAAAAACTTAAATAAACTGTCTAGACTCTAGAACTGGTGGTCTGAGTTTGATATGAAATTTTAACATAAAGGATAAACATAAAACATCATAAATGGTGACTGGTGGTCTGAGTTTGATATGAAATTTTAACATAAAGGATAAACATAAAACATCATAAATGGTGAAGTGTGCTAAAATAATATTAAGGACAGAAATCTAATGAGCAAGACATTAAATTAAGTACCTTAACGAGTTCTTCCAAAAGACGAGGTGCAAGTTCAAGCATGTGTCTGTAATCTTTAAGAAGTGCTGGGGTCAAAGCAAATGACTCACAAGTGAGATGCGCCTGAATCAAAAGTTCCATCTGCAATAAAATAACAAGGTTTAAGATTGTAGAACATTTCAGATTGTGGAGATAATTATATCTCTTGCGTATCATAGAATCTAGTCAGTAAAGACCAACCTTTACTAGTGATGGATGCTGCTTCCAGAACTTTGCTTGTTCTGTCTTAATGTTCTTTAAGTCCAGATTTAACTCACTTCTAACAGCTACAAACAATTTTTGCAGGGGTTCATCATCACTGCGTCGAACTGGCATCTCCATATATTCTGCAGCCTTGATGAAGACATCCATAACTTTGCTGTGACATGGAAAGAACCCATGTCTCAGGCAAGGGAAAAAGAAACATGATTTTGAAGGCTAGCAAGTAAATTAAGACCAAAAATAGAAGTTTCTTGGAAGCTACTAACAAGCAAGGACTCATGCCATCCATAAGTTCGCTATGACATGGCACCAAACCTGCTCAGATAAGAGAAAGAAAAACAAGACCTCTAAGGCTAGCAGGTATAAACAAACCAAAATAGAAGTATGTTGAGAACTCGAAGATAGCATGGACTCATTTAATCCACCAGAGATATATAAGCTGGTTAAAATATATACTAGCCCCCTGGGGTGTGGTCAGCAGGAATTAAAAAATATGCTAAAAAAAGCGCATTATCATTTCTACCATTATACAGTTTTGGAAAAGGGGATTCTTGATGTTGTCATTCAAGACTTTGAAATGATTTCATCAGGCAGTATGGTTTTGCATTTGCATAGTATATTATTGTTTATCAACTCATCAATGCTTAAAGGTAAGAGCTGTGCAAATATATTTACCCAATATAAGTTTTTTTTTTAAAAAAAAAAGATCTACTGCTAGAACATTCAAGAAAAGAAGTCTCAAACAGCAATAAGTCAATAATAAATCACATTTTCACTTTCAATATTTACAAAAATCATCTGTTGCTCATGGCATTACAAGCCTCATGTTAGCCTAACATCCAGAACTCAAAAAACAGATACAAAGCACTTTCACTTTAAATAAGATGTGCTAGAGAAACACTAATATTAAACTCCAAAAGTGACAGTGTTAAATGACGTGTTTGCAGGTTCATACCTTGGAGCAAGAGATGGCTTCATAAAGTAGTAGTAAGTGGACAGAGTTTGATGCATGACATAGTTTCCAGTATATTTTGACGATCTTGACAAATAAATAACAGCTACCATCAAAGGCAATAATATACAAAATCCAACTATTCCGAGAAGCATTATCCCACCAGATGCACCATCAATATTTAGTAAGAACTTGGGCAAAGCAATGCCCATTTGCAACCCCTGAATCATAAACAAGTATAGCCCGTTAGCTTTAGCTGTTCATGAAATATGATGTATATGATGTTGTAAAATTTAGTTTCATTGAGACAATAGGATCATTGATGCAAGTGTTACCTGCCGCCCATCAGGGTGACCATATTTCTCATAATTTTCGCGAGATATAGGATCAGTTAATGCTTGATATGCCTTGGATATATATTCAACGAAGTACTTATGAGCCTCTGGGTAGGTTTGGGAGAGAAAGCATAAGAATTCACGAGGTAAGACATTTTATTTTTCTTCATTGAGTAGCTAGTGTAAGAAAGGCGATACCTGGATCAGGATTTTTGTCAGGGTGGTACTGAATAGAAAGCCTCCTATATGATTTCTTAATATCAGATTCAGATGCCCCAGATTCCAGTCCAAGAATACTGAAAGGCTCAAAAACTTGGACCTAAGAGAATCCAAAGCAAGGTCATATAACAAATATCATAATTTTATTTATCACGCTGGGTACACATGCTTATAGACTTGCATGTATAATATCTTCATTTCACTGAATGGTTACATAACATCAATATAAAGATGGTTACATAATGAGCCTGTTCAATATAAGGAGACAAGGACATGTGAAACCCTGAAGTTGCAAAAATCTATACTAGGAAACACATAACTCTCTGGTATCAGGTAAAAATCAGACTACAGTTTCGACACATCACATACAAATGACGACTAAATGAGTCTCCACCAGTGATAAAAAAAAGGCCGACACAAACAGTGGAAAGTATAAGCCGCTAAGCACTAGGCCAGCCATAGGGGGAGATATGTGTAGGCCAAAGTGGGCTATGGCCCCCCATTGCCTGTACAAAATTCCTGCATTGTAATTACAACATTAGGATATGAAGCGCTAGCAGCTCCATCCATTATACAGACATGGTGTTCCCAGTAGCTTTTTTCTTCCATCTACTCATATATTGCATGTTCCTTTGCCATTTTTCTTGGTTGCAAACTTGCAATAGAACACTAAACCCTTATTATTCCTTATACACCCAACCCCCCACCCCCTCAGTTTGTGTCCTGCTCCGCCACTGAGGCACACTTCCTGACAGCTGATTTTAATTAACCAAAAAAAAAGTACAACGGAGCATATTTGAGTTACGTCAACGCAATAAGTATACTTGTATCACATAAAGAATTGCTATCTGAAGGCATCTCAAATGCTAAAGTAGCTCAAAGTTCACATACCTCACGGCTAACATGCTTTATGTAGTAAACCAGGAATATCATAACAATCCAGAGCAAAAGGATGGTAAGGTTACTGCACGTGGAGAAGTTGGATATCTGCGAAATAAGGGAAGCAGAACTCATTAGTCAGAAAAGCAAATCCAGCTACACCTCGAAACAGAAACCAAAATAGCAAAACACAAGAAGTTTAAGGAAAACGAATAGCAAGAACACGGCGTCCGCACCCTCCTGTAGATCGACTTGCGGTACTTGCCAGAGCGTTGGCAACCCGAGCAGCGGCAGTGGATGGTCTTGGCCTTCTCGGAAGCAGCGCGACACAGGCGCAGGATCGTGTAGGGCACGAGGGGCAGCGCGATCATGGTGAGGATGAAAATCAGGAACAGCGAGCTGTTCTCCTCTGCGGCCGCCATGGCTTCTGCGACCTACCTCCGCTCTACCCCTCGGCTCGTCTGCGATGTCGCAGGATTTAGCGGAGCCAGGGCCGGATCTGGCAGTGGGACGAAGGGAGGCAGTACCGGGCCGTCGATCTGAGGGGTCCCTGGCTGCCGGGGAGACGAGACAAGGGAGGCACGGCGGAGTGGGTATAGGTTATAGTTTGAGGTTTTCTCAGTCTCGCTTGTAAGCTGTCTTGGATGGAGGACGAGCAGCAGTAGGAGGAGACGGCGGCTGCGGTGGGGGGGCCGGATGGCGACGCGCCAGCGGGGAGAGGCGGCGCGCCTGGAAGACGGACGGGGCGGAGGGAGGACGGCAGTACAGCGCGCGGTTCCGGCTCCACGCAGCGAGGACGGGGGGCGGGCAGCAGAGGTCCGCCCGGCGGCGCTGAATCTGGAGAGAGGGGGCGGAGGGGTGCCGCCCAGTGGCGCCGGATCTGGAGGAGGGAGGGGTGCAGGGGGCGGAGGGAGGAAGAAGACGAGGGTGGGCGGCGCCGGCTCGACGGAGCGGGCGGCGAGGACGAGGGCGCCGCACGAGGACGACGAGGAGCGCCGCACGGCCTTGCCGGATCTGAGAGGGAGGCGGCTGCGGGAGAACGAGAAATCCGGCAGCGAGCCTCGATTATTAGTGCTACGCGACACGAAACACAAATTGCGGGAATAATCGAACGCGACCGGCCGGCCGGTGCTATACGATACCAAACACAGTTGCGTTGAAATGCGAGGCACTGGCTGTCGCGCAAAACGGTACTAATCTAGCAACATTTTAAAATCTAAGATTATATATTAAAATATATAAATATTTATCTAAGTAATTAGATTATTGGAAAGATTAGTTTTTTAACAAATTTATTTTGAAAATTTGGTTGCCAAGACGCATCCCATAGCGTCATCTAATATGGGACGGAGGGAGTACTAATTATCTTGATTAGATCTTATTTGGTTGCCGGACTTATCTAGGTGCATTCACCATATCTTTATATTATTGAACTTATTACCATCTTTTTTTATTTGAGCATTATATCGAATAGATTATAAGCACCGAGAGCAGCACCGCACAAATGCCATGGGAGGTACTACAGCATAGCATTCCTAACGTGCTCCCCGACGGTGTCGAGCGCGACACAGAGCTTTAGGTTATAGCACACCTTGCGGACACCTCGATAGCGATGACCGTGTGGGTAGAAGAACGACGTCAGGATGCCGGGCACGTCGGCGGATGATGGGAGCACGTCGACAACGGATTCAAGTAGCGCGTGCTGTTTCGTGCAGTCTCGTGCCCCTGTGAGGACCTTAGCAAGGAAGGAGAGAAGGACCGAGCACACTCCTCCACACCTCACAATGGACATGAGCATGCAAGCAGGCTCCTCCACCCCTTCGCCATTGCCATGAGCATGTAAGGACTTGCCACTTCCCGTCAGAGACAGATGGATCTTGCCACAAAAAATTACCAAGCAAAGAAAGCCAATATGAGCAAATCTTACATGTGTCTACTGGATCAAAGAGCTACCCCATACATGCATCTACTGGATCAACGAGCAAATTGCGTGCCAAAGCTGTTTTCATGCCCCCGACATTGCTCGACATGTGTGTGAGGATTGGGGGCCGTTGCCTGTTGGCCCATGACTCACGCCGTCACCGGTGGTGCACAAGACTAGCGCCTCTGCTATCGCGCTGCTAGAGGTGGGACAGGCACAGGGCCGCTGCCATCGAGGACGGGAGCCGGACCGCCGCGCTGAGGACGGGAGTAGGGCCGGTGCCGCCACTGGTAGCTGCCTTTGCCTGCCGCCTTAAAGCCTAGTGGTGGTTCCAGCGTGACGAAGATGAGCTGTGAGGTGGCATGGAGAAGGAGCAGCGGACCTCTAGCGACCAGGTTTCACCGGGAGTGGGTGAGGACTAAAGGCGAGCGGTGAGGAACTCCACCCACGAGCTTAGCCAGGTTTGGCCCCAAAAAACGATCGATTCGAGCGTTCAGGTCTGGCCTGGCTAAAGGGGTACGGTTGGCTGCCCTTGGTCTGACCCTAGGCCCATTACAGACAACCAAACATGTCAGAATTGGCCCGAGAGAGCCAAAGGTAGGCTGGGTCAACCAACCCAAACACGCCCATAAGAGCCTGTTTGGTTTGAAAATTGTTATACCGCAACTTTGCTAAAATATACTCCCTTCATCCATTTATTGAAGTCATTTTACCGAAAAAATTTTCTCCAAGACTCGAAGTCGTCTAAGCTAGGGACCACAGTTTTCACATCTTCCTAGGCACATGCAGCTCCTCTCAATGACCTAATTAACACAACTGTCTGCATACGGCTCCTCTCATTGGTGGAATTAATTCAACTGTCTGCATGCGCCACCCCTCCTTGGTCACTGTGCATGACCTTATGATGACTAATAAATAAATGGAGGGAGTAACTCTAAACGTTTGCGCTTCATAATACATATGATTTTGTTTGTTTTAATCATTTTTAGTCAAAAATATATATATTTTCTATTAATAACTGTATTGTCCTTCTGTTATTCTCACGTACCCATCCATTCATCTCCCCGACGTCTCAATTTCTCTCATAGCCGAGATGAGACATGTGCGACTCTTCACCTGGACGCGTCGTTGCCAGCCACTCACCGCCCGCCGCACCTCCACCCCTCCCCAAGCAACCGCCCAGCCATGGATGGAGGAGAGTCGCCCCCTGAAGGTGCTCATGTAGGGCCAATCACTATGGACATGGAGAGGAGTGAATTGGAGCCGCTGGAGGCCTAGGAAAATGGCTACTTCGCCACGCTGCAGGTCTGATCACTGGCAAGTGGCTCAAGTACTAGATCGAAATTGGCGTCATGCTCTCCTTCATCGTCCTATACGTGTCATCGATAAGCAGCGTGGCCTACCTACTCGCCGGCATGGCGGACCTCAAGCATCTCCCATCCCTGTTCGTTGCATGTGGCCCCGTGTTCGACACCCCTGGGTTAGCATCACCACCACAGGCGCCATCGCTCTGGTCATATCCTTCCTTAGCTTCAACAACATCGTGAAGGTCACTAACTGTGGGGGTTTAGACCCCTATACCCTCACGGCTAGCCTTTAGCCTCGCCAGATAGGGCAGCCCAGCCTACAAGACCAAGACCGATCAGCCTCTCTAGCCGGGTTAGGAGTCCCAGGCGGACAGACAGGGCAGCCCAGCCCACAAGACCAAGACCGATCCCCTCTCGGCACGGTTAGGAGTCGTGTGGACAATTAGAGTTACT
>JADLZL010001096.1:0-255963 GCA_015844335.1 Chrysopogon serrulatus
ATTAAAATCAAATAAAGATACTTTAGCTATTTAGAGTGTGATCATAGATTCTGTCTAGTTTATTAAGAGTCAAATAAAAACTAAAGAACAATAAAATTTTGTCTTGGAGATGATGAATAGTTGCTCTGTCGTAATTCCTTTCACGTGCCTAATTTTTAACCTTAAATTATTACGAGTTTTAGATATAACTGTTTTGATATAAGAATTTACTCTGAACACGAAACTTGTGGAGGCATATGCTTAAGCTAAGTCTAGGTGATTGAAGGATATGATATGAGAAAAACTGAGCTACTATTTATCTTATTCCTAACGATACTAAGTTCGGAGATTTATCTTTTGAAAACTCGAAAATCTTACATGATGAGCTCTTGTATGACAAAGTTTGAATTCCTACCAAAGCCATACATGATATACATTTAGATTAGGAAAACCTTTGCTCATTCATGCTGCTTGATTTGCATTGAGTTCAGTCAACCTTTGTTGTATACCTTATGAGAGCTTTGTCATGCTTTTAAAATCAAGATCACACTCACACACTCCACCAACATATGCATTGCTCCTACCATGGGAGTAAGCGCAATTATTTTCCACTTTCATCCAGATCTATTTTATCAAAAATGTTTTTCTCCTACACTAGGAGTAAAACACCAAAAATATATATATATATAACCTATAGGACAACCCCTTGTTTAATGCTCTATGTTCTTATTGTTATCTCTCCAATCATTTATTGTATTCAAAGGATGCATGTGGCTATGCAAAAAGAAAGTTATTAAAAAAATAAGAGGGAGTTAAAATGCTCGCCTCCCTAAAAAAGAAGAAGAAAGAAAAAGAAAAAAAAAGAGAGAGAAGAAGAATAAAGATAGCCTATGTTTTCCTGCGAAAGTTCTAAGTCTAAGAGAGAGAGATTTATTTCTAAAGAGCAAAAGTAGAATTAGGTTTAGCCACCATATATTCACCCATCCACCATATTCCATACACATGCACATCTTGGTTTGATTGTATGACTTGACTCTCTTTGGATGCATTGTTTGACTTTACAATATATGAATTGCAAGTATGCTCGTCCTTGTTTAATGCCACTCCTATGAGCTCCACTATAATAATTAGTTGTAGGAGGGCATAACAACATAAATGCCTCAAGTGAGATACATAAATACCACATATTAAGAGACTTGAGGGTGTCATACAATTGAGCTCTGAGTTTTATTTTGAAAACTTGCAAAAACTCCAGAATATTGGTTTAGTGAAGAATTTGAGACATAGTGCTTGACTTGATTGTTCTATCTTTCAATTACTCAAGACCCACGCAAAAGTTGAAAAGCTCCATAGTTAATGGTAATATGGGTAAGTTTGAAAGTTAGAGCAGTTTTGTCTAATTTAAAGGAGAATTTCAGTTTGAAAGCATGTGTACTTTTGAGGAGTGAAAGCATTGTAGCAACTCCTGATCCAAGTTTAGTAGTTAGGCTTTGCTAAGGGACTAGCAAAGGGTAAGCTTGGGGGAACTTGTTGACGGTCCTTAACGCCTATTTTATACCATCAACTATTACTCAATATAACATAATATCAACCATAAAGCATAGTTGTAGGGTTTGATTCTAACGAGTTCCACGAGTTGTGTTGTTCTCGGTTGTTTTGCAGGTATATTCAATTTTGCACAGAATAAAAGTATCTTAAATAGGGAATTGGACTGCACCAATGCGACGGGCTCATCGAGATGATCGAAACAGACATATCATTTGCTATATTTGGAGTCCGGAGTGAAAAGATATTAATTTTATAAATAAAGGAGAATTATCACTATTGGGCCCCACGCCCAAGCAAGGCCCATGACGTGAGAAGAGGCTCATATGGCATGGAAGAGGCCCAAGAGAGGCACCCCAAGGTGCTCCCTTGAGTGGGCTCACATGAGGGATGATTGGAAGGCCCAAGTTAAATGTATAATGGCCCAACAGAGCAAACGGTGCAAGAATTAGTCCCACATCGCCTGTCTAGAAGAGATGGAGGCTTTTCTAGACTATAAATAAAGAGGTAGACCCTCCTCCCTAGGAGCACCACATTATTATGGAGATGTAGAGGCGTCCCTCGAATGGATAACCTCTCATCTCTAGAGAATTAGGGCTAGACTTTCCAATGTAGTTCTAGTTGAGAGTTAGGGAGAGCGGCGCCACGCCCGGGTTCGGAGGAGTCTTCGCAGAGTCGTCGGGAGTTCTGGTATATCTTTGTATTTATTCTTGTAAGACTTATGCTTTAATATATTTTGTCTTCTCTATTTACTTTTATGCATTATATTTGATTGGTTAGTATAGTTGTTATACTTTAGCATAGGATCTTCGCCTGTATTAGGTGCTCTAGTTATCACGTGTGATTAGAGTAGTATTCTTTAGTGTAGACGTGGTGTCTAGGCTAGGGTTTACCTGAGATTGCGCCCATCTCTTACGGTTAGTTGTGGTAGCCTCTAGAGGTGACAGCTCTTTTGGTCTTCGTATTCCACCACGTCGGAGTTGGTGTTTCGTAGAGCTTTTGGCAGCCTTACCCAACTACCTTCTTCCCTGTCTTATTCGAGAGTTGGATAGGTACTGCTGCTCCAAAGTGTGATTGTGTGATTGCTTTATTTACCATGACTTAGTTATATAGAACCGAAGTAATAGAGAAGTATTCAGGAACCTTAAACTCTCCCGTTGTCCTCTCACTTTAGCTATCTATCTTTTATCATAGAATTCTCCTGTGTGTGTCATATATACATAATTCATATCATCTATCATTTACCCCCTACTTTAGTCTAGTTGGTGTATTAAGTTAGTAGATACATGATGGTGAACTGTCAATGTCTTTAACCAATGTTTCCCAGTGGTAAAATATAAATAACGATACCGGAATACTCCCGGTAAAATGCTACAATGGTTTTTACGTGGCGCTTATGAATCCTTTATAATTTAATTGTGCATAAGAAATACCAACAAGCATTTTTAGCGCCGTTGCCGGGGATAGGGATTTACCTCTATTTCTAGTAGCGACGTTAGAAATGTCAACAAGCATTTTTGGCGCCGTTGCCGGGGATAGGATTTATCTCTATTTCTAGTAACGACGTTAGAAGTGTCAACACTGGGTTTTGCTTGTGCTTGATGGCCTTGAAGAGCAGAGACCACTCTCCAGACTAGAATCAATCCTCAGTCAATTGGTTAAAAATCATATTGCAAAATTGCTTGAAGAAAAAAGGAATTATTGGAAGCAGCATAACACTGTCACATGGGTTAAACTTGGAGATGAAAACACTAACTTTTTCCAAGCTATAGCCTCCATTTCTCACAGGAAAAACAACATAGCCAGCCTGAACATCCCTGGAGATATCTTAGTTACCAACCATGATCAGAAAGCATGTATTCTTTAGGCCTTCAAAAACAGAATGGGCATTAGTGAATTCAATGGCATTTATTATGACCTCTCTAGCCTGCTTCAGTGCCACCAGCTTGACCAAGCAAATGATTTCAGTGAAGAAGAGATAAACTTAGTCATTGCAAGCATCCCTCACAATCATGCTCGTGGCCCAGATGACTTCAATGGGAGGTTTATCAAGAAATGTTGGTCAGTTATCAAAGCTGATTTTTACAGATTGTTCCAGGACTTTCATAACAACTCCATTTACCTTACAAGCATCAACTCCTCACTTATTGTCCTCATTCCAAAGAAGAGCAACCTAGAATCGGTTGATGATTGTAGGCCTATATCCCTGTATCCCTGCTCAATTACTCTTTTAAGAGTATTACAAAGCTCCTTTCACAAAGACTTTAGAATGTTATTCTCAGCTTGATACATGTCAACCAATATGGTTTCATCAAAGGGGAGAACTATCCAAGATTGCCTAGCCTGGGCTTTCCAGTTCCTGCATATTTGCCATCATCATAGAGGCTATTCTGAAATCTGGCACCTCCTCAGCCCTCCTAAATGGCATCCAAGGCAAGCCATTCTCTTGCAAAGGGGGCGTTGGGTGTGTAAGACAAGGTGATCCACTCTCCCATCTTCTCTTTGTTTTGGCAGCTGATCTCCTTCAGTCAATCATCAACAAGGCTTGGAATAGAGGAATATTGAAACATCCTATCTCTGATCAGTTTGAGGGATAATTCCCAATTGTTCAATATGCAGATAATATCCTTCTCATTCTACTAGTTGATGTAATGCAGTTATTCACTCTTAAAGGCCTCCTCAGAACCTTTACTGATTCCGCCAGGCTTCAAATCAACTTCCAGAAAAGCTTTCTGGTGCCTATCAATGTTTCAACTAAGAAAATAGAACATCTTGCCCAAACTTTTGGATGCTTAGTTGGCAGCATGCCATTCACCTACCTAGGCCTTCTAGTTGGCACCTCGAGATTGACAGTGTAAGACTTCACCCCTCTCATGACCCTTGTCAACTCTAGGCTCTCCCCACATATTAGATGTGCAGTCTGATGATCCCACCAATAGTCATCTAGCAAATCGATAAATTCAGGAATTACTGTCTGTGGAGTAAGGGAGACATTAACAGAAAAGAAACTTGCCTTGCTGCTTGGGTGGCTGCTTGTAGAACCAAAGAAGGTGGCTTGGGCATTATCAACATGAAAAAAACCTAGAACATTGCCTTACTAATGAAATTTCTAGATAAGTTATATAATCATGTAGATATACCTTGGGTCAGGCTAACCCAGGATAAGCTCTACCACACTGATCATAATCCCCCCTCATGCAAGAAATCCTATTTGGATCTTTTTGGTGGAAGGACATTCTGAAGCTGTTCAATCATTTCAAAACCTTCTCCATCTATCAGGCCAACTCAGGCACCTCTGTCTATGTATGTGGAAAGCCACATGATTAGGCCTGATCATAATCCCCCCTCATGCAAGAAATCCTATTTGGATCTTTTTGGTGGAAGGACATTCTGAAGCTGTTCAATCATTTCAAAACCTTCTCCATCTATCAGGCCAACTCAGGCACCTCTGTCTGTATGTATGTGGAAAGCCACATGATTAGGCCACACTTGGGAACTTGACTATCCTCAGTTATTCACTTTTGCTAGAAAACCCAAATGCTTAGTCAAATTCTACATTGAAAATGAGCCTAGTAGAGTTTTCTTTCTCCCTCTCTCAGCTCAAGCATCTGATCAGTATAGCACACTGCAGCAGGTTGTTTCATCTCTTTTTGAAAATTCTGAAGCACATGACTGGTGGAGTTATAGCTAGGCGATCAATTTCTCCTTAAAAAAGCCTACAAATGCCTTCAAGGCACTCTTCAGCTTCCCATCTCTTTCATTGGATTTGGAGATCTGGCAGTCTTGGTAAATATAAATTCTTTGCTTGTCTTCTTATAAAAGATAGGCTGAAAAGGAAGAACATGTTTTTAGAAGATTACTCGTGTGTGCTTTGCAACTCTAACATAGAAGAAACCTGCTTCCACCTCTTCTTTGAGTGCCCTTTTTAGTCTTGATTGCTAGGACATTATTGGCATTCACTAGGATCACTCAGCTCAGCCTCTTGACATGATAATCCAAGGAAGGCTGAACTTTGGTAGTCATATCTTCAAAGAAATCTAGATTACAGCATGTTGGTCATCTTCGATAACAAAGCCCACTCTATTATTGGATGGAAAGCAACATACAAGGAAGAATTATACTTGGTGTTCACCAAGGCTAAGAAGATAATGGCTGCCCCCTTTCTTTGCAGAGAAAACCACTTGTAATTTTTGCTCCTTCTTTTTTGCTTTGGGCTCTGGAAGCCTTGTATTTTGTACAGTCTTGGTGTTCATCAAGGCTAAGAAGAGAATGGCTGCCCCCTTTCTTTGCGTAGAGAAAACCACTTGTAATTTTTGCTCCTTCTTTTTTGCTTTGGGCTCTGGAAGCCTTGTATTTTGTACAGTTCATTCTTTGTATTCTTTTTGTTCATATCAATAAAAAACTAAAAAGATTAAGTAGGGAGATGCCCTGCCGATTTCCTTAAAAAACAATTATGATACCTATTTGAGACAGGGATTAAGCAAATAAACCATAATACTTCTTTTATAAACAGTAGGAAGTTTCAGTTTATAGTCTGATTTAGAATAACATGCTTAGTTTCATTTTAATTGGAAAGGACATTGAAGTTCCTTTTCTGTTTCATAGTCGTAGAATTCCTAGAAAAAATATGCTTAGTTTCATTTTCTTTAATTATGTTAGCATTCGCCAGAGCCTTAGAAAATAATACGGAAAGTAAACCCAATCAAGGACATGGGCACATGGCGTAGGACTCAAGGAGACATCCACAATTCCACGAGGACATGCGTACATAAAAAATATAATAAAGAACAGACTTAGAATTTGGAATGTGTGGTGTGTGCACGTGCGTGTGTGCATGCGTGTGTGTGTGTGTGTGTGTCTGATGAGAACTCAATAAGAAAAAAGAAATTGCAGGTACAGCAATTTATTTATTCGTGAGGAAAAGCAACAACGGCAGGAGCTGAAATAACAGCAAAAGTCACAACAGCGCTTATATCGGGAAAAAACAAGGAATTGAATCAAGCAAGGCATCAACAGTGGCAGGCGACAACAGCGCTTATATCGGGAAAAAACAAGGAATTGGATCAAGCAAGGCATCAACAGTGGCAGGCGACAATTCAGATCGACGGCGAAAGGTAGGGGGAGGCGGTACTCTATCCGCACTCGTCATACTCTAAATTCATCCTCTAAAAGGAATATTCCATCCTGATCATCGAAATTCTCTCCTCTATACCATTTTCTTCCGTACTCATCTATTCTCTATATCTTACTTTATATCAAAGTTGGACCCACATGTCATTTTTTTTCTTTTTTTCCTCACCCATCAGTCCCTCCGTCCTCATTCTCTCCCTCACCCGCTCCTCTGCAGTGCTGAGAAGATGGGGCCCATATGTCCTTTAGCGGAGGCCGGTACCCCTGCAAATTTGGCGGAGCAGCCAGTGATAGCGGAAGCGCTGGCGCATGATGGCGTACCCGCTGCGGAGCTTGGTCCGCCAAAACGATCCTGCAGGGTCGTCTAGCCTAGGGCGGTGCGGATAGTCTCACCACCCAGCAGACTCAACTCAGGCACTACATACATTTGGCAGGTCATCTCGTTGGGTTCGGCGAGGCTGTGCGAGTGCGATGCAGATTCAAGGGTCGTGGTGGGCCCCCAGCGCTTCGGACGAGCACCAAAGGCTGCGGAGGGTGTCATCGGACGCGGCCTGCGCCGTGACCACCACGACATCGACCGACGACGCGGCCTCGTCGACATTCGTGGTCTCCATCCCCGCACATTTCGCCGGGGTTTCATCGCCCAGAAGCACCGCCAGCATGAGAACCACGGCGACCTGTCTTCAGCGCGGCAGCAGATGCCATCGTCCTACGTACCTTACCTGGCCGTTAATTTCTCTCCCCAACGAACTGAAGGAAAGAATTTGAGCAAGGAAGGAAGTGGTGCCCATACCTCTGTACCGGCCTGCTGGCTTGCGATGGGATGAGAAAGAAACGACGAGGGGCTTCCATATTTATACACAGGTCTGCAAGGAGTTCGAAGTCGCTGTTGGATTGATGAATTCCTCATGCCTCGTGTAGTAGTGTACTATAGTATAACTTTGCGTTTACTCCAGCTATGCACTATTGGATCGATAGATGGATCCAACAATTCCATGTGCGTCGCCTGCTGCTTGCTGTAGTATAGATTTCTTAAATCCTTGTTTCAGATCTTGTAGGGTTGGCAAACGATGCGTGACTCATCAATAAATCACCAAAGGAGCTGACTTTCGGTAGCCTACCTATAACATGCCTCCGTTCAAGTGGCGGATTTCTCAGTGACTTGGTGTTTAGTTTAAGAAATAAGTTAGCTCATCGTCTTCTAACTACTTACTTTCTTGTTTCGTTTGTGTAATGGAATGGTCTAATTCTGCTTCTGCAGTGTCTCCCATTGGCAAAACGATCATTAATGAAGGAAGATCGAGTCTATCATCAGGGATGCAAATTGCTACAATATATGTCAATCCTAATTGATACGCTGGAATATAGAATCGTGCTACCTTTGTTTGACCCAATAAGGCCAAATATACTGTTGAAAAAATCATGATAATTGGTGATTCCAAGAAAAAAGGACAAAAATGAGAATGTCTTAGGCTGTGCACTTGTGCTTGAGAGACCCGTGGATGGCCGAGAAAACATCAAAATCAACGTCAAGTCTATTGGGCTCAGAGGCAGGAAAAGGTTCTGTTGGAGAGAAAAAGATGTTACCACTATTGACCAGGGCTCTAAGAGCAAGATAACCCCCTAAATTTGGATCTAAATTACACACTTTTGTTATAAAAGATAATTAGAAACAACCTCCTAACTTTGTATCTAAATTAGTCACTTCTGCCATTACAAAAGATAACCTAAAATACCCAATAATTATCAAGCACAGGGTCATTCACTAATTATACCTTAATTTGGAAGTGGTAAAGCTGTTCCTCTGTCACATAGTTTGACACTGCTAAGTTGAAAAAAAAATATACCACTTCAGCACCAGCAGTCCTTATTTTCTAGTTGCAGTGAACCATCTATCCTTGCAATGTTCTGGAACTTCTCACCTATCTTTTGTTCATCTTTCATCATTGTCTTCTTGTTTTTACATGGACTACTAGACTAACAACATACAAACACAACGAGGAGCAGCCCCTCATGGCGATACTAGCCAGTAGCCAAATCCTGTAACAAAAGTGCTCACTTCTTGGCAAAGCAATAGACAACATTGAAAAGCTACTGTTAATCATGGTAAAAAGTTTGACAATAATGGGACACATATTGCCATCGGTTCTTCAAGATAGATAAGTCACAAGATATCAAAAAGGCATTTCCTATAAAGAGCGTGTTTTTGGTTTTATACAGTGATGTAAGAGGTGGGTTATCGGCAAACCCGCAAATAGACTAAATTTTTATGGGTTTGTGGGTAACCCACAAAAAAATTAGCCTATTTACAAGTAAGCCGCCTTTCATCCCATCCTGCAGAGCACGGATCGTCTGGTGATTTTTCAGGTAACAAGTTGATTCTAACAAGTTGATTCTTGGAGATCATATATGAAGAACCGTTCGAGAGGGGGGGGATGAATGGGAGCCTCAAATTTCTTTTTGAAATATGGCCCTAAACAACCCACCAAAAACTCAAAACTCACAACTGAGATACTCTCGAGCCAACAGGTGGCTGGATGTTCTCGGCGATGACCGACGAACACAGCGGAGTACTCACAACTGCAGAAAAACTCTTTCTACCCCGAAACACTCCGAAACCCAAAACCGAAACTCTCGACTTCAATTGAAGTGAAACACAAGCTCAAACCAAAATCACCCAAACCAATTAATGATTTGATGACTTGGAAAGTTCCTGGACATCATAGGAAGTTCACAAAACAACACTATACCACAACACTAAGATTACCGATGGACAATCTGACGGTAAAAGCGGATACAACGATAGACTGTCTGTCGCTAAAAAGTTTTAGCGGCAGACTTATCCGGTGTAAGTGCTGCCGGTAAAAATCTTTAGCGTCAGACAGTACTTTTAGCGACAGACAGTCTGTTACCCTGAATATATATAGCGACAGACAGTCCCTTACTAATTTTTAGCGGCAGATAGTCCCTTACTAATTTTTAACGGCAGATAGTCCAACAGTCCATGTATCTATAGCGACAGATCATCCATCAAAGAGAACAAAAATATGCCAAAAAAAATAAATTCAGTTAGAAAACATTTAGTACATATCATACCCAGATTCAAGCTTAAGGCCCTTCACATAAAGGTACACACATACATCCCACGAAGGTCAATGCATATATAACATTGTCTCGCACGTTGTTTGAATCATAAAGCAAAGTCAGCCACCAAAAGATTACATGAATGCATATCCCAGCTAACAAGACTAGTAGTTTGTGTTTGAGATACTAAGGTTTGTGCATACAATCATTTCTAGGAACTAAAAAACCAAAAACAATGGTTTGCCAACACCAGAGCACATACATCAAGTTGTGGAGAACCATTTTTCAGAAACTTCAGCCAAAGATAGTGCCCAACACTTCCTGGAAAAATAAAACCATGTAATTAGGTGAATAGAGAGAATATGTAAAGCTGCTGTTTCTTCTACGGCAGTAGTAAAGGGATTTAGGGCACACAGAGATCCACTGGACTCCCTGCTCAACTATTATTATTCAAAAAAAAATCTAAACTACATTTTTTCAAAGAAAACATGTCTCCAGCAATCAAACCACATCATTCAACAGTTCAATACAAAGGGGGCAGTGAAGAATCATGTTCAAAATTCAAACAGTAATGCAAGGTCATGGATTTGTGGTTCAGCAAAACTGTAAAAACTAAACATGCTGGTGAAACTGAAATCTTGCAAAAACTAAATTGATAGGTACAACCTATGTAGGATCCTGGACTCCAACACGGTGCTAACTGCATGCCATAATTTTGCAGAAAAATACTGAAAGCTAGTTATGTCCTACAAATAGACTTGCCAATTTCTTTCTCTCATTCTATGTATGTTTTATGAGTACTGATAAATGATAAGCTCAAAACTGATGAAAAGTTTAGAACTTGTACATACCCCAGCAGGTATGAACAAAAACAAGTAACCTCTCAAAGCAAATTCAGACATATTAACATATTCATAAGAAACAAACACACCAATTCTCTGAGTTTAATTACCGAGCAATCAGAATATGTGAAAGTGTAGAAAGTGCTATACAGTATGAAAGTGCTGCCGGTGAAAGTTTGCAGTAGCACACACAGGTAAGCTCACCATCTCATCTATTTCCTCTAGATTAAAAAGGAACAATCCTAGGATAATCAGGTTGTGGATGCACGTGCCTTCTACTACTGAAAGTAGTGATTGCAACTGAAACAATATAGTATAATTCAAATCATGACTTGCAAAAAAATTCAGATTAGTATCATTCAGCCCTAGACTTGCTAAAAATCCAAGCTGCAACCTAATGTGGGATAGTATAAATAATTCTCAGATTCAGTAAAATTAACATGCGCCATTTGTTGATTTGACTTAGGTTTTTTTTTTTATTTGGATCCCTTCGGTGAAAAGCATAAATATCCTTGCAGCTGTCTACGGCTACAAGATGAAAGAAATGTGCACAGTACAAAAAGTAAAGAGTAAAGAGCTTTGTTCCAAGAATAAGGCATATTTAGTGGGAAAGCATTTGCCACATATACATGCAAAAACTGATGCTTAGCTCCTGCATGTCGCTGCTCACCTGAGATAATAGCTAAGCTGTTGAGATGCAGCTGTCCACCTGCTTCTGCTGAGGAACTGAAGCTGAAAACCCTAAACACATCTTCTAGAGACTTGATTTTCAGGATCTACAAAGCTTGCTCCTGCAGCAAACGAGTCAATCAATTGATACTGTGTTCTTTCCTTGCCAATTTTTGCAAAAGAACAGAAGAATTAAAAGATCTGATTCATAATAGAGTTCCACTCTAGCTTTGTGTACTGATATAATTTTAGAGCCATGGCCTCACTATCCAGAAAATAAAACATTAATTTCAGTTGTCATGAGTATCATTAATAAGAAAATATGGTAACTCATCACATATCAGAAAAAAGAGCAAGCTTGTTATTGTACAGATTTGTTGCTTTCAAAGTGGTCTTATATAAAACACTGTCAAGTTGCTTTTTTGCCTCAATGCTACCCCAATGCTAGGACTCAACAAAGTAATATCAGCTTCACCTCATTAATGCATCTCAGAGTAAGCATCAACAAATTAATAAAAATGGAGAGGGGAAGAGAGCAACGCATCACCTCATCCTCTTTTCTCTGATCCAGGCCACCTCCTCTTGGCACTCCTGTCTATGAATCTTCAAAGCAGCCTCATCCGACAATAACATATGCCTACTGCATACCTCCCAAACAAGAATGTCTACATCTCCTACCGCATCCTGCACACTGCAGATCTCCCAAACAAAGATCAGATGTTATACTGAATTACTGCTGCTTTTGTTCCTTAACAAGTAGTCCTAAAAAAGAAGGCATATTCAGCTACTCTAAGAAAGTTACTGAACCAAAAAAAAAATATACTAATGTTGAGATCTACTGCAGCAGCATGTTCAGAATAAACAAATAGTGCAAAAAGGGAAGGCCTATTCACTTCAGAACACGACTTATCATTTTAGAGATTACATTTTAAAATGTTTATAGTCTTAAAGTTCACAGTTTAGAACACAAAAGTTTAGCATACTTCATTCTTAACAAAAGAAGAGTTCACAGAAATATCAGAATAAATTATTGTTTCAGTGCATATTGTAAAGGTAATATAGGTTATGCTTAGTTGCTTTAAAATGGTAAAGGTATACTAACTGAATTCATTATGGAACTGAACAACACAACAATCTGAAAACTGGATTGTGGTTTAGCAGGTGCAGTCCAGGCAATACATGCTCACGGTCACGGATTTAGTACATAGCTGCAAGACAGTAATCATAACTAGCACATGTATTTCGCCCCTTAATCAAATCAGATCGCTCAGAACTATCCCTTTAATCAAATAAGCTCTGTCAGAACTATGGCAAGTATTCAGCCCATTGAAACAGGCCAATAAGGCAATAATGCATGCATTTTATTTATATCTGTTCCAGAAAAAAAAAAAGAGAGAGAGAAAAGCACACTTTCAACTCACCAAATATTTTCTGCGGAAGTGGAGCACTGGATGTTGTCTTCCCTCGCCGATAGTTGAGGAGAATTTGTGGATCTGGAGGAAGGACGGATGGTGGCCATCATGGGTCGTCGCATCTGAAGAGGCTTGCTTCCTTGTAGGGCCGTTTATGCCTACGGGAGGACAGGGTCCTCAAGCACTCGACGGCTACACTGTAATCTGCCGCCGCCATAGTTGCCGCCACCGATATTTCTGCAACTGGATTGGAAGATGCCGCCGATGCCCCACGGCATCCTCGGCCTGCACGCGAGATTCACCGCCACGGCGTCCTTGACCAGCGCGTGAGATTCGCCGCCGCTACCTCCTCGCCCCTCGTGCAAGATGCGGCGCCATTGTCTCGTCGTCTCGAGCGCCCTTAGCCTGACGCCTCCTCGGCCAAAGCGCCAGATCCACCACCACTACGTCCTAGATCTAGATCGATTGGCATGGGAATGGGAAGAGAAAGAGCGGTGGCATGGGAATGGAAAGAGGAAGTGCACCACGGCGTCAGAAGGGGAAGAGCATGGCGTGGGAAGCGGAGGAGCGGGGCGGCGTTTCAGGCGAGGGCGCTGTTGTTCTGGATGAGAGCCGGAAGGGGATGGCGGCGGCTGAAACATTGGTGCTAGGGTTCAGTGTACTGAGGACTGGGAGCACACTCAAGCGGGCCGGCTGGGCCTTATTTTCCGATTGACCGTTCGACCCATATATCAGGTTTAGCGGCAGACCGTTCAAAGCTACGTAAATGTGCAGTTATCATTAGATAGTCTGACGGTAAAGCTGATTTAGCGGCAGATGGTTTGGCAGAACTCTTTACCAACAGATTGTCCATCAGTTATAATTATTTTTAGCGGCAGATGTCTGACAGGATTGTGGTGTTGTGGTGTAGTGCAAACAGTTTGAAAAACGGAGAAGCGAAACTCTGAAACCACTCAAAATCACAAAGTCATTGCCAAAGCCGGTCTGACTAGGATGGAGAGCCGGTCTGACCAGGTTGCTCCCTAGCAGTACCCAAACCTGGTCTGACTAGGATGGCGGGGAGGTCTAACCCGGTTGCTCTCTAGCAGTGCCCAAACCTGATCTGACCAGGATGGAGGGGCGGTCTGACCGGGATCCTGGTCTGGCGGGGATGCGAAGGTGGTCTAACCGGGTTTCACGGGTTCATCCCAAAACTTCTCCTAAATTTCTCTAAATCCTCCATTTCAAGTCAGATTGAGATGAAACTTGGTACACAGCTTCACATGATGGTTAGAAATATATCTAGAGAGTTTCAACCCATTCCTTCCATTGAATCGACGGGAAAAGGAAACAAAAATCACCAGTTCTTAAGACCTAGATAAAGAAATCGCCCGATCCGCAAGCTCGTGAGGAATTAGTCGATTTCCTTCGGTGGAAAGGCTCAATTCACGTCATAGCTCAAATCAACACAAGAAGAACGGATCAAAACGGTCTAGAAACAAAGAATCGAAGCACCAAACAAAAGGACAAAGGGGCAACTCGTGAAGAACAAGATGAATACGAAGAACACACTTCAATTTCCAAATCCTAGAGGACACAAGGAGGATTCGAGACCTTCTTTCCCTTGAGTAACTCGGTTCTTACACTAATGAAAGATTAGTGGACCTCTCTCTCACTCACAAGCAACTAGAGGAGAAAACCCTAGAAAAAAGATGAAGAAAATGCAAATGGGAGAGGTGAGGGAGATGGAGCTCCCTACACCTTATTTATCGACCGGACTTATTTTATTTTCTAGTCTTGCCCCTGATATAACTCTGAGCAAACCGCCTAGCCCTAGGGATATGGACGGGGCTACATTGAACTGAAAGGATGCGGCCGCACCCATAAAAAAATTAAAAAACAGTGATAAGAGTTAAATTTTCACCATATATGCACCCACAAATTGAAAAGCTCTGCACCCAGAAAGGCAAGTGCACCCCCCTCAATTTTGCTCTAGCTCCGCCACTGCCTAGGTACATTGCAGTCCAACTCAACCCGACTCGACGCAGTCTTTGATCCGAGGGCCACCGTGCCTTCTCACCGGTAGCTTCGCCTCGATGCGACCTCCCCGACGTGGCCATGTGCCGTCCGTCCACCTCAGGACCTTCGTCAGGGTTTTGAGGCTGTTGGTAATTTTAACATCACTTCGCGTTAAGTTGTCATCCCTAACATGATGCCAAAAACCAAGGATAAAAATAATCTTCATGCACTGACTCTAATAATAATATTATAGAATATATCCGCAAGCGCACAGATAATTCTCCCATTGTAGCATTTCACCCGGGAAGTATTCCGAGTATTGTTTATTTATTTTATGCCAAAAGAATAAAGAAGCATTTCTATTCATTTGGAGTAAGCAATTTATAAGGACTAAGAAGAATATAAATGTGCAGACCTATCATAGCCAATTAATGCTTTAGGAATAAATAGTCAATAATATGATAAATGATAACTGAGTAAATGAGGTAAATGGTATTCCAGAGATAGAATATAGAGACTCACTAAAGTAGTAAAACAATCTCGCGATCCGGCTAGAGTAAAGGAAACCTATGTAATTACTAAATATAAAGTCTACAACCTACGCCAGGTTACACGTTCTCATCTATAGTATAACCAACTCAGAAAACATCATAAGGAGCATCAACTAATGAGGATTTTAAGACACAAGAGTCACCTCCTTCGCGACCGTGCTCTGCTAGTCCTACGTACGGGGGGTGGACTACAGAGGAACCAATGCAGCTGTCACCTGCACGGACTACCACACATCCTGGCACATCAGGGTGCCTCCGTAGGTACACAATTTATCTAGACACCACGTCTACATAATGTATACCACCTAACTCACTCGAGTACTGAATCAGGCGCTTTATGGTCATACAACAATAATCATCATCAATCACAACTATATCGAATATGCAACTAGAATAAACTAAGAATTGAATAAATAGCAATATATTAAAGTAGAGCAAAGTCATAATGAGATACAAGATAAAATTACCGATCTCCAGACGAACAGATCTGGAATCCCGAGCGTAGCGCCCAACTCTACTTAAACCTTGCAAGATGCCTAAACTAAGAACTTGAAGAACTAGAGCTCTGCTTCTAATCTCTGGAAACCCTAACTTCTGTCTACTCTTGACAAATGAAGCAGGAGGAATGAATTGGTTCTCTTCTGAAGGGGGGTCTACCTCTTTATTTATAGCCCGGTGGGATGAACGCGCGCCGCAGGATCAAACCGACTTAACCAAGGGCCGAGATGCACCGTGGGGAGGCGGTGGAGGAAGCTTCCAGAAGGGGAGGCCAAAACCCTAGCCTCGAGGGGGCGGGCGGGCGCCATGGTGGGGGGCCGGCCCGCCCCCCCCCGGTGTCTGCGCAGTCCCGCCCCTTGCGGGTGTCTTCTAGATCTTTCCCGGTCCAGATGGCGATGTTTTCCGTCGCGGTTAAGTTTCGTGGCAAATACGTACTCTAAACCCTCTTTTGAGCTTTTCTGAATAATTCCCTAGAAAATAAACAATTCACTACAACTCGTAGAATTTATCAGTAATAACCCTTATGTTTCTATTATTGGTTCTTTCCAAGTGATAGTTGACGGTATAAAATGTATACTTAATGACCGTCAACAATACCCCCAAGCTAAGTCTTTGCTAGTCCCTTAGCAAAGTAGACTTAAAATAATATTTCCAGGGTTTCATATGTATAATTCCCAACAAATACTTAAGCAATAAATTTAAAATTCTTCTCCAGATTAAATTACATTAGTCTCCTTTCAATCTTATTCTCATTCCTTTCAACCATGAGGCTTCACAAATTTTAATTAAATCTTGGGTAATTAAAAAATAGAATAATCAAGCAAGCACTATTTATTTCATTCTTTGCTCATGCATTACTCTAGAGTTTTTCTCTTCCTTTTAAGTATGTATATATTATTATTTTGAAAACAATGAGAGTCTACTAATAAGATTGTAGTGGACTACTAAGCTATACATTATGACTGAATGTGCTAGTGGTGATAAAAATTATATTTTCAGACTCTTATGCAATATTCTCTCTTTTCTGTCTTTCTGAGAAGTGTGGGCTATCTGCCCCAGCGGATACTTTTTGTACACATTTTTTCTCTCAGGCGGGTGTCTTTGCACCCCTTGTTTTACTCTCTTTCTTTTATTTTGGCACATACCCTTTTGATATGGCATCTTTTGGGCTCATACTTCTTTGGTATGGCATCTTTTAATTTTATAGCCCATACTCTCTTTTAGACTTTTAAGAGAGAATTTGTATATAGAGCAAAACCCTTTTTGTGAATGTGGGTTCAGTCATGAATGCATAACAGAATAGTCTACTTAAATCATATTAGCAGAGCAAATTATGAGATTGCTTGTTTTAAACTTGAAAGTGTCTGGAGCTTAGATATCACTCAGAATGAAATAAACAACAGCTCAAACCTTTTTATATCATATCTATCAATTACTTTGATTTAATTAAAAGCCTTATGCTACCCACAGATATCAGGTTTCAGAATAAATTATCAGGGTAGATAAACTTCAAATAATTCACAGGAGAATTTTAAATTCAAATGCTAAGTAATTGCAGATAATTAATCACTTCATTTATCATCATTTATTATTTATTATTTTTTTAGAATGAGCTAAAGAAAACTTCAAGTTCTACTTACCATACAGCTAAACTGGAAAATAATGACATAATTAAAGACTAACAGAAATACTCGAATAACTATCGAAATAACTGATAGAGTATATACAAACGTGAGAGGTGCTCACCTTGGGGGCTCCCCCAAGCTGAATGTCACCGTACTCAGTACTGTGGTGGAGGTGGCGGCGGGTATCCCAAGCTGGCTGTATCGATATTCCAACCCGCTCTGGCGCCCGATGTTGCCCCCGATGTAATTGCTCGAACTGCTGATCTGCATGGTGCTGCCAATGTTCCTGCTGGTGGAATCTGTTGTCAACCTGGTGTTGCCATTGTTCGTGTTGGTGCAAGGTGTCGTTCATCGCATGCTGTTCTTGCTCAATGTTAGTGATATGAATAGATAAAGCTGGAAAATCATTAATGGGAGTTTTAAAATGCTGTTCAGGTGGCCGATAGTAATTGTCTTCGGGTGGCGCATGGAACCGATACGGTCCACCAGTGGTGAAATCCGTATTTCCGCGCACCGAAAAGGATACATGGCCTCTTTGAAAGTCATTTTCTGTATTATCTAGCTCCTCTATGGGGGATGTATCCCACCCTGCTGCTGCGGATGATTCTCCTTGTTGATATGTAGGCTGGTCTCCCCATCCTGCATGGGTGGACCATGGCTGATGTGGCTCTCGCGACGCTCCTGGGTCATCAAAGTTAGTATAATGAAAATAAGCTGGCCCAGATGGTGTTGAGTCAGCTCCAGTGTAATGCGTCCTTGATACCCTGTTGATGCGTGCTGACGGACACCTGCCAATATTAGCTCTACTATCTAGAAAAATAAAATTCTTGATAGAATAGATTCCTAACTCCCTGTCAGGCAGCTCGTACTCATTTGGATAGTTTTTATAATTCATGATTATTTTATTATTTCTGCGTTTCAGCATGTGAGCACGAAAAAAAGTCGCCAAGGATTCTACGGGCATCAGAGATAAAAGTGAGTGTAGCATGTGATAGCAAATCTAGCCCTATAGCTAAACGTGTGATCCAGGAAGTGAAAGAAATACTGCATTTTCTCATGGAAGGAACAGTTCTCCAATAACTCAATATTATTTTTACAGGTGACGCTTTCCTCTTTTTAATCATGATATATAATAGATATAGTTCATCCTGTCTTATAGTGTTTAATTCCTCTCTAGGAAAGAAAGTAAAAGCTAACCATTTAAACATGAATCTTAGTGGGGGGTCTTTGGACTTCCTCGGTGGTATATTTTGTTTCCTTTTCGGTTTCTTTGCGGTGATGCTCTCCCAAAAATCATCTTTGTTAAAATCATCCGGAGAACTTCCGCTATATTAACTACACGCTGATTTGAAAATCCTAGTGCTATATTGAGAGTTTTTCATGAGAGGGTGAAAGGTTTGTTGAACATTCTAAATCTAACATTATCATCATCAAAGTCTAGGGTGCTAAAAAATTCTATAGTGAGTAATTTGCTACCCTGCTCAGTGACTTGCCATACATCTTCCCATCCAACATTTCTAAATATGAGCTCAAACTCAGAATCCATTCCGGTTTCATGGAGCAAAGTGTCATCAAACATTGGGGTATGTGTAAATTTTTTTAGCTTAACCACATTGAATATTTCAGTTTGCGGCCTAAGTGGTAATGAAATTTGGTTAATGTTTGTTAACTCATACCTCTCTTCCTGTTGGGAAGAGGATGACGGGTTGTCATACTCGAAAGGTGATGGGGGATCGACGTCCATTCTGGAGCTGACAAACGAGGGTACTTGAGATGATGATTGGCTTCGGGTGCTTCAGAAAGAGAGTGCCCTTCCGAGGCTCCTTGCTGCACTCCTTAGCTTCTTGCTCATCTTGCCTGTAGAATGAAGAACATGAAGAATACGGCAAGAACAAACAAGAACACAAAAACTTGAAAGGGGTTAGGATTAGCAAATCAAAAAGAAGGGTGAGAGGGATTCCTATTAATGAACTTGCAGGTTGCTTCCTCTCTCTTTTCTTTTCCTTGCTAATTAATGGTGGATTTGAGAGATTGTAGTGTCGTAATTGGAAATGAGGAGGAACTGGGCTCTCTGGTATGCAAATGAAGTAGTGAGTGAGTGAGGGAAGTGGGAGGTAGAGGAGAGGAAGAGGGGCACCGGCCGGCGTGGTGGTGGGGCCAGCCGGCCCCACCTGCTGCCTGCTGGTGTCCACTCTTTGCTAGTGTCGACATATGCCTGTGAATGACCCATTTGCTAGTACCTAGGTGATGCTTTCGATGGCAGGAAAGAATGGAAGAGGTACATGCATGTGAGTGTGATAATTTGAATGAATGGAGTGTAGTGAATAATTGGTGGGTGAGATGTGATATGAGGTGATGTGTGTGGGTCCCACATGTCTCTCATATTTATACCGTATAATGACACAAGAACGAAAAACTAAATTACTTTTATGAATCTATGAAAAATTAGAATTCTAATGATGGTCTTTTTATAATTTTCTGTCACCACAGTAAATTTCACTGACGGGGTTTTACGCTCCGTTGGTTCTAATTACATGGGGCTTAGGTTTTATTTATGACATGCTTATTTTATCTCTTTTTAATAATGCAATATAATATTCAATGCGAGAATTTAAATTACTGATAAATACCGAGTTACCTCCCGGCGAAGGTTCGGGGTTTTAAGTCCACCGACCCGGACTTTTCCAGTTAAATTATTCTTCATGATTGGTCTCCGCTGTCGGAGAAGTTGCTACATCTTGTTCTTCACGATACTTCAGAGTTTGGCATTGTTCGGGTCTTGGCTTGAATGCGAAACGCTCTTCTTGCCCATTGATGGTGAATATGATTTCTCCAGCCCCGACGTTGATGGTTGCATTTGCAGTGTTTAGGAATGGTCGCCCGAGGATAAGAGGTATCTTCCTCTCTTTCTGCATATCAAGTACTACAAAATCTACAGGGATGAAAAAGTTGCGGATTTTTACTGGAATATTTTCTGCAATTCCTGCAGGATAGTGGACTGATTGGTCAGCTAGTTGTAGACACATCGAAGTTGGCGTGAGCGTGGAATGGTTGAGCTTGTCAAAGACTGTCTTGGGCATAACACTGACGCTTGCTCCAAGGTCATATAAGACGTTCTCGAACATCTGGTTGCCTATTGAACAATCGATAGTAGGGCAATCCTAGATCCTTCTTTTTGACAGGAGAAGAATTTAGAATTGCCTCACTACACTCTTCCGTTAGCTTGATGACTTCGGTAGAGGGTAGTGGTCCCTTGTGGTTGAGGATGGTTCGAAGATATTTTGCGTATGTAGGTACCTGCATGGCATCTAACAACGGAATATTGACATATAATTTCTGAATTACCTCTACAAACTTATTGAATTGGTCGTCCGTTTTGACGTTTCTCCTTCTTCGTGGGAACGGTAAGATAGTAGTATCATGAAAGTCTTGTGTTAATTCTTGTTCTTGTGGTTCAACTGGTGGCGAAGGTATTTCGACTTCTTCTCTGTTATCCTTCTCAGCTTCTTCTTCTATCTGCACTAAATGTGGGGGGTCTACGTGCCCCTTTTGGATAAGGTGGATCACGTGTATACTTACCTCCTCTTGTTGATATTCCTTTTGCCTGTTCATGGTTAGTGGCGGACAGAATAGAAGCTAGATGTGTAATTTGTGATTCTATCTTTTTATTGAATATTATCTGTTCTTTAACTGCTAAAGAGAAATTATCCAATTTTGAATTAATTCCTTCTATTACTTTATCATTAAAAGCAAACTTCTTATAAATGCTCTCATTAATTCTAGCTTGTTCTAATATTAATTCTCTCAAGGGTGGTTGTCTTTGATTTGAAGAATTATAATTACCTTGGTACTTACCTTGATTTGTTGCCTAGGTTGACTCTATCCTTGCTTCTTGATAACTGCACTAATATCTTCTGGAGTGAATTCAACTCCTAAATAATCTCCACATTGATTCTAAAAATTGAATACATCTTGAATGGCTTGACGATCTCTCTTGTAATTATCCCTTTGCTCTAACCAGTTCAACAGTACATCCATCTTGTTTGACAATGCGCATAACTCCTCTAGGACTTCTTCACTCTTATGGCATGTCTGAGTGTTATATGTCCAACTCTGATTTTCTGCTATCTTTGCCATAATATCTTCAGCTCTTCCAGGGGTGAGTGACATAAATGATCCTTCAGTAGTGGCATCCAGTTGCTCACATGACCTTTGGGTTAGTCCGTGATAAAATGTTTACAAGAGCAACCACTTTTTCCATTCCATGATGTGGGCAGTTTGATATGTATTCTTAAAAACGCTCCCAGGCTTCTGGAATATGTTCACCTTTCTGCTGATGAAATTCTAAAATCTTTCCTCGTAGGATATTAGTTCGGCTTATTGGGAAAACTTCTCTAGAAAAGCTTTTGAACATTCTTCCCATGTCTTGACTTGATCTTTATTCTGATAAAACCACTGCTTCGCCTTTCCTTCTAATGAGAAAGGGAACAAACAAAGTAGCATGACGTCTTGAGGAATGCCCTGAATGTCAATGGTGTTACCAATCTCTAGAAAATTCTGCAGATGGACAATTACATCTTCATCCTTCTTTCCACGAGATATAATAGCTTGCACCATTTTGATGAGGCTTGGCTTGATCTCATAGTCATGTTCTTCAAGGTTGAAGGTTGGACCAACATGAATGTTCTCAGTGCTTGGAGCAGAGAATTCACGCAGAGTTTTCTCAGCCATTGCTTCTCAAAATAGTGTAAGACCCATCTTCCTATGGTTGTTCCTGATAAGAGTTAAAGTACCACAACCAATCCTGCACTTACCCTATAAAATAGCTAAACAAAACACGGGTAAGTCTGCTAAAGCAAAAGGCTATGATCTACTTATAGGTATTTATATTAGAGTTTAATGTTTTGTTTTTCCTATAAAATTCCTTATATGAAATTCTAAAAGTATATATTCCTAGCAAATCAATACATCCTTATAAATAATCCTAATGAATAAACTTGCCATCCCCGGCAACGGCGTTAGAAATGCTTGTTGGTAATTTTAACATCACTTCACGTTAAGTTGTCATCCCTAACATGATGCCAAAAACCAAGGATAAAAATAATCTACACGCACTGACTCTAATAATAATATTATAGAATATATCCGCAAGCGCACAGATAATTCTCCCATTGTAGCATTTCACCCGGGAAGTGTTCCGAGTATCGTTTATTTATTTTATGCCAAAAGGGTAAAGAAGCATTTCTATTCATTTGGAGTAAGCAATTTATAAGGACTAAGAAGAATATAAATGTGCAGACCTATCATAGCCAATTAATGCTTTAGCAATAAATAGTCAATAATATGATAAATGATAACTGAGTAAATGAGGTAAATGGTATTGCAGAGATAGAATATAGAGACTCACTAAAGTAGTAAAACAATCTCGCGATCCAGCTAGAGTAAAGGAAACCTATGTAATTACTAAATATAAAGTCTACAGCCTACGCCAGGTTACACGTTCTCATCTATAGTATAACCAAATCAGAAAACATCATAAGGAGCATCAACTAATGAGGATTTTAAGACACAAGGGTCACCTCCTTCGCGACCGTGCTCTGCTAGTCCTACGTACGGGGGGTGGACTATAGAGGAACCAACGCAGCTGTCACCTGCGCGGACTACCACACGTCCCGGCACATCAGGGTGCCTCCGTAGGTACACAATTTATCTAGACATCACGTCTACATAATGTATACCACCTAACTCACTCGAGTACTGAATCAGGCGCTTTACGGTCATACGACAATAATCATCATCAATCACAACTATATCGAATATGCAACTAGAATAAACTAAGAATTGAATAAATAGCAATATATTAAAGTAGGGCAAAGTCATAATGAGATACAAGATAAAATTACTGATCTCCAGACGAACAGATCTGGAATCCCGAGCGTAGCGCCCAACTCTACTTGAACCTTGCAAGATGCCTAAACTAAGAACTTGAAGAACTAGAGCTCTACTTCTAATCTCTGGAAACCCTAACTTCTGTCTACTCTTGACAAATGAAGCAGGAGGAATGAATTGGTTCTCTTCTGAAGGGGGGTCTGCCTCTTTATTTATAGCCCGGTGGGATGAACGCGCGCCGCAGGATCAAACCGACTTAACCAAGGGCCGAGATGCACCGTGGGAGGCGGTGGAGGAAGCTTCCAGAAGGGGAGGCCAAACCCTAGCCTCAGGGGGCCGGGCGGCGCCATGGTGGGGCCGGCCGGCCCCACCTGGTGTCTGCTGCTGGTCCCGCTGCTTCGGGTGTCTTCTAGATCTTTCCCGGTCCAGATGGCGATGTTTTCCGTCGCGTTTAAGTTTCGTGGCAAATACACACTCTAAACCCTCTTTTAAGCTTTTCTAAATAATTTCCTAGAAAATAAACAATTCACCACAACTCGTGGAATTTATCAGTAATAACCCTTATATTTCTATTATTGGTTCTTTCCATGTGATAGTTGACGGTATAAAATGTATACTTAATGACCGTCAACAGAGGCTCAACCCAGAAACCACCACCGTTGCTTTTGAGGCCTAAACCACCAACTCCGCCTATTTTGAGGCCCAAACCAATAAACCGGCCCATGTCCTTGCGCTCATCGAAGTCCCAAGTGGTAGCCACCACGATCCCACCCGGTGATTCTGGGTCCCTCAGTCCAAGCCTTGTGTCCACACTTTCACCGCTCTGGGTCCATTCGGCGTGGCACACCTTACTTGACTTTCACCTCGCCGTCGACCATCACCTCTGAGCTCAACACCTACACAACACAAGCCAAGAGACATATCGCACACGTAGCTTGCGCTACTGTCAGTGAAACCCCATCTGAGATGCTCGAAGTTGAATCAATCACTCATCATCAAAACTGAATCACAAGGGTATTTGTCAACCATATGTTTGCCCCTTGATGAGTGCATTGTTCAACACCAACACACCATGTCTGAGAAAAAGACATAGAAGAAGAAGAAGGAAAGAAGAAAGCTCACCAAATGACCAAAAGCCAAAGAGAAGCCAAATAGGGTCATTTGAAGCAAGCAAGACTTGGTCCCTAAAGACATGGGTAACGACTCGATGCAACCAAGCAAAACATGGCTAGCCCTTAAGAAGAGTCAGAAAATAGGCTCAACACCGCTAGCCAAGCAAGAAGCACTCAAAAATACTAGATCCTCTAGAAAAAGGCAAAGGCTCAACATTGCTAGCAAGAAGCAATGCAAAACAACTCCCCCTAAGCAAATGCATATACGAGTGTACATAATCTTCTCCTCTTCAACCCTTTGAGAACTAGTCTTTTCCTTTGAGAAGACAACCTTTCAAATATGACAAGTGACTCTCCCCCTTGTCAAGTGCAGCAAATTGTGTAATCTCTCCCCTTGTTTTATAGAAACTTGTGTGTGTCAAATTTCTCCCCCTTATTGAATAATACATACAACAAGCCTAAAATACAATGAAATGCACATGAATGCAGAAGCTTCAAGTATAGAACAACCAGAGTGAAAAGATACTATAGCCGGTAAGACAAATGAGTATAGCAACAATATACAAGTGCTAGCAAATGCTCAAACTGATCAACTGATATGAAATATAAAGTGTAAGCAGTTTTGAGTAGTTTTTAAGCATTTCAAAGAGTTCAACACAAAAGATCGCACTTTAGCAAATGTAAGCTGGAAATAAACCTAGTGCTAACAAGTGTATACAAGGTGAACTACCCCATGCAATGGTCACATATCATGTCAAAGACGAACCTAAAACTTGTGTTTGATCAAAGTTCATTTTATCAGAGCTTACAGCTTATCAGAAGAATTAGTCAAAACATGTGTGTATGAGAGGTTATCTGTATTGTCAAGCCTAAATTTTCAACCAAGCAGAGCCTATATCAAAAGACAATCAGGAGCTCAAAGCAATGGTTTCAGTCATCCACTACAAGGCTCAAGTTCATCCAAATCTGCAATTGAAAGCAAGTCTTGATATCTTGATGTGGGACAATATGGACCCATCTTGATCTTTTATCTCACTTAGCTTAGTTGTCAAATTTTAGCATAAGTGAAGTGTCTAAGCAAATGAATGACTCAAAGCATGAGATATAGCAACCTAGCATATACATGACAGCATAAAGGGATCTCAACATCCTACACATGCTAGATACCATCTCAAGTGGTGAACATTTTAGATTTCAGGAAGTTTAATCAAGTCCACAGTTGTAAAGCAAGCTTAGCTCATACCATATATCAAGTGATCAATAAGAGCCTAAGCTAATAAGCACTACAAACTACTCACATGGCATACTAACAAGAGCATAGTTCTATTCTAAGTGCTATAGACATGAAGCTTAAAATACAAGTATATCACAAAATACAATGCAAATGCAATATGATACAAAGACAAACCAAAATCTAGACTATAAAGAAAATCAAAAACTAGTATACAATATCTAAAGTTTCCCTCTTCTAAAAAGGGAAACATACACCTAACTCCCCACGCAAGCAAGCAAAAGTGGCTTGATCTAGAGGTTTTGTGAGAATGTCTGTAAGCTAGTTTTGGGTGACTACATGTTGCAAGTCGATGTCACCTTTCTCATAGTGATCACAAAGAAAGTGAAAGCGTACATCGATATGCTTGGTCTTAGAGTGGAGGACAGGATTCTTTGCAACACTTATGGCACTCGTGCTATCACAAAGCAAAGGAACTCTCAAAAACTCTAGACCAAAGTCTTTCAAGATGGAGATCATCCATAGGACCTAGAAGTAGTAAGCAGCAGCAGCAACATACTCAGCTTCTGTTGTGGACTGGACAACGCTACTTTGCTTGTGAGATGACCAAGAGACAAGTGAAGACTTCAAAAACTAACAAGTACCAGAAGTTGACTTGTGATCCAAGCGACATCCTATAAAATCAGCATCTGAATAACCACACAAAGACAGAATCGAAGAGGAAGAATACCAAAGGCTAAATTCAGGAGTGAAGCGAAGGTACCTCATGATCCTCTTGACCGCCTGCTTGTGGGAAGTGTGCGGGGATGCCTGAAAATGAGCGCATAGACACACTGCGAAGTGTATGTCCAGGCTCATCATGGTCAAGTACAAGAGCGAGCCGATCATGCTCCTGTACTCCTTCTGGTCCATAGGCTCGCTGTCCTCATCAGCATCCATCGCCATCATCAATGCCATGGGTGTCGAAAGAGGCTTGGCCTCACCCATGTTAAACTTCTTTAGGATGTCCTTTGTGTACTTGCCTTGATACACGTACGTCCCGTCATGGGTCTGCTTGATTTGTAACCTGAGGAAGAAGTTGAGATGTCCCATCATGCTCATATCAAATTTTTTGCTCATTATTTCTGCAAACTTCACAACCAAAGCGTGAGAAGAACCACAAAAAATGATATCATCTACGTATATCTGAACCAAAAGAGTATCATTGCCTTACTTGAGGAGAAAATAGTTTTGTCCACCGAACCCATTTTAAAACTCTTTTTGAGCAAAAAAGACTTCAAACGCTCATACCATGCTCTAGGGGCTTATTTCAAACCTTACAAAGTTTTATGGAGTTTAAACACATGGGTTGGAAACTTTGGATTCTTAAAACCTAGGGGTTGCCTCACATAGACCTCTTCTTCTATATACCCATTTAGGAAGACACTCTTGATATCCATCTGATAAAGCTTAAAACCCTTCAAAGTGGCAAAGGCTAAAAGGATTCTAATGGCTTCTAAACGGGCTATGGGAGCAAAGGTCTCTTCATAATCTATACCCTCTTTTTGGCAATATCCTTGGGCTACCAACCTAGCTTTGTTTCTAACTACTACCCCATCCTTATTCTATTTGTTTTTGAAAACCCACTTGGTTCCTATGGGATGACAATCTTGTGGGGGTGGTACTAAAACCCAAACTTGGTTTCTCTCAAAGGTTTCTAACTTCTCATGCATGGCATTAATCCAATCAGGATCAGATAGAGCATGTCCAACATCTCGGGGTTCAAAAGACACAACAAATATAGAATGAGCAAAGTGTGAGATGTGATAAGACCTGGACTGCGTGACTCGCTGGTCAATGTCACCAATCATCGTCCGAGGAGGGTGGCGACGCTGAATGTGCCATGGAGCCTCTTTGGAAGAAGTCACCTCCCCTCAACAGTAGCTGTTGCCTCCTCAGATCCAGCCAGTGCAGGCTGAGGAAGCTGCTCGAATGGTCCCCAAGAGATGGAAGTAGAGAGAACTGGACCGTGAGCTGAAGTAGTCATCGCAGGCTCGATAGGGGCATCCGGTGAAGTGGGCTCAGGATCACCCCAATCGGTATCGTCCTGCTCCTCCATAAAATGCTTTCTTCAAGCTCTTTATCACCTGCACACTCAAATACAGGGGTTGTACAAGGTATAGTTTTATCAAATGTGACCTCACAGGTCTCCACAACATGGTTAGTTTTAAGGTTAAGCACTCGATAAGCTCTAGAATGCAAAGCATAACTAAGAAAGACACCGTCGGAGGACCTAGACTCAAACTTGTCCAAATTATCTTATTTCAAGGTGAAGCACTTACATCCAAACACCCTGAAATGGCTCACCTTGGGTAACCTCCTAAATGACAACTCATAAGAAGTTTCTTCGTAAAAGCACGAAGAAAGATGTGATTGGAGACATGGTAAGTTGTGTTGATTGCTTCGGCCCAAAACCTCCGAGGAGTCCTATGCTTATCGAGCATCGTCCTCGCCATCTCAACAAGGGTCCAATTTTTACGCTCAACAATGCCATTTTGTTGTGGAATGTAAGGTGAGAAAAACTGGTGCTCAAGACCCAAAGACTTGCAAAAGATTTTAAAATAAGTGTTCTTAAATTCTGTGCTATTGTCATTGTAAAGAGCTCTCATGGTATTCTTAGAAAACTCATTTATCAACCGAAGAATCAAATCCCAAGCACGTGAAAAATCCTCATTTGTCAACCGAAGAATCAAATCTCAAGCATATGAAAAATCCTCATCCTTACTCTCCACGAGAAACACCCAACAGTACCTCAAAAAGTCATCCACGATCACTACAATATACGACTTTCCACCTTCTGACCGAACCCGAGCTGGACCAACTGTGTCCATGTGAAGTAGCTCACTAGGTTCTTTGGTCATGATGTGGTTCACAGGTGGGTGAGAAGCGGCTACTATATTTCTGTGGCAATAAGGATGGCAAACAAGATCTTTTTCAAATTTCAACTTGTGCAATTCTTGGATTAAACCAAGTGAGCTCAACCTAGCAAGAAGATCAAAGGTCAAATGACCAAGTCTTCTATGCCACTTCCAAAGCTTAGAAGAGGATCCAACCACCAAACAACGAGAAGAGCCAAATAAGTAAGAAAAATCAGCTCGAAAGACACGGCCAAAAGGGACAATCCGACAAACAAAATCTCTATGAGAATCAAGAACTCGAGAAAAGCCTTCTTTAAAGTGCACTCCAAATTCATCCCCAAGTTGTGAAACCAAGAGCAAAATAAAATGTAAATTCGAGACCAAAGCAATATCCTTAAGAACAAAGCTCTCATTAATCCGAATGGTTCCACGAGAGACCATTTTACCTTTGCTATTGTCCCTGAATATAATGTACTCCTTGTGTTGCATGGGGTTGAGGCTGAAGAACCATTTTAAACTTCTAATCATGTGGCATGAATATCTAGAATCAATGAGCCATGTGTTCTCTAGGCCTCCATCCTTAGATGTGTCATCGTTGGCGGGAGCATCGGCCTTGTCACCCTCCACCTCATCACCAAGTGCCATGGTGCAGAAGCCTTCGTGGGTGGAGTTGGCGAAGAAGCAGAGTCTATTCAGCCTATCCTCGACCTTCCTCTCAGATTCATCATCGGTCGAAGAGAAAGAAGAAGAATGGTCATTGAGGGAGGCGATGAAGGTACGCTCCTTGGCCTTGATCTTCTTCAGAAACTTTTGTTTGAGCACCTCCTTGTCGAATCCTCCCTTGAACTTGTGCTTGCCAGAGGTGTACTCACATTTCTCCTTGTGCTTGCCAGAGGTGGACTTGCCGAAGAAACTTGTTCCGCTTGGGGCAGTTGGCGATGAAGTGGTCGGGGTCGCCGCATCCATAGCATCCATCCTTCAGTCCACCCCGTTGGCGGTTTAAGAGGTTGTTGTGAAACCGCGAGAACTAGCAGATGACCAAAGCCAGCTTGTCGTCTCCAAGTAGCTCCAGCTGTTCCTCTATGACAGAGTCAAGGAAGACAAAGCAAGGAAGCTTGTGAAGGGTTAGTGAAGGAACTTGAACCACCACTACCTGAGACCAAAGTCATGGTTAGAGTAGAAGGGTTGTAAAGCTTGGCCTAGATCTAGTGGTCGATCTCACTAGACTTCAGTTTGCTGAAGAACTCGTCCACGGTGAGGGTCTTGTAGTTCTGCGACTCGAGAAGAGCTTGCACCTTGAAATTCTAAACCCTCTGATCAAGAGCATGTAACAACTTTAAAGCTCTCTCATGATCGTTATAGGGCAAGTTTGGCTTGTTCACACGTATTTTATTGATAATGGTCTAAAAATATGAGAACATAGAATTGATGGTCTCGCCATCAAGCTGCCGGAAACTTTTATACTCCTGCTTATAAGTGTCAAAGAGTCTGGTCTTAATTTGTGAAGTCCTCTCGTGATAGCTCTGCAGCTTCATCTAGATCTCTCTAGCAGTAGTCAAGTGTCCAACACGCTCAAACTCAGACTCAGAAAGACTCAAAAAGAGGGATATTACGTGCCTCGCTGTTCGCATCGTGTTGTTCCATTTACTTTTGGCCAACACGAGCGGGAAAGACAACGTAATCTGCATCCTCATAGATTTCTCAAATCCTTGCACTAAGACTCTAGAGATAGACAGACATCCAAATCTTTCAGTACAGGTAATTAGTTCCATTGAAATGCGATAGCTTGCCTAAACCGTGCTCTATGTCGCCTTCTAGCGGATCACGAACCGATTAAGGTGGAATGATCCTTAACTGGCTCTGATACTAATTGAAGGACCGTAAATGACGACCAGAGGAGGGTGAATGGGAGCCTCAAATTTCTTTCAAAATTTTAGACCACTGTCCCAAATAACCCACCAAAACTCAAAAGTCATAGCTGAGATACTCTCGAGCCAACAGGTGGCTGGATGTTCTCGACGATGACCAACGAACATAGTAGAGTACTCACAACTGTAGAAAAACTCTTTCTACCTTGAAACGCTCCGAAACCTAAAATCAAAACTCTTGACTCCAATTGATGTGAAACACAAGCTCAAACCAAAATCACCCAAACCAATTAATGATTCGATGACTTGAAAAAGTTCCTGGACATCATAGAAAGTCCACAAAACAAACGGTTTAAAAAACGAAGAAGTGAAACTCCGAAACCACTCAAAATCACGAAGTCACTGCCAAAGCCGGTCTGACCAGGATGGAGAGCCGGTCTGACCAGGTTGCTCCCTAGCAGTACCCGAACCTGGTCTGACTAGGATGAAGGGGCGGTCTGACCTGGTTGCTCTATAGCAGTGCCCATACCTGGTCTAACTATGATGGAGGGACGGTCTGACCGGCATCCAAGTCTAGTGGGGATGCGAAGGTGGTCTGACCAGGATGTGATGGTGGTCTGACTGAGTTTCATGGGTTCATCCCGAAACTTCTCCTAAATTTCTCCAAATCCTCCGTTTCAAGTCGGATTGAGATGAAACTTGGTACACAGCTTCACATGATGGTCAGAAAGATATCTGGAGAGTTTTAACCTGTCCCTTCCATTAAATCAATGGAAAATCAAAAGGAAACAAAAATCACCGGTTCTTGAGACCTAGACAAAGAAATTGCACGATCTGTGAGCTCGTGAGGAATTGGTCGATTTCCTTTGGTAGAAAGGCTCAACTCACGTCATAGCTCAAATCAGCGCAAGAAGAATGGATCAAAACAGACAAGAAACGAAGAATCAAAGCACTAAACAAAAGGGCAAAGGGGCAACTCGTGAAGAACAAGATGAACATGAAGAACACACTTCAATTTCCAAATCCCGGAGGACACAAGGAGGATGCGAGACTTCCTTTCCCTTGAGTAACTCGATTCTTACACTAATGAAGGATTAGTGGACCTCTCTCTCACTCACAAGGAACTAGAGGAGAAAACCCTAGAAAAGGATAAAAAAATACAAATGAGAGAGGTAAGGGAGATAGAGCTCCCTCCACCTTACTTATCGACCGGGCTTATTTTATTTTTCAGTTTTGCCCCTGATACAACTCTGAGCAAACTGCCTAGCCCTAGGGACACTGTGGTCCAACTCGACCCGACTCGACGCAGTCTTTGATCCGATAGTCACCGCGCCTTCTCACCGGTAGTTTCGCCTCGACGCGACCTCCCCGATGCCGCCACGTGCTGTCTGTCCGGCTCGGGACCTCCGCCAGGGTTTTGAGGCTCAACCCAGAAACCGCCACTGATGATTTTGAGGCCTAAACCCGTCTTTGTTAGTTTTGAGTTCCAAACCAACAAACCGGCCCATGTCTTTGCGCTCGTCGAAGTCCCATGTGCCAGCCACCACGATCCCGCCCGGCGATTTGGGTCCCTCAGTCCAAGCCTCGTGTCCACCCTTTCACCGCTCCGGGTCCATTCGGTGTGGCACACCTTACTTAACCTTTATCTCGCCGTCGACCATCGCCTCTGAGCTTGATACCTGCACAACACAAGCCAAGAGACATGTAGCACATGTAGCTTGCGCTACCGTCAGTGAAACCTCATTTGAGATGCTCGCGGTCGAATCAATCCATCATCAAAATTGAACCATAAGGGTACTTGTCAACCATATACAAGTAGGGACAACTGGTTGGTATCGGACGAGTTGGATCCATGATGCAAACTAAGTCCGTTGTCAGTTTCAGATTTCGGACGGTATCATAATTCCACATCTGTCCGTCTAATAAACCAAATACTCCAATTTTGGAGTACATTGCAACTGTAGCGCCAGTAAATCGATGGGATAGTATTTTGGTAAATATAGATCCATTTAAGTTTTTTTTGCCCAATGTTGACTGGGAAGTAAATGTTTACAATTATGATACCAATTGAGACAATGATATAATAGATAAGGCATAATACTAGTAATTTATAAATTGTAGCAAGTTTGAGTTTATTGTTTGATTTAGTATAGCATGCTTAGTTTCATTTTAATTGGAAATGAAATTGAGGTTCTTTTTCTGTTTCATAGTTGTAGAATCCCTGAAAAAATATGCTTACTTTCGTTTTTTATCATGTTAGCATTCATCAGAGCCTTAGAAAATATACGGAAAGTAAAACCCAATCAAGGACACCACTTAGTACTCAAGGGGACATCCACAATTCCACGTGAGCATGCGTGCATAAACAAATATAATAAATAATAACAGACTTCTAATTTCAAATGTCCCTAGATGTAAAATAATATTCTACTTAATAAAATTTAGTATTATTCAGAAGTGTACACCAAATTGTTCTACTTAATAAAATTTAGTACTATTCAGTAGTCACGTGTTAGTATTATTTTGTATTTTGTGATAATAACATGTATCGCTGACTGATACTAAATGCGGTTCACAATATTTTATAATTAGTTTTTGTTATACTTGGTACGCTAAGAGTGTAGAATAGCAATGTCGCTCTATCTCGCTCTAAACGTCAAAAGGCATGTAGCTATAGATGTCCAATTCCACCATGGCCCATGTATTTGGCCCAGTCCAGCAATTAGGTTGAGGCCTACACCAAGCTGAACAAACGGCCCAATCTTTCAAGTTTTCATTGAAGCCCATGCTCAATTTATCCTTCTTTTGAGGTTGCTAACCACGTTTTAGTGGTGACTTCGAGAATCTCCAGATCTATCGGTTTAGTTCTTCGGAGGTGCTCATAGAGGTATGGTTTGCGTACGTGTGTTTATGGGAATGAGTGTGCGTGCGTGTTGTGAGCGTCTATGTTGTACTGTGTAATTCTAAAAAGAATACAAAATTATTATTGTGAGGGATAAAATAAAACGAGGTCATCTCAAGGACTAACTGACTTGTACGGTGGGATAAGGCACCAGCAAATTACAAACCGCAGACACGCATAAACAAACAACGCAACAAACACATAAACAGAGAGTTTCTAAATCCCGACCTCTTTTTTCTTTCCATTCTGCACTGGCCACGGTAGTGTCACTGTCCATATGGCAGACCCATGGCCATTTGCCGCGCCGTTGGGGTCCTCCTCGCAGCTAGCAGACTAGCACCGTTGCTGCTGCGCTACAGCTGGTGGTAGTGCGGCAGCCGCCCGTCGCCGCGCGCCGGCCGCCTCATTAGTACCACCCCTCGATGTTGTACACCGGCACGCCGTAGTACGGCGACGGAGCCTCGTAGCCATGGCCGGAGACGGAGCTGGCCGGCGCGGGCCAGACGGATGGCATGGCCGTGCCCTGCGCTGGCGGCCACGTGGTCTGCTTGCTGCAGGTGCAGCCGCAGCTGCACTTGCAAGGGGCCGGCTGGGGCCTAGCCTTGGGGCGCTCCAACTCCAACATCTTCTCCCGGAGCCGGTGGAGCTTGATCTCGTCGACCGCGGGCACCACAACCGTCTTTCTCTCCTCCCCGTCCTCATCCTCATCCTCGTCCTCGTCGTCTTCATCCTTGTCCTCCTCCATGACATCTATACTCTTGATGATCCTGCCAGCCTCGCAGCAGAGCTTCCGGCGGACCTTCTCGGCATCGAACGGGCCAGAGATCGTCACCACCTTCCTCTTCTCACCAAACCAGATAGTCTTGATTTTCATCTTTTCTGCGCATGCAACCCAATCAGTCATACAATCTATCAGCCATGGTCATCAGCACAGAACTGTTGAACAGCATTACAGCACAGAAGTACAGGGCAGCGGACAGGGATATACAGTACAGACGTACAGTACTGTACCTCGGATCTTTCGGAGGACAATTCTGATCTTCTTGTTGCATCGCTCGCAGTCAAGGTCAACGTTGAGGACCATTGTGATCTGCGATGCGATCCAAGGATTAAATGGTTCCGAACGGAATGCTATTATATATTGGAAGCAAGTAGACCATCCAAGAAATGATGTTTTATGGTAGTTGTTGCTAAGATAGATATGAACGGAGTGCTCAAACCATTGAGAGAACGAAATCGATCAGAACCGCAAGACTAACTGCAAGCTAACAAGGATAGAAAGTGAAATGAAACGAGCAATACAACCAGGCAGGTGCTGTCCTCCGATCCTTACCTCCTTCTGCTTGTCCGCCGCCATGCGGATCGGATGGCGCCCAAGCTCCGTGACCCTTGCCGGTGCGGACTACGGACCCCGCGCGGGTATGGCGGCTGCCCACAGAGAGAATTAGAAGAGGGGGAAGAGATCTGTAGCCTTTTGCCAATGTGGTAACGCCAGTGTTTGTTTTCTTTGGGCAAAAGTTTTACTCTATCACATCAAATCTTTCATACTAATTAGAAGTATGAATCATAGGCTAATTATAAAACTAATTACATAGATTAAAACTAATTTGTGAGATAAAGCTATTAAATTTAAGTCCATGATTTAACAAAGTGGTGCTACATACAGTAAATATTTTTGCTAATAATAGATTAATGAGGCTTAATAGATTCGTCTCATTAATTAGCCTACTCCTATGTAGTTAGTTTTATCATTAATTTATGTTTAGTCCTTCTAGTTAGTATCTAAACCTCTAATATGACACGGACAAAACTTTGCCGCTACATCCAAACAATTCACATGTGGTCGGATACTAATAAAAGAATAAATTATAGAACTCGCTAATAAACCACTAGACAAATATTTAAAGCCTAATTAATCTAAAGTGCAAGTGCTGCTGTACAAGAATCTTCTACAAAATAAGATGCGCAATGGACCTTCCCCATGGCATCTAGCTTGTGTTCCCCTAGCACGAAAGAATCTTAAGACTAGTCACCCCTGCTTCTTTTCTTCTGACAAGGAAGGCGAGACCTCCCTTAGCTTTCATGTCGGGACCAGCAGTGAGGGCTTATTACATTTTACCTGATCTAGATTTTCAAAATAAATAATAGCCTATATGCAGCTATATTTGTTGCAACTCTCGTCCTAATTAGTTCCAACGGGTTATTAGTGTCACATCAACTTTTCTAATCGGGTGGCTATGAATTTACGAAGAGCGAGAATATTGGTTTCATCTAAGACTAGTGAGTTATCCATGCATTGTCGTGGGATTAAAACATTTTCATTGTACACCTCCATGTTGAATGTATAATAGTTTATAGGCCTTCTCTCTCTCTCTTTCCCCCCTGCATAGTACACCTACTTAATTTATATTAGCAACACTCAAATCAAATAAAAAAACTTTTATTATTATTTTTTTAGATTTGTGAATTTTTGGAAAGGGGTTTTGTAGGGCGGTCAAATATGAGCCGTCCTTGCAAATCGGCCATTTGTAGCGATAGTAGCGTAGGAGCAATTGGCAAAACCGTTGCTACAAAGAGCCATATATAGTGATTTACCTTTAGCAGCAATTGCAATAGGAAAGCCTAGATATGATTCGCAATACCTCAACTTTCGCACTGCCCACTTCTTCACAAACACCGGCCAGCGGCACCCTCTGCGCACTACATATATATATGCGCAAGCCGGCCAGAGTGAATACCTAAACACCAACTTGATTGTGCCATCAGTAACTGAATCCGCCGCATCGAGAGTGCATGCCAGGATGTCGTTGAAGCATGTGATGAACTATTAAAAAAAGCGGTATCTAAAACGAACCCTTAGCTAGCGTATAATAAGTAGCTTTATGAAATTTGTTTTTTTTACTAAAATGAAATTTGTTTATACTTTGGCCTTTTGGTGCATGCGACGTACGTAACTCACAAAACACGACAAGATGTACAGCTACCTCCAACCATATTAATATTTACATCGTATTCAATTAGAGTGGGTGGAGAGGCCTAGCTTGGGTCTTGTTTGAATTCACTATCTATAATAGTTACTTCTTCTGTCTCAAATTATAAGATATTTTGATATTTTTAAATTTATAACTTTTATTATATATCCAGACATAATATATATTTAGATGCATAGCAAAAGTTATAAATCTTAAAAAACTCAAAAAAGTCTTATAATTTAGAATAGAAGGAGTATAGTTCGCTAATAATTTATTATCTGATTTGATCTAAAGAGTGGGATAGTTACTATCGGTGGAGACCAGCTAGCAATGATCCAATCTACTCCGGGTATTATCCAATCTACTCCAATCTAAATGATCCAATCTACTCCGGGTATTATCCAATCTACTCCAATCTACTCCAATCTACACATGTTCATATTCAAAAGAGATAGTTATTATCAGATAATTACTATCTACATGGAACCAAACTGACCTTGACAGCACATTGCATTATTGGCAGGCGAAACTGCAGCAGTGTGTGTGTGCAGCCGCTATAAATAAATAGCCTGGTGATGACACCAACAAACAACCACCTCTACGCCATTCATTCTTTTGCCACTAAATTAACCGGAGATGCAGTAACCACACTGACATAAAGTTCATCTAAATAATAAGCCACCGAAGAATGTGGGTGGGTAAAATTAATATACCACTCACACTAATAATTTAGTGGCAACAATTTTCAATCATGGTATACAGCGGCTAGCAACTTTCCTTTCTGCCGACATCCAGCAACCAAGCAATCACCCGTACCTTGCAGAAATTAGTAGCTCAGCCTTCACATCAGCAGAGGTTGTGGCTGCAACGTCTGCTACAGAGAGCAGAGGTTGTGGCTGCAACGTCTGGCTGCAACGTCTGCTACAGAGAGCAGAGGTTGTGGCTGCAACGTCTGCTACAGAGCTTCTCTCGTCTGGACGACGACGACGACGACCCTGCTGCACTCTGCACGACAGTGGCGGCGACGACAGCGTCTCCACCACCTCTGCCCCCAACCAATCAACAAAAATCAGGATGGACACGATAGGATTAACCCGCTCTTGATACCATATTGACGATTAATGAGTGAATTTGAGAGAAATTTTAGATCTGAGAAAGGAAAGGGAAGAACAGTGAAGTTTTGGGAAGAAAACTAACTGAATCGATTCACTCGATCCTTCTCAGATACTCATCTTATCTCTTCCTATTTTACATTTGGGTCCCTAATTCATACTCTATTTACAACTCACACCAACATGCTCCATGTTTAATTTGGATCCCCTAGAGAATGTGAAAACATCAGCTCATGGCAGTAAACAACTTAAAAGCTAGATATAGTTAAAAGCTGGACGTAAACGATGGGGACGTTTGGATCCCTAGATTATATTATGGGTGTAAGTTCTCACTTGCTACTTCTGGAAGTTTTTGTTACTATATAGGAGACGAAGCTTTTGGGATTGCTACATTCGAGGTTGTTGGATTTGAAAAGTTCCATATATAATCTAGGACTCTAGGTGGTTGCCAAAGATACATTTTAAAAAATCAAGGCCTGACGTCCAATTTTTTGGGATAAAACAAACTTTCCCTCTGCCGACGTCCAGCTTGCTTGTTTCCTGTAAAAATTTGGGAGCTGATTCTTGCTATTTTTTTTCTCTTCTGGCTGCTAAATACTGAATCTCTTGCTTATGGCTCAAACTAGTGGAGAAAAACCAGTAGATCAAAACAAAAAACTTTATGAAATATTTAGCAAATTGATGTAGCAGCTCAAGGTTTTGACTTGTATGAAGTTCTGATATTGTCATACACACTTGAGCAATTTAATCACTAAAATTATTTAGATAGAGAACTATTTCACACTACCGGAATCCCCTTCAATTTATTGGTGTTCGAGGCATTTTTCTAACGTTTCTTTCGGAAAACTCGGCAAAAACCAATACTTTACCTAAGTTGTACTCAAATAAATTATCGAAAAGAAAATCTAACGGCAATATCTAAGGTTTTTTACATTATCCATAGTATGCGGCACAAAAAAATGAACACTGGCCACGTGTGTCTGGCGCGGCAAGCGCCCTCTATTTTCAAAGTGGCACATGGTTGGTGCTATCGTAGCTCAATCTTTCACAAATCACAACAAGATGTACAGCTACTCTCCAACCATTGTATTTACATCGTATTCCTTCCTCTGGGTGGAGAGGCCTAACTATGGTCTTGTTTGAATTCACTATCTATAATAGTTACTTCAAAGTCTCAAAATTTTAAATTTTTTTTTGATTTTTCCCTTCCAATTTTTTTATTGTGGTGTTTTGACATTATATTTATACTATATTTTCAAATTTGGCCTATTAAAAAGTGTTTTAATTTTTTCTAGAAGTTTATTTCATTTCATTACATTTTTTTTTGAAAAAATACAAATTTGAAGTTACTATCTAGTGCATCCAATAGTGGAATTTAGTGGCTACAAAATTGATATTAACATTATTTATGGTATTTTAGGGGTGTCCTAAAAATAAGACCTAAAATTTTAAAGACCATAGTCACGAAACATAACGACACATGTTCATATTCAAAAGGGCTCAGTTATTTTTAATTCTTAAGCATATGAATGGAAAAAATCATGAAACTTGTCATTATTGTCATCATTTCATGTGCCGAGGCTGTGATAAAAATTTGACAATGACACCAACAAGTTGTCACCATACGCCATTCATTCTTTTGCCACTAAATTAACCGGATCCCAGTAAGAAGTTTCATAAAGTTCATCTAAAAATAAGCCACCGAAGAATGAATGGGTAAAAGTTAATATATTTCTCACACTAATAATTTTAAGGTTATAATTTTTTTTCATGGTAATACAGCGGCTATGAATGAGCTCTTATCAAAATTTGATGATTTTTTGAAATTGTTTGCTATTTTTAAATTATTTTTTATTAATAGTTTGCCATCAGTGCCTTGTGGCTGCAACGTCTGGCAAAACATGTTTGGCTGCAACGTCTAGCTTGCAGCGTCTCGGCAGAAGCAGAGGTTGTTTTTTCAAATTTTGCATTTTTGGTTTTTTTTCAAATTTTTTAACAGTTTTGTTCTTTGACGACGACGACGACGACTGTGGCACTCGGCAAAGAAGGGGCATTTTCAAAAAAAAAAATGTTCTTTTGATCCACCGCTGCCCCCAACCAATCAACAAAAATCAGGATGGACACGAAGGATTAACCCGCTCTTGATACCATATTGACGATTAATGAGTGAATTTGAGAGAAATTTTAGATCTGAGAGAGGAAAGGGAAGAACAGTGAAGTTTTGGGAAGAAAACTAACTGAATCGATTCACTCGATCCTTCTCAGGTACTCATCTTATCTCTTCCTATTTTACATTTGGGTCCCTAATTCATTCTCTATTTACAACTCACACCAACATGCTCCATGTTTAATTTGGATCAGCTAGAGAATGTGAAAAGCTAGCTCATGGCTTCTAAATTGTAAAAGCTAGATATAGTTTTTTTTTTTGACAGGAATAAGCTAGATATAGTTAAAAGCTGGACGTAAACGATGGGGACGTTTGGATCCCTAGATTATATTATGGGTGTAGGTTCTCACTTGCTACTTCTGGAAGTTTTTTTACAAAATAAAAAGAAAAATTCTTTTTTGGGATTGCTACATTCGAGGTTGTTGGATTTGAAAAGTTCCATATATAATCTAGGACTCTAGGTGGTTGCCAAAGATACCTTTAAATCCACCTAGGCCTGACGTCCAGCTTTTGGGATTTGCTACTTTCCTCTCTGCCGACGTCCAGCTTGCTTGTTTCCTGTATCAAGGAGGGAGCTGATTCTTGCTTTTTTTTTTTTCTCTTCTGGCTGCTAAATACTGAATCTCTTGCTTGTAGCTCAAACTAGTGGAGAGAAACCAGTAGATCATGTGAAAAAACTTTATGAAATATTTAGCAAATTGATGTAGCAGCCCAAGGTTTTGACTTCTGAAGTTCTGATATTGTCATACACACTTGAGCCTAATCCAGTAAAATTATCTGGATCAGAGAACTATTTCAGTTGGGCCCGGCACTGCAAATTAATTCTAAGCTCTCATGGATATGAGTGTTTACTTGCTGATTCTGATAGGGAAAAAGAGGAGGTTTATACAACAAACAAGCAAATAAATGATAGAGTACTAGTATGGATGTTAAACAGTATGGAACCGGTCATTAGAGAACAAGTTGAAACCTTAAATACGCCCGCAGAGGTGTGGTCGGAATTAGAGAGACAATTTGCTAGAAAATCAAATAAGATGCAACCTACTCGAAGTTATGCATGAGTTGACTCATTTAAAGCAAGGCTCAAGGTCTGTGGTAGAATACACTGGTGAGGTAAAAAAAGTTGTATAGAGACCTACACTATTATCGTCCATTTGAGGCGGTTGACAAAAAGGATTTGGCTATTCATCATACCTGGTTCCAATCTTTTGTGAGCAAGCTATTTCTTGATGGTTTGAATCAAGAATTTTATCTTCGTCGGTAGCTTATCTTCTCTAAGTACGAATGGCCTACTCTGGATGAAATAATTTTCAGCATCATAGAAGAAGAAACTAGATTGTTACATCCTAAAGTGGATAATTATAAAGCAGTTGATGTTAGTGTTGCCTTATCTATAAAGAAGGGTCGCAGTTCTGTTTCCCAAGGAGGCCAAGAAAAAAATAAGGTGATTTGTGATCATTGTGGTGATAAGGGGCACACCATGAAGAGGTGCTTTAAATTGCATGGTTTTCCATCTAGCAAGGTGGTTTGTAAACATTATGGAGATAGGGGGCATACCATAGAGAAGTGTTTTAAGCTGCATGGTTTTCCAAAAAGGGGGGAATCTCAACCAGGGGGAGTTTAAGGTGCTAACTGGAATCGAACTAATCATATAGCATCTGACAAAGGAACTTCCAGCGGTAGATGCTCAAGCTCTTGAGAAATACAATTCCAAGCTCAAGCTCTCTAAAGGCTCATCTTCCACTCAAGGTTCGTCTACTAATTCTAGATACCATGCTCCTTCCCAAGGTATAAAATATGTTCAGACCTATACAAATAAACCTTGGATTATTGATTCTGGAGCAACTAACCATATGACAGGAGCGTGTAGTAGATGGATCCATGCTTCCTATAACAGGACGTCGATCTCGTCGAAGCATGTGATGAACTATTAAAAAGCGGTATATATATATATATAAAACGAACCCTAGCTAGCGTATAATAAGTAGCTTTATGAAATTTTTTTTTCTAAAACGAAATTTATTTATACTTTGGCCTTTTGGTGCATATGCGACGTACGTACCCATGGCACGTGGTTGGTGCTATCGTAGCTCTCACTCACAAATCACGACAAGATGTACAGCTACCTCCAACCATACTACATCGTATGAATTCGTTGTTCAATTAGAGTCGGCGGAAAGGGCAAGCTTGGGCGGCTTTGTTTGGATTCACTATCTATAATAGTTATTTATCTTATAGTTTAATACAGAAGAAATTTGTTCTGTCTTAAATTATAAGGTATTTTGGTATTTCTAAATTTATAGCTTTTATTATTATATTCAGACATATATCTAGATACATAGCAAAAGTTATAAATCTAGAAAAGTCAAAAAAATCTTAGAGCTAAATGCATCAGAGATTGATTAACTTGTGAAAAGGTTTCAGTTAACTCTATCAAGTTAGAAAGTGGTTTTTTGGGTCCATAAATTTTGTATGTCGTATTACTTAGGTCCATAACCCTTCACGTGGGTTTCTTCACGCTGACATGGCGACTTGTCCATCTAAAATAGTAGTTGACTTTCATTTCCTCAAACACCTTGTGGGCACGTCCGCCGATGCAGGCACATGAACAAGCTGCTGATGCGAGCCACGCAGGCATGCAAACAAGCACAGTCGTCGCTGTGGCCACGTAGGTCATCCTATGCACATGGGCGGCGGGCGTTCCTTGGTACTCGCTTTTGTCATTAACTCCTCCGAGTACAGGACATCCCCCGACAAGACGCTACAGCAAGATGTCCTGGTCCCTGGCGGGAGTTGTCGCGTGGCCACAGCTACAGTCCAGTGTGGACGGGGATCTGGCAGTGGTGGCGCAACGCTTGTCTGCGTACGTGGCTATTGTGTGCCCGCATCGGCGGTGGTGGCGCTTGCTCGCGTGCCTACTATGTGTTTAACGAAATGAATGGAATGGTCAACTAATATAATAACTACTTTAGATGGACAAATAGATTCAAAAGAGATAGTTATTATCAGATAGTTACTAGTCGACAGAAAAGAAAAGGCACATTCAGTGCCCGAGCCATGCCCACATGGCGGGATATGGACCTAATTGATATGTCATAGAAAGTTTATGGACCCAAAAAACCACTTTAAGTTAATGTACCTAAATGAAACATCCTTGTAAGTTGATGGACCTCAGGTGCATTTAACTCAAAGTATTATAATTTGGAATGGTGGGAGTAGTTGGCTAATATAATAACTTATTATCTGATTTGATGTAAATAGTAGGTAGTTACTATCTAGGAGACCAACTAGCAATTATCCAATCTATTCCTCTACATATACTTAGATTCAAAAGAGATAGTTATTATCAGATAGTTACTATCTACATGGAACCAAACTGACTTCGACAGAAAAGAAAAGGCACATTGCATTGGCAGGCGAAACTGCAGCAGTGTGTGTGCAGCTGCTATAAATAATTAGCCTGATGATGACACCAACAAAGAACCAACCTGGCCTTCCTGTAGAGTATGCGTCCAACATGAATAATGCAAAGGGGAGAAACTAACTATGGAGAGGGAAGAAAAACATATGAAGTAATTGACAGTCAAAGTCTATCACAAACTGATGTGCATAAAGAGTGTGGCTGCATGCATGGTCAGTATTGAGCTAAGAAAATGAACACATAAGCAGAGATACTGAGAGATTGGTAGCCCGTGTAGAAGCATAGGTTGATGGGCTAGGACTTGAAATAAAGATAAATACGGAGACAAACAAACATTTCACTGCATATGCAGACGCCCTTGAGAGACTCAACGATCGATGTGAATGAAAATAAATAAAGATAAATACAGCGAATATCAGTTACTACGTACGTACCAGGCAAATTAATAACTAAAACATACTAACAAATATAACATTCAATATCAGTGATGGGCGCCCTTGAGAGACTCGAGCGTCTTTAAGATAGTGACAAAACCAACAATGGCAGAGACAATCCCGGAGATGATCTTCCAGTTTCTGTAAACAAACCCATACGCCGTGATCCACGGCCTCTTGTTCCTGTAATTCTGCATCTGTACCATGATGAGGGAATAGTAGCGTCCTTTGCGCAGGCTCTGAAGGCTGGTGAAGAAGTCGAGCGTCTTCTTGTTGGTGAGTCCTGCTCCTTGGAGGATGCCCTTTCTTCGCAGCTCATGCACGTCCTCCTCCTTATGCATCAACATGCAGAGCAGGAGGAGATACGAGCAGACAGCAGTGTCTTCAAACTTGGTGTTGTCCTCCTGAGTATTTAAAAAATCTGGGATCGTGCATAGCTCGAAAGCCGCCATGTTGATGAGGAGGCTTGCGCGTGAATCGTCGAGGGACAGCGGCGCCATGTAGAGCTCGGCGAAGATGATCCATTTCTTGTCGAGATCCATGTCAGGGAGCGCTTTTGTTTCATTGGCTGTGAGGTGGATGCCCATTTCGGCAAGCTCGATGGCACCAGCTGAAATTTGCAATGATTTCATTTTCTCCAAATCTGATTCTGAGACCACATTAATTTTTCTTGTTCTTGTTCCTACAGTGTAGAACCGGAGGAGGCCAAGGAGATGCGGTGGTTCGTAGTCTTCATCAAACTCTATAGGAGGAAATATTCCATCACCAACCTGGTCTACCAGACAGCCATCTCTCCAGTCAGTAATGAACTCCTCAAAGAAGTGCCCGGACTTCATCTTCTTCCTGATGGCGTCCACCACCGGCCAGGGGATCTGGTTCTCAAGCAGCATGATGTCATGAGCGATGTCAGTGTCATTGGACTCGAAGAAATCGAACAGCACAGCGTCGTAACCCTTCTGGAGCGACCTTTTAAGCATGTACATCACCAAGAAGCAGGCGTCATAGAACATCATAGGTAGGAATTCAGTTTCATCATCGATACCTTCCATCACTTCCTTGTCGTAGAGGCCGCGGGCATCGATTTCCACCGCGGCGGAGATGACAGCATGGTACATCATCCGGGCCGAGAGGCCTGACCTTTTGATGCAGTGATACGCAGCCACATGCTTCACCTTCTCTGCCGGCTTGAGCTTGTCGAGGTGGCGGTGGTAAGGGCCGATGGCCACGACCTGCGGCACGGTATACCAATCACCGAGATCCGGAATGCTTGGAGGGTACCTATGCATCTTAATTTTCATCAATTCGGCATCACGATCATCGTTGAACTTATCCTCTGTTTCCAGGAACTGCTTCTCCAATTGCTTGTCGTCATCAAATGACGACAGATCCTCTTGTGCTGTCGTCATTGCTTTCCCAGTAGGATCATGATGCTGTGCCTGTGCGGCTGCAGCAAAGTAGTTGTAGTAGTTGTACTCAACCTGTTGCTGCTGCCCTCTGACGGCATACGGTTGGAGGGTGCAGGAGGAGCCAAATATGTCGACGAAGGACGCATACTCCAAAGGGAGGCCACCGGCAGGAGCAGCCCAAACTTGAGCATCAACCTGGTGCTTCTTCAGCATTCCAGTTCGTCATCGCTGCCAGCTGAAACTCGGAAGGGACCCCCCATGCTGCATTGGGTTCCATATCTGCTTGCTCCAACCGGCAAACTGATGGAAGGTAGCAAGCTAGCACTGCACAAAAAGAATGTAGGAATGATCATGAATAAAGAGTGAAACATGCAAGATAGATATGATGTTAGCTAGGTACAAAACATGACACAAAGAAACTACATATCCCTTATCTAGCATATAATCAGAACGTAATTTACTTGAGAGAAACAGATATATGTAATTATGTATATGTATGTATTCAAGGTTAGTTTTAATAAGAGACCAAAGAGAGAAGAGAAAAGAATACATACAGTGAGCGGGGCAGAAGAAACTAACACATACAGCCTCGTCGGCGCTCCTCTTATAGAGAGCGTCAGTGCCTACTGTGGCAGACTGTCATCTAACGTTGCCCAATTGCTATACGACAACGTTTATGTATACTTTTTTCTTCTTGATGCCATGCATGTGCAAGCACGTACTTACCCACAAAGGTTGGGCTAAAATCTCTCACTCGCGACAAAATTTACGGCTACCACGCCAACCATATTATATTGCATCTGTATCGACCGAGAGTCTCTTTTCTCGACTTGAAAGAAAAGGGCACTACGCAAGAAGCTTGACGGTGGCATCAACTGAGGATCCAGATCCACACCTATCTCGGCTGAAAATGTCACAAAAGTTGGAAATGGTGAAAATTCTTGAAAGAAAAAACAAAGGTCAGACAATCGAAAAACCACGAAACTCTTGGCATATGCATATAGTTCATGGTAGCATGTACTTTGTCCCAAAAGATGAGATTCAAAACCTTCTTAGATTATGTCACACATCAAACGAAGACGGTGATAAATTATGAGGTTGATGAGCCTAAGGCGGGGCCCAGGGAGGATAGCGGGCCCCACTACCCACCCTAGAGGGGCGGCATGGAGCGCCGACGTGGCGTGGCGGGGCGGTAGCCGCCGCCACCCGCCGCCGCAGCGTGCCCAGGGCTGTGGGGCCCATGCGGCTGCCCCCGCCATCGTTGCCGCCGTCCCCCGCCAGTTACCTTTTACTATTATAATTAATTAGGTAATTAATATTGAAAAAAAAATAGAAAGTTTGTGTTCGATAAGAACTTTTCCGTTAGAGTCCGCTTGGGACTATAAATATTAGACCATTATAATCAGGTGCAATCAAGAAAGTAATAGGGATAATTCCCATTATTTCAATCTCCCACGCACGCGCCCCTCTCCCTCCCTTCTCCCCGCCACCGCCGCCCTAGCGCCGCCGCCGCAAGCCGCCGCCCGGGCCACTGCCCTCAAAGGGTGCCGTCCCCCCCCCCCCACCTCCTCCCTCTCCTCCCAATCCACTAGCCCAATCCACCCTCCCCGCTACGTGTGTTACAGCTGGTATCAGCAGATCGGACGTAATCCATGGCTCCTACCACCATTGATGAGATCAAGGCGGTCTTCGACAACTTCACCACCGCCTTCATCGGACACATGGATGAGTTGAAGCTACGACTCGACATCGTCAACAACCGCTTCAGCGCATTCGTGATTGCACGCCACGGTAAGGATGAAGATCGTCTCCATGAGATGGATCTACGCCTCGCCAATCTGGAGGCTCGCTTGCAGATCTTCGAGCAAGATCGGCAACCAGGAGGCCTGATAGCTTTCAGCACCATACTCGATCCGATCACAAGGAAAGCCAGTGAGATCATGGACATCGGGAGCTGCAGCCTCGGCAACATCAACGAACGCACTCCGATGGCGCTGAGCCATGCCACGCTCGTCGTCAAAAAGGAAGAGGAGAAGATAGTTCGACCATCAATAACCAATGTGTTTTATGATGATGAGGGGAAGCATCTGCTAGCCAAAATTGATAGTGATTCCATCCGGGAATGTCAGCAGGAGCAGAGCAACTGCCAGCACAGCGCGGCTCAACAGGCAACCCCAGCAGCTGTAACAGCAAGCCCGATAGTGACAGACGGTCCAGGCTGGTAACCCAGGTATACAACTCAAATTTCTACTCTAATTTTCGATGGTTCTACAGATCCTATTTTTTGGCTCTCGCGGATGGAGATTTTATTTCGCCTATATGAGGTGCCAGCAGAGCAGAGGGTACCGTATGCTGCTCTACACCTGACAGATAATGTCTTTACCTGATTTATGTAAATTTCACCAAATGCTTTAATGGATAATTAGGTAAATTTTTTTAAGTTACTGCATCAGGAATTTTTCACTGGAACGGCGCTTAGAGGATGCCGGAAACCAATTGCTTTCTGATCCAGAAATTCCAGATATTGGTGATGAGCTGCACCCCATTGTCCTCGCTTTGGAGGGCCAAGTATACTCCAGCCTGCCCTATCGGCGCATCCAATTTGTTAGCAAAGCTACGGCAAGCAGCATGGGACGATGAAACTATGAAGGTGATCGCTGACACAATTTGGCTCAATCAAGCGGCATCTTGATGGACTTTGGAGGATAGTGTGATCTGCTACAAAGATAGATATTATATTTCAGTCACATCCGCATATTTACCAGTATTGATGGAAACTTGGGCAAAAAATCTTCTAAATTATTTGCTGTGGGATTCAATTATTGCACTACATACGATCTGATATCTGGTTTTTCGATTGTTGTCTTGTCTCTTGATAAGTGGTCATCTACATATATGCCGTGGGCAACTGTGATTTTTTTTCGATGACAAAGGCCTTTAGTTTGCTCAAATAGGTAGTGTTGAAGTTAACAGAAATAACTAGGATGATTTACTGCTTTCTCCAACTGACTTCACATCTGGCAAATTCTTGCATGGTAGTATGGAGTTTTTTCTCGGTTTTCCACCTGCTAGGAAGCCAGCTGTCATCTATCGCCACATTCCAGGGGAATTCAATGTTTCAGATATTCATATTCTCTACACACCACCAGAGAAGATGCATCAGCTACATATTGGGGATCGATATCTCAACAGCACTTAACTCAGAAACCGCCAGGATTAATGCAGTCCAGCACTCCGTTTAGCCACTTTATTGATGGATACTTTGGCTCCTTCCACTATTATTTTTTCTTCATTGCAGATGAGGACACAGATGATGTTATCCACAAAGGTCAATTTCTCATCTAGCTATATGTTGATCGATAGGATCTAGCAAGCTTTACGGACATCACTTGGATTGAGATTCAACGCGAGGACGCGCTGATCGGAGAAGGGGCGAGTACTGTCACACGTCAAATGAAGACGGTGACAAATTATGAGGTTGATGGGCCAAAGACGGGGCCCAGGAAGGATAGCGGGCCCTACGGCCCGCCCTAGAGGGGCGGAATGGAGCACCGCACGTGGCAAGGGGCGGCGGCTGCCCTAGCCGCCGCACGCCGCCGCCGAGCGCCTGTGGGGTCGGGGGGCCCACGCGACAGCCCCCCGTTGTCGCCACCGCCGCCGCATTTGCCGTTACCTTTTATTATAATAATTAATTAGGTAATTAATATTAGAAAAACTGGAAAGTTCGTGTTCGATGAGAACTTTCCGTTAGAGTCCGCTTGGGACTATAAATATTAGACCATTGTAATCAGGTGCAATCAATAAAGTAATATGGATAATTCTCATTATTCCAATCTCTCCCCAAGACGCCCCCTCTCCCTCCTTTCTCCTTGTCACGCCGCCCCCCCCCGCCACCGCCGCCCTAGCGCCGCCGCCGTTGGGCCGTCGCCCTCAAGGGCGCCCCCCCCCCCCCACCTCCTCCTCTCCTCCCAATCCACTAGCTCAATCCACCCTCCCTGCTGCGTGTGTTACAGATTAGTTTATAGGAAAATGTAGTAGTCCTAATACACCCTAAATTTCTCTTTTGTGCATGAATTAATCTAGAAAAGTTTTGAATCTCAACTTTTTCGACAAAGTACATCCTACCATGAATTATGGACATACCAATTTTCAAAAAAAATTAATGTCCAAAATATGTTTTTTAAAGAATTTTCACTATTTTCAACTTTTGTGACATTTTCAATGGAGATGTACCCCTGAAATACATCTGTTGGGGGGAGGCCCCCGAACTTGGCCCCCCGGTAGCAAGATGAGCGGCGACATCGCCTCCTAAGCTGAAAGCAATTTGCTTAAGTGACAAGATAAGCGCAAAGGCAAGATGTATTTCACTGGGGCGAAATGTTGTTTGTTGGAGCGGGCCAAGGTTCGCGAGCCTCAACTCCCTCCAGTCGTGGCTAGCGAGAAAGCCTAGACCAGGCCCTGCGAGCATGTATTTGTTACAGCGATAACACCATCACCAACGCACGTGATGGGTTTTAGGTTGATAGATGGTAGAATTAAGGGCCCAGGGGAGAGCGGTTGAGTGGCCAGCTTATTGACGGTCATTAATGTCAATTATAAACCATCAATTATGACATAACTTGACATGAAATGAACCACAATGCATAGGTATAGGGTTTTGATCTAACGAGTTCCACGAGTTTTGGTGAATCTATGTTTCTACAGGTACATACTGGAAAAGCTACAAAACTTGACATATATGATAGTATAAAAGTATCTCAAATGATAGATTAGAGTGCACCATTGTGACGGGCTCGTTGAGGCGATTGAAACAGACATATCATTTGCCATATTTGGAGTTCGGACGAAAAGATATCGCACCTGCAAGTGGCACCTGGATAGGAAGGATCAAGAAGACACCAGAAACCACATGTCATAGGGGGAGACTGGTCGGTCCCATCCTTGTACCGGCCGGTCCACTATTTTGGCTATTTTGGCCCTGCTTCGGCCCACGGGTTCCACCACCTTTGAGGAAGAATCTCAGATGTCCGCCAATGTCGGTTTGATCCAAGGGCTCACGTTAATCGCTCTGACTTATAAAAGTAGCCCCAGACCCCAGAGGGAGGCACTCCCCATGAAACCCTAATTAATTATTCGTTGGGATCCATTCGAGAGGTGTCCCTTTGAGGATCATACTCGCATGGAGATCAACACACCAGAGAGATTAGGGCTAGATTCTTTAATATAATAGATTAGCAACTTGAGAGCTAGGGTTGACAGACTTCGTTCTAGATCTTGCCATGGAGCCTTAGAGGTCTGGTATAACTCTATATGTTACCTTTGCAAGACTTATTCTTTATTACAATTATCTTCTCTATTTACCGCTATGCCTTATATTTGTATGGTTAGTCTAGATATCACACTTTAGCATTGGATCTCCGCCTGTATTATGTGCTCTTGTTAACACGTGTGGCTAGAGTATTAATCGATAGTGTAGACATGGTGTCTAGACTGTAGGTTACCTGAGGTTGCGCCCAATTCTTACGGTTAGTTGTGGTAGCCCATAGGGGTGACAGCTCTATATCGTTGGAGTTGGTGTTTCGTAGAGCTTTTGGCAGCCTTCCCCAACTATTGCATTCTCATCTATTCGAGAGTTGGAAAGGTACTGCTGCTCTGAAGTATTATTGTGTGTGCTATACTTACCCATGCATTATTTATATTCTAGTGTCAACTAGAATAGAACCCAAGTAATAGAGAAGTACATAGGAACCTTAAATTCTCCCGTTGTCCTCTTAAGTTAGTGTTGACACCTGTTAACCCACAATATTTGTTAGCAATTATCTCTCCACCATATATGAATATCTACTAGAACAGGGTTGCCACTGACAATTTCCATGAGTTTTGGTGATTTGTGTATTTTTTAGGGAATTATCCAAAAAGCTTAAAAAGAAGGGATTTAAGTGCTAATCGTGTCACGAAACTTATCCGCGACGAAAGGATGTCACCAGATGGATCACGAATATTCCGTAAGACACCGAAGCAACAAGGGGGGGGCCGGCCGGCCCAAGTGGGGCCGGGCCGGCCCCACCCCCGCCCGGGTGGCCCCTAGGTTTAGGGTTGGCCGCCCCCCTTCTGGAGTCTTCCTCCACCGCCTCCGAGGAGCCATCTTGGCCGCTTGTTACGTCGATTTGATCCAACGACGCGTATCCATCCCACCGAACTATAAATAAAGGGCCAGACCCCCCTGAGAAGGAAGCCAGATCAAGAGCTGAAGAGTCAGAGCATTAGATAGAGATCCACTAGATCTAGGCTAGCAATCAAGATAGAGATTAGAGAGATAGAGTAGAGGAGTAGAGATTCGGAGGAGTCCCGGCCTGTCGGAGCTTCCTCAGGAGCTGTATTCGTCTGGATTCGGCTCCCTCGCCCGGAGCTGCGTTCTAAGGTACTTTTGTATTTACTATTCTGATTCAAGTAAGCAACTTGTTTTTATTCGTTCTTTGGTTTGCAACTCATATTATATTGAGTACTTCGATTTGGGTAGCTTCTAGGTCGGAGTAGTGATTCATAGCATAGACGTGGTGTCTGGGCTATGGTTGCTTGTAGATGTCCCCCCCCCGGTGGTAGCTCGCGTAGGTGACTTTATAGCTACGTTGAATCCTCTGTAGTCCACTTCCCATTGATAGGACTGATAGGCTTATAGGTGCCTGTAGGAGATTACTCTGTTTCTTCTCCTATTTGGGTTACTTGTCCGATAAGACGATATTATACAAAGTTTACCGGTTATTAGAACCAGAGTACATTAGCTATTTTCTCGTTCTCAATAGTTTTCTAGATTGTTTGTACCCCATTAGATTAAGAGTTATAGGTTAGGTCATAAATCACCTACTGTTCCTTTGGGTTCGATATTAAAACCAGGTTGATCTTGGTGAAGTGCTGATCAGTATATATCGTGCGCTTGCGGATAATCTGATTCTAATTATTATATAGGGTGCAGTTAATTTATACCAACAAGCATTTCTGGCGCCGTTGCCGGGGAACGGTTTGCTGATTTTGACATTAGTCTATCTTAGTCTATATTTATCCTTTTATCTTAAAATAAAAATAAAAATATATTATGGAAAATGAATCTCAACTTTTATATCAATATGGAGCACCATCGGGATCGTACCTCCAGCCAAAGGAATCTTCTAAACCTATCACATCATTTGGCTATGAGCTACGCCCGGGATTAATCAAATTAGTTCAAGAACATACTTTTTTTGGTAATTCTAGCGAAACCCCTATTCCCACTTAACCGATTTTGAGCAGGCATGTTCATGTCTGAGTATTAAGGGCATGGCCAATGAGACTTTAAGATGAAAACTTTTTCCGTTTTCATTAACGGACCGAGCTAAGAAATGGTATAATCGCCATATTGGGAATAGTCAAGGAGATTGGGATATATTACGAAAAGACTTTTGCCTTAAATTTTTTCTAATAGAAAAGGTCGCTAAACTTCGATTTGAAATTATAGGATTCAAACAATTAGACAATGAATCGCTAGGCAAGGCTTGGGATCGTTTTTGATGGCTTTGTAAATTCGGACCTAATCTTGCTTTTCCAGAACCCATGCTTTTACAACATTTTTTTTGAGGCCTTAATGATAGAAATAAAGAATACCTTAATTTGGCCTCGGGTGGAGCATTTATGCATATTCTTGTTGAGCATGCTAAAACTATTCTTACTAATATTTTAAATGATCTCTCAGAAGAAAAAAAGAAGAGTTGTTAGAAGAAAAATCTCAGTTAGCTGAAAATAAACTTTTACCCGATTCATCTCAATCTATAGTTGAATTAAAACCTAAACTAGCTAATGAGATGGAGATAACTCCAACTTCTGAAGGAATGTTTGAAATTGAGGATGATTTCTTTGATGATTATGGTAATACTATATTTTATCGTAAGATTATTCAACCCCAACAATCTAGAGATTTTAATCCTAATTTCTCACATCTTGATGATTTAAAATTTCTTAGAGAAATTACAAGAGAATTAGTTTTTATTTTGGGTGATGATTGGTTAATAGAATCTGAGCAATCCCCTCAAATAATTCATCTTAATTCACCCTCTGTTGCTATAAAGTTGCAAGTAGATTCATATCCTTTTGAGGCTTTATACAACCCAGTTGTAGGAGTCAATATTATGTCATATACTTTTGCTAAAGAATTCTTAAAAGACATACCATTAATTTCTACAAATAAATTGTTAAAAAACTGTTCATGATACATTATTTCTAGCTTAGGAGTTTTAAGTGCACTTCCTATTGTTATTAATGATTTCCGCATTTTGCTGAATTTCTATATATTTGATGTGTGGGATTTTGATGTAATGATTGGAGTACCCATAATAAAACTTCTTCAAGAAGGTCATGATGATAAATTAAATATTAAATTTGGGAAATAATTTAGTTTTTCAATACCTATAACTCATGTAGTAAAAGTTAAAGCAGAACCCCTTCCTGAATTAGATCCAATAGAAGAGGTTAAGACAATTGAATTCAATAATTTTATTCAACCTGATTTAGAAGATGATACCCAGTTCTTCATCGATGAAAAGGAAGAGGACCCTATTGATCCTGAACCTCTTGATGAATTACTGGAGCCACTTAAACCTCCTATTGAGCTTAAATCACTACCTTCTAGACTTAAATATATTTTTCTAAATAATGATAAAAAATATCCTGTGTTTATAAGTGATAAACTCTCGGAGGAAGAGTCTTATAAACTAATAAGCTGTTTAGAAAAAAATACCGTCTTTGCTTTTGGTTATTCACTCTAAAACCTAAAAGGGATTAGCCTACGCCCTTTGCACTCATCGCATACCGACCAATCCAGAAATTACACCTTCAAGAGAGCCTCAGCGTAGACTCCAAAATGCGATGAGAGATGTAGTAAAGAAAGAGGTCTTAAAGCTTTTGCATGCAGGGATTATATATCCTTGTACCGCATAGTGAGTGGGTAAGTCCTGTGCAAGTTGTACCTAAAAAGGAGGAATGACAGTTGTCCAAAATGATAAAAATGAATTAATACCTCAAAGAACTGTCACTGGATGGCGAATGTGCATAGATTATAGAAAACTCAACAAGGCAACAAAGAAAGATCATTTTTCTCTACCTTTCATTGATGAGATACTAGAGCGTTTAGCCAATCATTCTTTCTTTTGTTTCCTTGATGGTTATTCAGGATATCACCAAATCCCTATCCACCCTGATGATGAAAGCAAAACTACATTTACATGTCCCTATGGAACTTATGCTTATCGTAGAATATCTTTTGAATTATATAATGCACCCGCTTCTTTTCAAAGATGCATGATGTCTATATTTTCTGATATGATAGAAGAAATCATGGAAGTTTTTATGGATGATTTTTTAGTTTATGGAAAACTTTTGATGATTGTTTAGAAAATTTAGATAAGGTTTTGCAAAGATGTGAAGAAAAACACTTAGTCCTCAATTGGGAAAAATGTCATTTTATGGTTAGAGAAGGAATAGTGTTAGGATATCTAGTGTCAGAAAGAGGTATAGAGGTAGATAAAGCTAAAATTGAAGTAATTAAACAGCTACCTCCACCTGTTAATATAAAAGGAATCCGAAGCTTTCTAGGTCATTGTGGTTTTTATCGTAGATTTATAAAAAAATTTCTCACAAATTGCTAGGCCAATGACTAGATTATTAGCTAAGGATATACCTTTTGAACTTGATGATGAATGCTTAGAATCATTTAATATTCTTAAGAAAGCACTTACATCAACGCCAATCATTCAACCCTCTGATTGGTCTTTGTCTTTTGAAATTATGTGTGATGCTAGTGATTATGTTGTAGGCGCAGTCTTAGGACAAACAAAAGATAAAAGCGCATCATGCAATTGCTTATGCTAGCAAAACAATGATAGAAGCACAATTAAATTATGCAACCACTGAAAAAGAACTTTTAGTTGTTGTTTTTGCTATTGATAAATTTATGTCTTACTTAGTTGGAGCTAAAATAATTGTTTATTCTGACAATGCTGCTCTTAAATATTTGCTCACTAAGAAAGATGCTAAACCACAATTAATAAGATGAATTTTATTACTTCAAGAATTTGATTTGGAAATTAAAGATAGAAAAGGAATAGAAAACCCCTGTTTTGATCATTTGTCTAGGATGTATTTTAAAGAACCTCGGGAACTACCTATTAATGATTCATTAAGAGATGACATCTTTGTTTAAAGTGACCAAGACAGATCCTTGGTACGCGAATATTGTCAATTTTATGGTTGCAAGTTACATACCACCAGGAGAAAATAAGAAGAAGCTCATTTATGAAAGTCGTCTCCACATATGGGATCCACCCTACCTCTTTCGGGTATGCTCAGATGGGTTGCTTAGAAGATGTGTACCAGTGGAGGAAGGCATGCAAATCATTCAAAAATGTCATTCATCACCATATGAAGGTCATTATGGGGTATTCCGCACTCATGCAAAAATTTGGCAGAGTGGTTTCTTCTGGCCAACCATGTATGAAGACACCAAAGGTTTCATCCAAAGATGTGGGTCGTGTCAGAGGCATGGAAATATCAATACTAGAGATGCTATGCCACTCACCAACAATCTTCAGATAGAGCTCTTTGATGTCTGGGGAATTGATTACATGGGACCATTTGTGAAATCATAGAATTATGAGTACATTTTGGTGGCAGTTGACTATGTATCCAAGTGTGTAGAAGCCATGCCATGCAAGAATGCTGATTCAAGACACTCAAAGAAGATGTTTAAAGAGGTTATATTTCCGAGGTTTGGAACACCTAGGATGGTTATAAGTGATGGAGGAACACATTTCACTGATAAGAAGTTTCACTTATACCTATAAGCTCATGGAAAATGACATAATGTCGCTACTCCATATTATCCTCAGACAAGTGGCCAGGCAGAAACATCAAATAAACAAATCAAAAACATTCTCTAGAAAACAGTAAATGAGATGGGAACTTTATGGAAGGATCGGTTACCCGATGCATTATGGGCATACCAAACAGCTTATAAAACACCTTTGGGTATGTCACCATACCAACTGGTATATGGTAAGACCTGCCACTTACCGGTTGAACTAGAACATAAAGCTCACTGGGCTATCAAAAGATGGAACATGGATTTAGAAACCGCTGGAGAGAAAAGAAAAATGCAATTATCAGAACTAGAAGAATGGAGAGAAAAGGCTTATCATAATTCAAAGATCTACAAAAGAACGAACGAAGAGATGGCATGACAAGAGGATCAAGAAGAAGGAATTTGCACCAGGAGATAAGGTATTACTTTTTAATTCCAGGTTCAAATTATTTGGGCTTGGAAAATTGAGGAGCAAATGGGAAGGACCCTTTACCGTCGTGAATTCATCACCACACGGAGCGGTAACACTACAATCAAGCGAAGGTACGCTATTCAAGGTAAATGGACACCGACTTAAACTTTATCTAGAACCGTTTGATTCGGGAGTAGTTGATGAAGTAGAATTTATCCAATTACCAATCTATTAAGCTCCATTTATTCCGTTACGAAAATTTATCCGAAAACACATCTAATAGAAAATAGGAGGAGTCTAAGGGCACCACGCAGAAGGGCACCCGAGATGGGCCCTTGGTGGGGCCGGCCGGCGCCCTAGTAGGGCCGGGCGGCGCCCCCCTACCGCCTCTCGTCCTGACTCTCGTTCCTCTGTCCTTCTACACCCTTCCTACGCATATTCGCGTATTATCCAATCGCGTTTGGATATTCTTTCGTAGGATCCCGTAGAGCCTAGGATTTGTCCTCATCCTATCTCCTGAAAACCCATATAAATACGTACCTAGACCCCCTCAATAGTATCCCACAACCAGCCACCTCTCTCCTCAAAGAAGCTCTCCAATCTAGATCTAGTAGCAATGGCGGACAAGGCGATCCTCTCCTACGGCACGGACTTCAACAACATCCCTAGCGATGATTCGAAGGCCCTCGTCCTCGCGCAGCCGAAGCCTCTCGCCGTCATGCCGCTAAAGCAAGTTGCTACGGTACCCCAGCGCCATGAGCATGCCTACTAAATACGAGATCCATCTGCTCTTCCTCCACCACCTGCAAGACTGCTGCTTGAAGGAGGTGCTAAGGGGAAGCAAATTGCTATTCCAAAGGGTACTCCGCTTCTTCCACCTAGAGACAATGAACGGCTCTTGTCGGTCCAAACCGATAAGAAAGGAAAGCTGGTATGCGCCAAGTACACCACTGCTCATCCTGCCATCCAAGGAGTTCGCGCAAACCCCAACGAGGTCTGCTACACTGAGCACATCCCGCTTAAGCCCAAGCCAAAGAGGAAAGAGAGCTGCACCAGCACTAGCACTAGAAAAGGTTCCTAAGCAGCCAGCACTTTCTCTACGCATTCTCAGCGAGAGGCTTGAAGGCCTCTCTAACACTGTTAAAGACTTAGAGACATCTGACAAGCTACGGGACAAGATAATAGAAGACATGGCTAAGCAGATAGAGATCAATCTCAAGTTAATCCGCAGTCTCAAGCGCGATAAAGACAAGCTTGAAGTAGAGGTTGCAGCCCTCCAAGAAGTAATTTAGGGCCTCAACAATGAAGGGCAGCCTTAGTTGCCTAGTTATCTATTAATAAGACACAATCCCGCTAGGTTTGATTAGTTAATTGGGTCAATCGAGTCATAAATTTTTCTTAGGACAAAGCCTAATGAGCTAGGGCAGTCGTTAGCTCAGTCGTTAAAGCGTCTGTCAAGTTATATATTATCACCGCCATAAATGAATAAAGTGCCTTATCTTTCATATTAATGTTTTATTATCTACTCTACTCTCTATTTTTTTTGGGTATGTGTTTGTCTCCACATGGTGCGCAGTATACAGGAAAACAAGTGTGGGGGAGGCACATTGCAATCACGAAACAAAAATTTGATCGGAAAAATAGCGTAATTTGAACACAATCGAACCAAGACCGCCAAGACAAGAAAGCGGGCCCCACAAAGTGCTCACTTGTGGGGCCGGCCGGCGCCTATATGGGGCCGGGCGGCGGCGGCGCCGCCCTTTCGCCCCGCCTTCCCTCTCGCTTCGGTCACGGTCGGGGTTTGAGTGAATTACAAGTATAGTTGCATACATCTCACTTTGAATTATCATTCGAATCATGAATCTTTATATTAAATATTTTTAAGAAATAATAAACACCATTTAATCTATGACTTGAAAATAAATTATATAACACTTTTCTAGAGTCATGATAATTATGAAATTTATAGTACTTCATGATTGTTTAAGTTATTGTGGAAAGAGAGATAGCAAAATAATGAGTACTCAATTCTCGATAATTTGTCTTTGGAGATTTTATTTCAAAAGAGCGAAAACAATTAGCTTCACCTCTCTTTGTAATGGAATCAAATAATAATTATATCATTCTACTGTTAATTATTATGGCTTTGGTTGAGAGATTTATCATATTCCTAGTATCATAAAAATAAAATAAAAATATAATACACTCTCTTGAAGCATTATTATGAAGGAGGCATGAGCTATTCATAAAGAAATTCGAGGAAATAAAAAGGGATAAGTGTCCGAAACCTCAAAAAGATAGATCATGAGGAAATAAAAAGGGACAAGTGTCCGGAACCTCGATTCAATAAGAAAAGAAATATGAGCATGTGCTCATAAATAGAATTAGTTAAAAAGAGCTCATGGTCCCTCCAACATAATATGCCAAGGGGTGGATGATTTTTTCTGATCTAGGAATATGATATTTCTCTCCCTGGTTATGAATATCAAATTAATATCACAACCATTGATGCCACTACAAATAAGAGAAGGTCGAAGCTATGTTTTAGTTGCAAACTCCACTTACTCTCCAATAGACATAATTAAAGGAAGAGAGTAATCTGTTTTAAGCTATCCTACTCCACAATCACTACAGAATTCATGATAAACACTTTAAAATTCCACAATGCATGGTAGCTAGACTAGTTTTATATAATTTAATTTCCAAGTTATGCATTAAATGTTTATTCTTTATGATAGAACCAACCTTTTTCTCGGGATGAGTAAAAGCCTAAGTGTGGGGGTAATTGTTGACACCTGTTAACCCACAATATTTGTTAGCAATTATCTCTCCACCATATATGAATATCTACTAGAACAGGGTTACCACTGACAATTTCCACGAGTTTTGGTGATTTATGTATTTTTCAGGGAATTATCCAGAAAAGCTTAAAAAGAGGGATTTAAGTGCTAATCTGTCACGAAACTTATCTGCGATGAAAGGATGTCACCAGAGGGATCACGAATATTCCGTAAGACATCCGGCAGGGGGGGGGGGCAGCCGCCAAGTGGGGCCGGGCGGCCCCACCCCTGCGCCGGGCGGCCCCTAGGGTTAGGGTTGGCCGCCCCCCTTCTGGAGTCTTCCTCCACCGCCTCCGAGGAGCCATCTTGGCCGCTTGTTACGTCGGTTTGATCCAACGACGCGTATCCATCCCACCGGACTATAAATAAAGGGCCAGACCCCCCTGAGAAGGAAGCCAGATCAAGAGCTGAAGAGTCAGAGCATTAGATAGAGATCCACTAGATCTAGGCTAGCAATCAAGATAGAGATTAGAGAGATAGAGTAGAGGAGTAGAGATTCGGAGGAGTCCCGGCCTGTCGGAGCTTCCTCAGGAGCTGTATTCGTCTGGATTCGGCTCTCTCCGCCGGGCTGCGTTTCGAGGTACTTTTGTATTTACCATTCTGATTCAAGTAAGCAACTTGTTTTTATTTGTTCTTTGGTTTGCAACTCATATTATATTGAGTACTTCGATTTGGGTAGCTCCTAGGTCGGAGTAGTGATTCGTAGCATAGACATGGTGTCTAGGCTATGGTTGCTTGTAGATGTCCCCTGATCAGCCGGACAGTGGTAGCTCGCGTATGTGACTTTATAGCTACGTTGAATCCTCTGTAGTCCACTTCCCGTTGATAGGACTGATAGGCTTATAGGTGCCTGGTAAGAGATTACTCTGTTTCTTCTCCTATTTGGGTTACTTGTCCGATAAGACGATATTATACAAAGTTTTTCGGTTATTAGAACCAGATTACATTAGCTATTTCCTCGTTCTCAATAGTTTTCTAGATTGTTTGTACCCCCTTAGATTAAGAGTTATAGGTTAGGTCATAAATCACCTACTATTCCTTTGGGTTCGATATTAAAACCGGGTTGATCTTAGTGAAGTGCTGATCAGTATATATCTGTGCGCTTGCGGATAATCTGATTATAATTATTATATAGGGTGCAGTTAATTTATACCAACAGTTAGTTTGACTATACATATATTATAGGATTCTTCTCTGTGTGTGACATTATACATAACTCTTATCATTTACCACTTATCCCTACTTTGGTCTAGTTGGTGTACTACTTAGAAGATATATGATGGTAAACTATCAATATCTTTAACCATTATTTTCTAATGGTAAAATATAAATAACGATACCTAAAATACTTCTGGTAAAATGCTACAATAGTAATTCTTTGTGCTTGCGGAATCCTTCATATTTTAATTGTGCATAAGAAATATCAACAAGTATTTTTGGTGCCGTTGCCAGGGAAAATAATTGGCGTAAAGATTTTGATATTGATCTTGATATCTACTAACCTAGTCAGCCACTAGCTTTAGTAGGATTACCCCTGTGCTTGTTGAGTTGTGGAATAAGTAGAAAATCAATTATTTGACCTTCTGGCGACATTCCATAAGAACAAGATAAGGGAGACATTGAACCAAGGGTTCCTAAACATTCATGATCCATCAACATAAAAACTCTGCCATCTCACAGGTTTATATAAACATAGATATTATTCTAACTCTGTGTAGATTGGAGAAAAGGGTCTTTGTCACAAGAATCCAATGACATCACATGTGACGAACAAAGACACTGTGCAACTCACAAATTCCATTATGAGTTATAGTAAGTATGATCAAGAAAGGTGGGATAGTCTTGCTCATGGACTTTAAACTCAATGAGTAGTTATCATGTTACATACCACTGCATATATTTACCTTAAATAATCCATGCATCTACTCTATGTCATATCAAATCCATAGCATATTTAGTTGCTTGCAAACATGCATAGCACTTGCATCTCACCATGATCATGATGTCATCTCTATTTGAGTAAATCTCTATATGCTCCCATGCTACCTTTGTTTGCTACAGTATACTTTGGTTTGGAAGTACTCAACATACTTCTATAGGCTTTTTAAATTAAGCATGGTGCTTAGGTTAAAATACCTTCCTTAGTCAAATTAGACATAGAGTCTAGTTTGATTATTGAACTAAAAAAAGCTTGTGTAGACATAGGTTATATTTGTTAGACTATCCCCTGCAGAAAGCTCTCAAATTCAATTTGAGATAGTCCTGAGATGAATTCACATTAGAGATGAATCAAGATAAGGCAATTACTGTGTGCAAAGAAGACACAACTCATCCTTCAGAGAGAAGAACTGTAAGTATCAAAGTTTCACCTGATCTTTTACTACATGTTGCCTCTACCTTGAACCATGCAAGAATGCGGTAAACAAATACAAAACATGAAAAAAAAATCTATGCTAGAGTGATCCTAAAACCATCTTTTGATTAGCGTAGATGAAATTCACATAAATTATGGACCATAACTCATATTTCAAATTTGTTGCAATCCTTCAGGTATGTGTCTACTAACATGTTTGTAGGAAAGAAAGAATAAATGTTTGTTTATGGTTTGAAACGAAAAGGAAGGAGAACAAATGTTATTGAATGGACCAAGATAGAATGAAATCAATGAGAATACTTCAACACCTTCTACACTTCACCATGACAGTGGACCAATCATCCTGCAAGACAAAAGAGCCTTCAGGCTAGTAAGAGTAGACTGACCGGCTCATTCCTTTCATTGGCCAGTTGATCTGTCGCTTGCGCTCCATCACTATTCCATTATCTCAAGCATGCCTGCATTCAAGTTAAAGGAACATAAGACAAGTTTGTGGTTGGTTAAGGAACATGACGTAGATCATTGATATAGAATTGGAGTGACCCTTACTCTATGTCTTCAAGTGAGGAAGGCGATGACAAGTAGGATGCAACTTTCCCTATATGGGCCAAACTGATGCCTGCTCTCATCATCATCTTCGAAGACACTAGAATATCGACAGCAAAGACCAGGACGACGAGATCCCACTATATCACAGTGTGCATCCCTATCAATCATCAATAGTGATATGTCGATGATGTCTCCCAAGTTTGTAAAGAATTATGGACATAGGATGACACCCACAAGTCATTGGAGGTGAAGCTCTCATGCAAGTACAAATAGAGTTCTTTTCTCAAACATCAAGACGGCTGGTGCATCATCAAAGAAGAACAAACTTTCCACCCGCCATTAGAAGACAAAGAAAATCAAGGAGGAACTCAAGTTTGCAACTCTAATGGACATCAACTCATCAACCCAAAATCAGTGAAGGTCAAGAAAGGTTGATAGAAGAAAATGCAACCGTCTGCATCCTCATCTCTTAGATCAGATGATGTAAAATAGGTCAAGGTGAATATTGTTAATGAGGAGCCTCAATCATCAAAACACTAAAAGAATCAACATCAAAAGAATAAGATGGATGAACAAAGAGGATGAACCTGTCCAACCAATATCAAGTCTAAGATCCTAATAAGTTTGGCACAAGAAGGTACAATAATCCAGTCCTTCAAAGGAGGCACTCATCCAAGAAACCTACCAAGGACAAGTCTAGTTCAGCAGACTTAAAACCACTGAATCTTCACCGAAAGGTATGTCGGTAGTTATCCATATTTACTTCCCTGCATTGCATGAATTATTTTCTCTTTAGCATGTTTATTTTTTCTGCACTAGCATTGCATTAAGAAAAAAGAAAACATGAAGCCCCATGTGAGTTCTCTTCGGTGTGTAAAAGCTCGTTGGAGTTTTCACTGTGGTGGCATAAAAAATAACAAAAATATCATGCCTACATGTTTTACTTTTTCTGCATACAAAAAAAGAAAATCTAAAAATATTAGATGAGCATCCTGCTACAACTTTGCTACTCTGAAAAATACTTTAAAACCTCCACAACACCTAATCTACGAAATGGCTAACCACTAACCATTTTATCTTGACCCGTTCTATGAGTTTTGGTGTTTTGTGAGATGTTTGTTGCAGGATGACTCCAAGAGCTAGTCCACCTAGATATCTTTATCATCATTACTCAAAGTACACCTTCCAGACACACAGCTAATCACTGTGTGAAGAAAAGTAACTTCTTGTTGGATGGGATCAGGATTTTCGGCTACACTTGTTCTTACAATCATGAGCTCCTCCGTGAGGATCACTCAGCTTCAATGCTCAACCACGACAACAACTAGCTTCGGGGATAGCATTCTCTAGGTACCCAGGTAAGTGTACCTACGTAATTATCGAGTCAGTCATAGAGTCTATAAAAATACTAAAAATATATGAGCACATGAAGGTCCATATTTGTAGAGTCTTTAGAGTCTTACCTAGTATGAGTCTTAAAAAATGAAAAACCAAATAAAAATGTTTGTCTATATATGAGTCAATAAAAAGAAAGCTCTCAAGATGATCTTAACTGATAAAAAGCTGCTCTGTTTTAACATCTTTGAAAGTGCCTAGTGTTTGGACAGAAGTTTTCCAAAGTTTTGGCTTCAACTATTTTGATATGAAGATTTGCTCTGAGCTTGAAACTTGTGGGTTGCATATTCTTAAACTAAGTCTAGGTAATTGATTAATATGATTAAGAAAGTTTGAGCTGCTACACATTGTATTCTAAGTGACACTAGAGTTCTAGAGATTTACCTTTTGAAAAAAATACAAAACCTTACATGATGAGTTCCTATATGACAAAGCTTATATTCCCACTAGAGTCAAACATGATGAAATAGGCTAGATAAACATCCACATATAGGCTTCTTATCATGCATTGAGTTTTGTCAAACTTTGTGACCTTTATGAGAGATTTGTCATATTCTTGAATCAAGATCTACTTAAACTCCACCTACATATGCACTACTCTACACTAGAGTATATGCAACAACATGCTATTCCATCTACATCCATCTAAAAATATTCTACTCCTACACAGGAAGCAAACACCAAAAACATGCCTGTTAGTATGTCCACCCAACAAATGCTCTAAGTTCTTGTAGCTATCTCTTAAAAGTTTTATTGCCAAAAGGAGTCATGAGCTATGCAAAAGTTATTTTGAAAAAAAATGGGGAGTTAAAAAAATGGACAAGTGTCCAAGATATGAAAATAATGCACTATTACATAAAATCTTTTAGGAGGCACTTGAGAATAGGCCTTGGAGGCGGGCATAATTTTTAACCGCCTCGGTTAATGATAACTATTAACCGAGGTGAACGTTTTTTATTAACCGAGGCGGTTGCAAAAAAACCGCCTTGCAAAATCAATTAACCGAGGCGGTCACATTAAAATGTCCGCCTCGGTAAATATCGATTAACCGAGGCGGTCGTCGTAACCTAACCGCCTCGCAAAATACATTTACGGAGGCGGACAACTTAGAAGGTCCGCCTCGGAAAATACTAGGCCCAGCTCGGAGCCCAGATAGCCCACAATCGGCCCAATATCGCGCTCAGTATATATAATGCACTTAGGGTTTCATTTTACTTCGCAGCGCCGCACCTGTTCGGCTCTCCCTCGCACGCCGAGCGCCTCTCCCCCTCACTCAACGCCTCTCTCTCTCCCCTCCCACGCCGGTCGCCGCTCTCCCTCTCCCTCTCCCGGCGGCGCTGGAGTTGTGTGGCCCCTCTCCTCGCCGGTGGTGGCCAGAGTAGCGTGGGGGCGGCGTGCGTGGCCTCGCCTTTCCACGGCGCCTCGGCCTCGTGGCCTTGGCGGCACGGTCTCACAGGCGGCGCGGCGGGCGCTCGCTCGAAGCGGGCGGCACGGCAAGGTCACGGGCGGGCGGAGCCTCGCGCTGGCGGGCGAGCGGCGTGGAGGAGCCCTCCTCCTTCAAGCTCGACCGGGGCGATGCAGGACGGATCCGACATGGGCCGACGTGGATCCAACGCGTGGCGGCGCGGATCCGGCACGGGGCGGTGCAGATGTGCTCCTCCGGCGTGGCTCCTCCCCAACCCTAGCGTGCGGACGCGGCGTGGATCGAGTACCGAGGTATGCCATCCGGATCCGGTTTCCTCTCTCGAGATCCACTCTTTCTTCTCTCGAGATCCGGTCTCCTCTCGCAGCGGCGGCCGATCCAGCTTGAGGCGGCGGATCCGGCGGCGGAGCACCTCGGGGAGGTCGGATCCACGGCGGCACGGGCGCAGACGGCCAGAGCCGGGCGGTGGCGGTGGGTGGCGGCGGCCGCGACCCGGCGGCGGTGCGGGCATTGCTCGATGGGCTCGCCTCTGGGCCCTGGATGGGCTCGTGGGTGGGCTCGTCTTTTTTTATTTTTTATTTTATTAACGGTGGCGGGCATCTGGTCCGCCTCGGCAAATCGCTCGATTTACGGTGACCTTCGTCCCGAGGCGGACGGGAAAACCGCCTCGGAAAATCAAATTTGCCCGCCTCCATAAAAAATGCTGTAGTAGTGATGGATACTTAGATGCCCGCCACCCTGATAAAAAAAGAAAAAAAATAGCTCATATGCTCTAGCCAAGTTCTAAATTCTAAAAGAGAGATATATTTTCAAAGAGCATAGTAGAATTAGATTTCACCACTTCCACCAAATATACACCATATCTATACACTTGCATATCTTGATTCGACTGTATGACTTATTTTTTTGTGGATCCATTGTTTGACCTAACAACATGTGCATTGCAAGTTGCTCTTTCAAGTTTTCTCCTTACCTATGAGCTTCACATAAGCTTTAGTTACAGGATGAAAAGAAAGGCATACCATCATCACTGCCTTGGTGAGAATCCACAAATACTACATATACTGAGAAATTTGAGAGTGGCATACATGAAAAACTCTGAGTTTTATTTGAAAACCTCTAAAAACTCTAGAATGATAGTTGAACGAAGAGCTTGAGATATAGTGCTTGGCTAGATCTTTCTGTCTTTCGATTGCTCAAGACCTAAGTAAGAGCTAACAAGCCCTATAGTCAAAGGTAATATGAGTAAGTTTAAAAGTCAGCTCGATTATCGCTTAAACATGGAGAAAATTTTTTATCTGAATACAGGTATACTTTTGAGGAGTTACTTCGAGGTTGCGACAATGCTCTAAGAGTTACGAATATCTATATCTATTTCTAAGTTTAGCTTTGCTAGGGACTAGCAAATGTTAAGCTTGGGAGAGCTTGTTGACGGTTATTAATATCAATTATAAACCATCAATTATCACATAACTTGACATGAAATGAACCACAATGCATAGGCATAGGGTTTTGATCTAACGAGTTCCACGAGTTTTGGTGAATCTATGTTTTTGCAGATACATACTAGAAAAGCTACCAAAGTTGACATATATGACAGTATAAAAGTATCTCAAATGATGGATTAAAGTGCACCATTGTGACGGACTCATCGAGATGATCGAAATGGATATATCATTTACCATATTTGGAGTCCTAAACGAAAAGATATCGCACCTGCAAGTAGCACCTGCACAGGAAGGATCTAGAAGACACCAGAAATCACCCGCGGAAGGTGGGGCCCACATGTCACAGGGGGAGACCGGCCGGTTCCACCCCTGGACCGGTCGGTCCACTATTTTGGCCATTTTGGCCCTGCTCGACCCATGGGTTCTACCGCCTTTGAGGAAGAATCTCAGCCGTCCGCCGATGTCGGTTTGATCCAAGGGCTCACGTTAATCGTTCCGGCTTATAAAAGCAGCCCTAGACCCTAGTGGGAGGCACTCTCCATGAAACCCTAATTCATTATTCATTGGGATCCATTCGAGAGGCATCCCTTTGAGGATCATACTCTAATGGAGATCAACACACTAGGAAGATTAGGGCTAGACTCTTCTATGTAATAGATTAGCAACTTGAGATTTCGGGTTGAGAGACTTCGTTCTGGATCTTGCCATGGAGCCTTTGGAGGTCTAGTATAACTCTATATCTTGCCTTTGCAAGACTTATTCTTTATTATAATTATCTTCTCTATTTATTGCTATGCCTTATATTTGTATGGTTAGTCTAGATATCACACTTTAGCATTGGATCTCCGCCTGTATTAGGTGCTCTAGTTAACACGTGTGGCTAGAGTAGTAATCAATAGTATAAATATAGTGTCTAGACTGTAGGTTACCTGAGGTTGCACCCAATTCTTACGGTTAGTTGTGGTAGCCCATAGGGGTGACAGCTCTATGTGGCCTTCGTATTCCACCATATCGGAGTTGGTGTTTCGTAGAGCTTTTGGCAATCTTTCCCAACTACTGGTTTCTTATCTATTCGAGAGTTGGAAAGGTACTGCTACCTTGAAGTGTTATTATGTGTGCTATACTTACCCATGCATTGGTTACATTCTAGTGTCAACTAGAATAGAACCCAAGTAATAGAGAAATACATAGGAACCTTGAACTCTCCTGTTGTCCTCTTAAGTTAGCTTGACTATACATATATTATAGGATTCTCCTCTGTGTGTGATATTATACATAACTCTTATCATTTACCAATTACCCCTACTTTGGTCTAGTTGGTGTACTAATTAGTAGATACATGATAGTGAACTATCAATGTCTTTAACCATTATTTGCTAGTGGTAAAATATAAATAATGATACCTAGAATACTCTCGGTAAAATGCTACAATGGTAATTCTGTGTGCTTATGGAATCCTTCATATTTTAATTGTGCATAAGAAATACCAACACAACTCATCCAACAAATTTAGACTGATATACCCTTCCAAGCTTACTCTTGTAGGGTAAAAGATTCCCAAACCATGTGGGGGCAGGGGAGTCCATAAGGGGTGACCAGGACTATTCAGCCACCTATATAAATCCCCCTCTAATTGCTTCAAAAGAGGGGAGAAAAAGGAGGGAGACTTTGCTCCCCTCCTTGCCTGACCTTTCGTTTCCCACGGTCCTGCTTTCACGGTGCGAAAGCAGCTGGGGGTTCGAATCAGGAGCATGTGAGCAAGAAAGCTAAAAAGGACCATCAGCGAAGGGTCCTCACCATCATGCCTAGGGCACCACTCAATAGACCGGCATGGTCTACAGTCCCGATTTTCTTCGACACAGCTGATTTTTAGGTCAGGGATTTCCCCCACACCAATGCCTTCGTGGTCACAACGAACGTCGCTGGATTCACACTACACAACATATTGATCGAAACGGAAGCTCGACAAATATCTTGTTCACCAAACCGTTTGAAGCCATGGGTTTCGGTAGAAGAACAGTAGAACCTGCCGATAACCCACTATATGGTTTTAGGGCAAAAAAGTTGACGCGGTCAAAAAGAAGTCGATTCCAATATCATTCAAAGAAGGCAGCCGAGTTCACATAGAGGACATCACCTTTGATGTTGTAAACATAGAATACCCTCACACTGCCATCTTCGGGAGAGGGGTCATCAACAAGTTTGACATTCTAATCAGGCAAAGCTTCCTCTACATGAAGATGCCTTCATCTTTCAGAATCATCATGGTGCATGGTGATTAGATCGCAGCTCGCAGAATAGAGGGAAAACCAACCCTCGTCTACAGCATTGTCAACGAGGTCACAAAGCCTAAAGAAATCATCGGTGAACCAATAGAGAAAGATTCAAGGAAAGCAAGACCCTCAGACAAGCACGACAAACTCAAGGTGACACTTTTGCCCGAAGACGCAACTAAGGGCGCGTATATTGGCACTAACCTAGGTGCGAGTGAGGCAATCAAAATCACAAAATTTCTCACCAAGAATTGTGACGTTTTCGCTTGGTCAGCCGCTGACCTGCAAGGTGTCAAAAGAGATCTCACTCAGCATAACCTCAACATCAAACTAGGGGCCAAGCCGTGTATGCAAAGGCTGAGAAAGATGTCAGAAGAAAGGGCAGAGGGTGTGAAACAGGAGGTGCATCGTTTGTTAGATGTAGGCGTCATCAGACCAATGCAATACCTTGAGTGGCTGGCAAACATCGTAATGGTCAGAAAGAGCTGTGGAAAATGGCGAATGTGCGTCGACTTCACCGACTTAAACAAGGCATACCCCAAAGATCCATATCCCTTGCTATGAATAGACACCTTAGTTGACGTCGCTGCGGGATGCAAAATGCTATGCCTTCTCGACTGTTTCTTCGGGTACCATCAAATTTGGCTCAACCTAGAAGATGAAGAGAAAACCAGTTTCGTCACACCAGGAGAAACATACTACTTCAGACGAATGCCGGAAGGGTCTAAAAACTCTGGCGCTACCATTTCACGCATGACAGATGAAGTCTTCAAAGAACAGAAGGGCATGAACCTAGTCGCTTACGTTGACGATATCGTCGTTGTAAGTAAAAGGAAGGAGGATCACGTCAATGATTTGAAAGAAACTTTCGCCAACCTAAAAACAAGTGGCCTCAAGCTGGGCCCCAAGAAATGTATCTTTGGAATCAGAAGCGGGAAGATGCTAGGATGCCGAGTATCCACCAGGGGTATCGAAATGATGGCGCATAAGGGTAAAAGATTCCCAAACCATGTGGGGGCAGGGGAGTCCATAAGGGGTGACCAGGACTGTCCGACCACCTATATAAACCCCCTCTGATTGCTTCATAAGGGGTGTAACAACCCAGATTTTTCCGTAAACCGAAAATACGAACTTTTAAAATTTTTCTTGCAAACATGTGTATCATGTATATGCTAGGTGAACCTAGGTCAAACGGAAGGAAGATCCTACACCGATCGTTGCATTCATATAGAATTGATTGTAGGAGTTTGTCTTGGTTCTTGTGTCGGATTTGGGTTTGAGTTTCGTTTGGAGTTGGAGAGCACAAATCCGTAGCGAACCCATCTCAAATTTCCTTCTAAAATTCACCCCAACTTTCCCTGAGTCACAAAAAGGAGAAATCCTTTTTGCCTAAATCCATTCTTGAGTTCATCTCCAAATCTCTCCATAAAATTATACCACAAACCCTTTAGGAAATGGGAGAAATAATAGAAGAAAGAATAAAGGAAAAGAACCTCAAGCCACCAGTCGGCCCACCTGCTGCCACCCTTGCCGCCCAGCCCAACTCACCCTACCTCTCCCTTTTTCCAACCGAACAGCCCAAGCCCAGCAGTAGAAGCCCGCGGCGCCCTTCCCCATCCCCTTCACAGCCCCGAAGAAGACAAAGAAATAAGCAGTCCCCCCCCACCGGCCTACGCGGCCCCACGGCCCACTTGGCCCGCCAGCGCGCCCACCGCCCAAACCCTAGCACAGGCTCCCACCAGAGCAGCCACCGCCGCGCCGCGTCGTGACAAGCGCCCCGCACGCCGCGCTCTACTCCACCCTGGCACACACGCCGATGGACACCGTGTGTCCCGCTCTTGCACGGACATTGAGGATGCATTGGATGCCTTGGAACCCTAGGCGCCACCGTATAAAAATGGGAACGTAGCTGCGCCGTGTCCTTCTCTTCCTAGCAACAGCCGCCATTCTCCCTCTTCTTCCCCTGCTCGCCGCCATCTTCTTCTCCCTCCGTTCCCAGCCGCGCCGGCCTCACTCGCGCCACTCCGCCCGGCGGCCGCGACGCCATCTTCTCCTTCTCCTTGCGTCACTTGCCGGCGTCGCCACCATCCTGCTCTCCCGCGCACACACCAACACCGACGCGCCACCGAGCCGCCCCTGCTCTCCTCGGCGTGCGGCGCCGCCCGACGCCGAGCCGAGCAGGGGACGCCGTCGTACTTCCTCGCCATGCCACGAGCGCCCGGCGTGCCGGCGTCGAGGACCGCCGCCGGGACCGATGAGCGCCCGGCAGCGCGCCATCGCTCTTGCTCGCCCCGGTTACCACGGCGCCGCTGGCCTCTCCAACAACCATTACGCCGACGACGCCGCGCCGCACCGGAGCTCCACCGCCTGGACAGCAGCGATGACGCCGAGCCCCAGTACCCTGACGTTGCCCCTGCTGGACCACCACGCCGCCGGTCGTCTACCCCACCGAGTGCCCCTGCTTCTTCACCGTGACGCCGCTCACCAATGTATCCTCAACGACGCAGCAACAGCATCCAGCCCCGCGTCGAGCCCCAACTACCTCGGCACCACGTCACCGAGCACCTCTACTACCGTACAGCAGCACCACTTCACCGACCTCCTAGCCAACAGAGCCGCCGCCGTCCTCGCTGGTGAGCAGCAGCACCTTCACTGGAGAACCGACGCACCCAAAACCCCACCTATACCTTCCCCGTTGAACTGTCGCATCGATGTCTGACTCCGGCATTCGTGCCATGTTCCACACCCTGCAGGAAGACCGCAGCCTATGCCGAGCCTCTCCTGGCCACGTCCAGCCACTGCCGGCCAGCCGCAGCCAGCCACGGCCACCAGCAGCCAGCCGCGGCCAGTCACAGCCGGCTGCAGCCAGCCAGAGTCGGCCAGGAGTGGCTGCAGCAAGCCAGGGCTGGCCAGAGTTGGCCACAAGTGGCTACCGCTGGCCAGGCCCTCCATGGTACCCCGACGCACCTCCGTGAAGCCCGCTGGACCCTCAACGTTCCCGGCCACAACCTCGAGTTGCCACCGCGACTCCGCCGCGCCTCGCCGAATGACTCCACCGTCGGTGAGCACTCAAAACGACGTGACCGGCCTTCGTGCCATTGCCAAATGGACGCACTAGCACACACACACACGTGACCTGCCCTAGCCAAATGGATCCACGGCGTCTCCGACGCCAGGGAGGACATGCCGCCCTGACCCCGACGTGAGCCCCGGAACTCTGGACACTTAGCCGTAGCTTGGACCTCGTACGGTGCTACTCATCTTGGACTGGAGGAATGCCCCCCTTCGGTTGCTTTAGTGGATCTGTGGAAACCCTAGCTTGTCGCCATCGCTCCGGCCACCTCGAGATGCGAGGACAGGCCGTCGAGAGTTCCTGTGACCTTGTCCGTTGCAAGCCGTGACCCCTTGGACCCCCTCAGTCTCTCTTTTACGTTCTGTATACACATCGATACTGTTGTACCCACTCCTGATGACCCCGTTGTATATGTACCTTTGTAATACAGGACCCATCCATCATAATGCTATGGAATTGTGCTACTCCAGTCTTTTCGAGTTGTTGTCTTGTTATTGGTTCTTACGGTTGGATGTTGTGTGTTTATCTGGGGCCGTGCCTTCGAGTCGGCTGAGGGATCGTAATTCGTTCAGACGTTGTGATCGCAGGATTCGTCTCGCCATGGCCGTAATGCCGAGTATAACTCGCCCTCGCTAGTATAGCTTGTGGTCACGAGCTCGCCTCACCATGACTATGGAGCTATGCTTCTTTGTTTGCCTTTTATTCGCTCTTCATGCACAAACCCTTGTATGCTTGTACCCTATATGACCGTTGTGTTTCTTTGATTCCCGCGGTGACAACCGCACCGCTACGAATCCGAGAGATACCTTAGTGCCAGTGCACCTAGGTCGGGTACCCTATGGGTGGTTTGCGCACTTGTTATCTTTATTATGTTGCTCCCTTCTGATGCCCCGTCTGATACCGTGGCGTAAGTATTGGAAGTAGATTGTCGCTTTCTAATTAATCTTGCCTTGTCTCTCCCTGAGAGTCCACTCTATTCGATCCCGTCTTGTTTGTGGCAATTGGATCAAAGCACGGACTGTCCCTTTTTAGTTAGCTAGGCTATAGTCGATGTCATTCTTCGGACCATGAGAGTCGACTCGATCGACCGAGTGAAACCATCTTCACTGGAGATGTGACCGGTAGCATGACATAGATGTACCTAGCTAACTTTTCACTTCTCGGCTCTCGACGTGACTATGTCATGTGGATCGAGAAGGCCGTAGCTATTGCTCTGTTTTACACCGACCACTTCTACTACCGCTGGATACGATGGCGGGACAGTTGAAGAACAATAGCGCCAAGTCACAATAGTATTGTCAGATTCTATTTACTTCCTACATTCAATTGTGACTTGTCGGGAAAAGGCTACAAGAGCCGAACCCCGATGTTCTTCCCTTCCACTTTACTGAGCCCATCTTCGATTCCCGTCAACTCTATGACGCCCGGATCGAAAGAACGTGAGCCATGGTGTTTGCTATAGATAAGCTCCGGCTTAACCCATTTATATTAAAGCCATACTGGCTTGGCCATCTAGCTTATGCGTAGCAAACCACCACTCGTCTTTTTGGCCCAAGGATTCGGACATCCGCCGAGAGGGCTAAGTCGTGTACCTTTTAATATCTTTGGTCTTAAAGGACCTTTCTACGTCTTGTCACCCTTTCAAATATTGTGTGTTCTCTTGTCTTGCGTGTCGTTTCACGGAGTAGCTGCTACGAGATCAACGGTGCATGAACCGGGACTCGCTGGAGAAAGAGAACTTGGACGACGAAAGGACCTGAGGAAACCCCGTTGACTGACTACCACAATGGATGGAGAATTGTACCCCTACTTCCACAACATCACAGGTGTCATGGCAGCACCCTCTTTTAGAGAATCCTATTAGGCATTGCATAATATTAAAACTGCTAGCGCTTTATATTTATTCCTTTGCTAGTATCTAAATGCATGTTATTGCCTGAGCCTTTACTACTTGATTGCAACCCCTCTACCATGTCACCCAGCTTTGCGCTCACGCTCACTTACTTATATTCTACCTATCTACTTGCTTGCATTTATATCACCATACTTACTTTAACTCCACTCGCATTGTATCTGTGATGGGATGCTGGTGGTGAACCCCTGGGTATGGTTTGGCTTGGGATGCCGGACTTGGTGGATTGAGAGCGTGCTGCGTGTGTCTTGGGTGCGTGGAGAGTGAGGGTTGTGTCGACCGAGCTGGAGTATACAACGAGCCTTGGGCGAGTCTTGCCGTATGATGCTACCTGGGCATCCTATGATGTGATGTGATATGAATACCTGTGGTGGGTAAATGTGATGTGATGAGGTGGGATCCTGGGTGTGAGCCTTCGAGAGGTGGAGCCCAGGACGGAGGTGTTGTGGTGGCACGTAAAATGGTAAACCTGATGAAGACATTCTAGCTTGGTCAAACCCTAAGGACTTACTAGTACACGAACCCATTGGGAATCCCTTACATCCCCACCCGCTCCCTAATGGGAAGGGAGACGGCTGGACTACTTGGTAGAACGGTGCCACTACTATTGGGCGAAATTGTGTAGGGAGGTACGGGCATGAGGGACTCACACCCTTCCGAGACAACACGGTTGCTGTGACATTCGGGATGTCACGCTGTGTCTCACAGTATCAGCCATTCCAGACTATACTTGGGGTGTTCCAGGGCTAAGAGGTAGGGTGGCATCATTCTAGGCTAGCAAGCAGCCAGAATTCTGCCTAAGAGATTCGCGGCTCCGACGATGGCTAATCTTGTGGGTATGTAAACCTCTGCAGAGTGTTTTGGTTGATCGATCGATACATATGCCGACTCATCGGCTATGGACCTTTCCTGGTACCTATGCTCACTAGATAGGAGATGTGTCTTCTTTTCTCCCCCTGGGTATGTGGTATGCCGGTCGTGAGCCTTGGTGGGCTGCGGGCCGTTGAGACAGGCTGAGAGGGAGTTGGTCTGCCGACCTGAGTGTGAGATGTGGTGTGGTGGTGATGATGTGGTGATGGATTGGGATGGATGGATGTGTGGATGTGTGTGGTTGGGGAATGTGTTAAAACTTGATGAATTATATTACTATTTACTACTTGATACTATTTCGCATGCGCTAAGGATGCAAACCACAGCCAAATACTAGGATCGCCCGGATCCCTTGTTTTATCTTTCCACTAAAGCTCATCGGTGTCGACCATGACCGCACACATTTGGTGGTGTGCGATTCTCGCTTCTCGAGAGATGTCGATTAGTGATGGATTAAGAGGTCTCATGCCTGCGCTCAAGTTTGGTTTGGAAGATGGAATCTACGCCGCTGACACTACTCTGATGATGCCCGTGAAGGAGAAGCCTTCACTCGACGACCGTTTCCGCCAACTCTGATGACGACTATATATGTTTTCGCTAGAATTACTCTGTAATAAGTGTGATCTCAGATGATGTTGTATTATGTAAAGTTGTAATCTCACGATGTATGACTGTGATATCTACTGATATATGATAATGTGATGGAATTATTCTTTGGTTTTATCACATTATAACTCATTCTGTGGATTTTCCCTTCGCGGGAAACGAGGATGTTTCAAGGGAGGAGAAAAAGGAGGGAGACTTCACTCCCCTCCTTGTCTAACCTTTCGTTTCCCCCAGTCCTGCTTTCGTGGTGCAAAAGCGACAACAACAATATATCTTGCTCCGAATTGAAGGTGTCCAAAATATTGATGCTCCGAACTGACGCACCCCTCGGCACCATCACTATCTGCATATTTCAGGAACACCAGCAATGGAAAGCCCATGCATCAGAAACAATTCAATATAAATATTACAGCAGTATTTAAACCTCAAATCGTAGTAAGGCTCATCTTTCCAACTCCTGCAACTGGCTTTCCACTGGGTCAGGACGTGGGATCACAACTTTCACCAAATTTCCTTGGCTGGCCCCTGCGTCTCTCCTCTTGGCAATCAGCTCCCAGGTGAGCACTACAGCACTTCCTTCTCTTACAATCGAGTTTTTGGGTCAGATTTGAGCAGTGGTGCTTGGGGCCGGGTTGGATTTGTTGCAGGAGCACCATAGGAGGGGGAATCGAAAAGGTGCTGGCTGTTAGGTGCGCTCATGGCAGTGGCACCGAGGATATATTGCTATTGTGCACAGGTACTTTCCTCCATCTAATCTGTCGGGCACCCAAAAGATTGTTGAACAATTGTGTAGGGCTGCTTAGGAGTTCCAAGTAATCTGTTGATTTCTTTATGATTTGAAGAACAATGTCATCTATAGTTTATATGACCTTAAGTAGGGTCTGTTATCTAGTATTTATCCAACTTGCTCTTTTGTTCCCAGGAGGAGTTGAGGTTACATGAGAGTAGATTTCAGCATAGAAGTTTTATATGAAAATGGTATTAGGTTTGAAGTAATACTTGGTTAGAGCCTGTGTGTTTTACATTAGAAAAGATGGTTACCGTGCATCTTTTCATGGCTCTTAGCTGTAGGTGTACTTAGTGTACTGGAGTGATAAACTTAGGCTACTGTTGTTTGTGTCGAGGCAGCAAGTAGTTTATGTATGAAAAGCGACTGTTTCCTTCATGTCTGCAGCTTGTGTTTGCCTTTGCACTTTTATTTTGAACACATATGCTAAAGGGAATATTTGGTAAACAATCCTGCCAGATAAATATAAATGACTAACATAATATTATCAATCTATGATTGGCATGTATATAAAAAGCATTGCTTGAGTTTGCTTTCTTCTTTATTATATAATTTATTTATGCTGCCAATTTAGCTTAAGTTTGTTCAAGCCATAAATATTATGGTGGAGGGAAAGCACCAATCACTATCAGGCTACAAACTGGAATCAGATTTCTTGCTGCAAGTATAATTTGATGTCCGTTTCAAAAAAGTATAATTTGATGTATTGTGACTCCATCTAAAATTGAACCAGATATGTTAACCTCGTTGTAGCGTTTAAAAATTGTCCAACTTGGATGCATGTCATCCAATTAGAGTCATCGTGGCTTGCATGGTGGTAGACTTGTCGCCATAACAAGTCAGTCAAGACGGTGACACAAAAAATACAGGCTGGGAACCGGGGGAAGGCTATCCGCACTCATCATCCTCTATTTTCATCCTCTATATATCCTAGTCATCAAAATTCTCTACTCTATACCACTTTCTCCCGCACCCATTCATCCTCTATATCATCCTCTATCTACTGTGGGGTCCACTTGTCACTTTATCTAAATATATCCATGTGACATCTTGTTTTAAAGAATTTATTGAAACAAATTTAATGGTGCAATTGAAATTTAATTTGGTATTTTGGTTTGTGAGTTAAAGTATTTTTTCAAGTTAAAATAGTAGGGCCTACCTAAGATTCCCTCCCGCATGCCTCTCTCTCGCGTGCTGTCGTCTTTCGGTGGGCCCCCGGCTGGTACCGGACGGCCGCCACTCCGCCGACGCGTCCAGGAGGTTTTAGCGTACCCCGCTGCAGCTGGTTTCGTCCGCTATCCAGCGTGCGTGGCCGGTACCGGAGACTTTACGGCACAGCAGTGCGGATAGTCGAACACCTGGCCCCATTGCGTAGAATCCACGCGCAGACCAATGGCCCCACCTGCAGAAATGCGCACATGCATGTCGTTGTGTTCAGACGGTGAGATGCATGATGGTGCTTGTACGGCCTGTCGTGTGCAGAGACGTGTGCTGCAGTGCAGCTGAGAGCTGACGCATGCTACTGTTACACAGGACACAAGGATGCCAGTCACCCTCGTGGTGGGGCAGACTTCGTCGTCTTCAGAGCTGTTGCAGCTGCGGTGACCTGACCTACGTGATCGAACATCACATGCATAGATCCACTGTACTACAGTTTCTGTGGACGTTTGGCTCGTGCCACCACAATAATTGGTCTCGTGATTTACAATGGAACTACGTAATAAATTATTTTTATTTATATTTAATTTTCTATGCATGCGGCTAAAAATACATGTGATGGAAAAAATAAAAAAAACTTAGAATTTAGGGTGAATCTAAACAAGAGCTAAGTACGTAAAAATTAAAAGCATCGGGAATCTCGCCACAATTTACTCATAGACAGCACACGGTCCACCACAATCTTCACCTCAGCGTGGACTTGACTTTGCCCTTGATGCCCACCATAGCTAATGATGAAGGATTGGTCCCAATCTTCATGACGCAGGATCTCGATCTTGATAACTAGCTATAGAATAGTCGTAGCTTGCTGCAAGCAGCGATAACTGGTGCAACCTGACGACACGCACAAAAAGCCAACCACCGTCTCTATACGGCAGCCTAAACCAAGGATTTACACTGTAGCAGTAAATATACATATAAAAATATAATTTTCTATGCAAATTTTGAAGGGCAATTTTAGGCATGAATATAGTTTTACAATTTTAGACATCGTTTAAATAGCACCATAATGTCTCCCCCATGAACAAGCCCAATTTCGCTCACCCAAAAAGTTTATCTAGCACCCAAACTTTCATGGTTTGTCACCTAAACAAACATTTAAACTGATGTATTTCTGTTTACACCTATTTAGCCACTGTTTAATGGCACCGTTAATACCTTTTTTTGACCAGTTTGACCGTTTAATCGCGTTTAGTGTATAATTCAGTGACTAGGGCCTAAACGACATGTGAAACCATTGTTTAGCGTTTAAACGCGTGTAGACGATCGTTTAGACGCGGCAAACATTGAGCAATACCGCATTGAACCCATTCAACTAGAAGTGAACAATGCATGATTGGTCTCTTAACATAATTTTTTTGGTCTTACCTGTATATCTAATCTATCTCTATATTTATATATCTTAAAATCATAAAACCCGGTCCAAATAGCCATTCTATCTCGACATGCAAGCAGCGACCTAACCTAATTGGTTTTGTTTCAATAACACCTGGTCCCATTGCAAATTAATGTCGCGTGCAGATGATGGCCCAGCAGAACTATTGCCGGCCACATGCTGTGCTTGGTCTACAGTCACCAATCAGGCCAGGATTGGGGGCCGCCATCACCCGCGTGGTGGGGCAGACGCCGTCGTTTTTCTCCTTGGTAAATATGCAGCTAGCGGCGGTGACCTAATCGGTTCAAAAGACATGTTTGATTTACAACAAAACGATTGTAATTATAAATTTTTTATTTATACCCCGCTGTGTTTTATATGCGGCAACAAACACCAGTACACCACCGTCTGAACAACATAAATCTAGGAGCTTTGGTTTGACAAACAAATAGGATGTTTTCATGCCAACCTACCAACATGTTTGCTACTCTGTGATTTACAACAAAATCTCAAAATAGATATTTTTTTTTATTTTAATACTCTTTACAGCCAAGCACCTTCAACTTTGACCAAATATAAAAAAAAATTTAATATTTAGTATATCTAAACAATTTTGTTCAGACGGTGAGATGCATTCAATCTGCTTTTTGTCGCGTGCATTAATAAACTACTGCTGACGCGTGACTGTTACATAGGACACCAATCACACCAGGATTGGGGGCCGCCATACCCGCGTGGTGGGGCAGACGCCGTCGTTTCTCCTTCGGAGCTACTGCAAGCGGCGGTTTTGATCGCCCACAACACAGACATGTTTTTTGCTACTAATACTCGATTCCCAAATTAAAATCTAGGAGAAGGACATTAAATATAAATAAAAAAATAACTAAATGTAGCAACACCAGTACACCACCGTCTGAACAACATAAATTAGGAGCTTTGGTTGAGACAAACAAGGAGGATGTTTTCATGCAACCAACCAACATGTTTGCTACTTTACAACTTACTCTCTCTATCTCAAAATAGATATCGTTTTTATTTTTCGAGGATTAAATATAAATAAAAACTTTAACCAAATATATAAAAAATATTAATATTTATAGTATATAATTAGTACTATTAGATAGATCATTCAATCTATTTTCTTAATAAACTTATTTAGAGATATAAATGTTATTAATATTTTCTATAAACTTAGTCAAACTTAAAAAAAGTTTTACCGCCACGGTAGCAACACTTATTTGGAGTAGTATATTACAAACACAAACATGAAACACGGGCGCACGACTGGACTGGACAAATCAATTTGGATCCATGCGTGGACAGAGAGAATCCCTTTAGCAGATAGCCAGATCGCCCCTACCCTATTGACAACGTCGTACAGTCCAATGGGCCAGATAGGCTCCACTAATAATTCACTGATAACGGCCGTGAAACACGAATCCATTGCATGCATACGTACGTAGCGCACCACGCTGCTGCAGAACAGTGCAAATATGAACACTGACCAAGCATGACTGCATGAGCAGTCAGACGACAGAAGAACAGTAGATTCCAATTCCCGTGACGGTCAGTTAGGTGGTAGAGGAGCCACTAGCTAGCTAGGGGGATTTATAATAGCTTAGAATATTACTCCCTTCGTTGTAAATTATAAGTCATTGACTTTCATTGTATATTAATTTTACTATAAATTTAGAGCCATATTAGATTTAGATGCATATTAAAATGAATGTATAAAAAAAGATAAAGCAATTTAATTATATTTTGGAATCAAAGGAGTTTGCTTCGCTGAAGAAATCTGATGGGTCGATTGCTGGAACTGGATTATTGTTTACAAGAATCTATCTCGGCTGGGTTGTGGGAACCCTCAACAACATCGAGTCGGCAGAATGAATAATAGGCAAAAGGCCGTATACCAAACATGCCATATGCGTAGCCCACATCTAGCTAGGCCGGGCATCACAATCCTTGGGCCTTTGTTCTTCTGTTTATAGATAAAATAATAAGATGATTGATGCACCCGCCTCAATCTCAAACAAACTATTTTGTGATGATGACACACACGGACCCAGAAAACACACAACAGTACGTACTTCGATTATTTGATATGATTTGACGTCCACTTGGACTTGTTTTTAGAAAAGGAGCACGCTGTAATTATTTGATGGGGCTGCAGTGTTATCAGGGGCGGATGTAGTGTTGGTGCATGGGAGTACAGCTGTACCTCCAAATTTTTTGTACAAATACTAAGTACATATTAGCTATAATACATTATTACTTAGAACACCTTATCAAATAGCAATCTTTACATGGAAAAGTGTTCATTTGAGAGAAAAAGTAGGCTTCCAACCCCATACTAGCACGCTTTATAGGAGACCAAAGTAAATAAGTACACAAGTACAATATAAAATTAATAACGAAATGAGTTAGGAAAGGTAAATTTTTAAGTTGATTTTTATTTTATTCTCATGATAGAAATATTGGATCCGCCAGTGCGTCTATATATCATTAGAGAACTATATCAATTAGGTTCGTACCCCCATAATCAAAATCTTAGATCCGCCACTGAGTGTATCATGCAGAATTGCAGGCGCTGGTGCCAGGCGATGCGGTGGACAAGTTTTGATGCTTGTGCGGCGGAGCAGTCGTGCGTGAGTCTGGCGTGTGGCGAAGACAGACATGTGTGGGCGGCGCTCGCATGCATCTTGCGACTCGGGAGATTGACTCCGCTGCATGTATGCTAATCCGTTGGGTTAGGTCATAGCCTCGTAGTCATAGGACATCAAACTAACGTAGTTGCTGCTTCATATTTCCACTTGCCAAGCCAAAGCATCCCTTCAGACGAAAAACATTTCTTCACAAGTACGCTAAAGAAATGTTATAAAAAGAATTTTGCATGGAGCAAGGATCATTTGTAGGTAAGAAAATTGTAATTCACTTATTCTCCTTGTATGATAAATTTGCTTTACCTTAACTTTGGTATAATAAAAGACAAAATAAAATAAGACAGAAAAAGAATTGAACAGCACCACCCTGGTTGCTACCGAAAATTTCGATTGGGCACTATTGGTAACAACTAGTCAAGGTAATCATAGGCTAGGATAATCAAAGGCAAAAAATTGAGCTAATTATTCTTGTCATCAGATATGAGCTTGAACCTGCATTATTAGGAACTCTAAAAGTATGTCATGTTATCTGAGCAACTGCCATGGTACGTAAGCCTGTAAGGGCTGATTTAGTGACTTGTTTGGTAGTGGTGAAAACAGAATCAGCTTAAAAGAAAACAATTCAAAATCATGAAAGTGCTGCAAGCGATATCCATCTGTATAGGTTATATAGATACAACAGTAAATATTCAAACTTGAATTCTAATACAACAAAAGATAGTACAAAAGGAAATACTTCTGGGATCTCTCCTCTTCTTCAGAAAACCAAGAACAGAACAAACTCTGCAATACCTAGATAAACACGAGCCAATGAAGACAGGTAGTACCATGACTCCATGAGGTGTGACGCATATTATGTCCATCATTACTTATTTAGCAAACAAAGACTTATTTATTTAGCACTGGAGGACCCGTAATTGCTCTGGATTACATGCATTGTTATCTTGCCTTCCCAAATAGTTACGATATGATCAACAATCACTTTTGGTCCCTGCGAGTTACTCCTCAAATCATCTACTAAACACTTGGTCATTTCATCAGCTTGTTGGTCATTAACTCTAATATGAACCTCTTGCAGTTTTTGAAGTGCTTCAATGCCAAATATGCCTTCAAAAGCATCAAACTGCATCTCAATAATCTCAAGCACTGGCATCGCATTCTTAGAAAACCCCAGCTTTGGCACGCGAGGTGCAAAGAAGCGAAGCAGCTTAAGACTCGGGAATCCACCAGGAATAAAGATTTCTCCATCAGACTGTGACTTGTTCTTTTCAAGAATGTCATCTACCTCCTTATTCTTCTTTGCTGCACTAAGCGAGAAGGTGAGAGAAAACAACAAAGATAGTGTGCCCAGAAGCTCTAGAGTATCAGTCTGGAGAACCATCACTGATAGGGTTAACTTGTTGAGTGTATGTAGTTTGGTTATCCACTTTAGGGGCCTCTCCAACTTGCCGGACAGCTCAAGGGCAATGAGGTATCTTGGAGGTGCAGACATGGAGTCCAATGAGTTTATAAAATCAGAGCCTTCATCGTTTATTGCTAGAGCCTGCAGACCGCAACTGCCAAGGTATTCAATAGAGGAGCGCAGCTCTTTGAAGGTCTCTCCATCCTTCTTTATGCTCAGCTTATAAATGGCAAACTTCCTTAATCCTGTCAACTGATGAAGGCCAGCTATAGCTGTTGATTCCCCAGTGATCTCAATCCCTGAAAGCATACGGAGTGCTTTTATTCCATCCTTGTTTCTTTCTTGTGGCAGCATACTTTTCCTTAGGTCCTTACTTATTTCTTGAGGCAACCTCAAACCCTTCCGTGGGTTTTTATTCCCACCAAGTATGCTACTGATCCATTTTAGCCGTCCTACAGCCTTAGAAAGCTCTCGAACATTTGTCTCCCTTACATCAAGAGTTTCTAAATATTCTAGTTTATCAATCTTTGAGGGGATTCTGGCAACCTCCGTCCTCCGGAGGCCCAAATACTTCAGGACAAGCATTTTACATATGTCATTCAGATGTTTGTCTTTCAAACCTTTCCAACCATCAAGATCCAGTACTTGTATTATTCCTGTATTAAACAAGTGAAATGGCAGTTGGTTCAGGCTCCCAAAAACAGTCAGTGATCACACTTGGGACAAGTTCATGCCTTTTGTTGAATTTCCATGCTTGGAACCACTGCTATGTATGGAGAGTCGACGAACTTTATTGCTAGGCGCTGGCATCATCCAATGCCCACCAACCATTGTGATAAAATTTTCTTCACTTGATTTGGACACAATATATTCAAGAACCATGTCATGAACTTGAAAGTTTTTAACTTTCCCATTACTGCTGTGCTCCACAGGGCGTATTATCTTTCTCCTTGTCAGCTGATTAAAGTATGTCTCTGCAACTTCCTCCTCTGTCAGCCCTTGCTTCTCAGTAACAAAACCTTCAGCTATCCATCGTCGGGTCAAACGCTTCCTGCTAATTTTCCAACCCTTTGGAAATATGCTCAAGTACAATGAACAGGTCTTGAGATCTGCAGGCAAGTCGTTGTAGCAACAGTCAAGTATCCTTGTAACTCCATCTAAAGTAAGAGAAGTCACTGGTTCAGGAAATATTGAGTTGCAAACTTTGTGCCAATGCTCACTGGGTTTGCTTGGGTTGCAGGCGACTAGGCCAGTCATGGTGACTATGGCCAATGGCAGCCCCCCACATATTTTCCAAATCGCTCCAGGGACTTGGTTCTGAACTGCGTCGTTATGTTTGCTGCTTTTGGATTCAGAAACACCTTCATCGAATAACATTTTTGACTCATCATCATTGAGAAAATCAATTGTATGAAGAAGGTCAATTTTGTCATTTGGGGAGCATGAAGCACCAACAGCTTGAAACCTTGAAGTTACTATTATTCCACTGTGCTTTTTAATCTCTGGCAAACAAATTCTGATGCTATCCCATGTCTTTGTAGACCAGATATCATCAATTAAGAGGAGATACCTGGGAAAGGAAAAAATGAGGAAATACATCTGAGGAATTATAAAAGCACACTTAATGGTTATTGCATTAGTCACATAAGGTGATAACCCTTGCAATACCCTTTATCTAAAATCCTAATAAATTTTTTGAACCGTTTCAAATTTTGAACAAAAACATTAAACTGGGATAAAATAACCCACATTCATATCAGAGTTAACACTTAATGTTAATAGTTGGTAATGTTACATGTAATCTCCTGCTGTCTCCCTCTCTTCTCATGGACAAGCTAGTTGTCAGCTGTAGCAGTATGGCAATAGGCCAATTGTAGTACAGTAGTTGGTATTTGCATCATCAGTAGTTGGTAGTAGGTGATGTATGCAATAGTAGTAGAGTAAAGGGGCTATACTCAGCCATACTCAGGCTGTACTCAGCCATATCTTTTGTACCATGTAGTTGGTAGCTAGCTAGTTGTTGACATTTACTACCGTCATTACTAAAAAAGCAGAGATAAATCCTACCCCTAGCAACAACGCCAGAAATGCTTGGTATATAATTAACTTGTCATTAGCAACTAGCCACTCATTTATTACTAACATTCCTAAGCATGAATTAAGTTGTCATCTTTAATTATAATGCTAAGGAATAACTATAGATTTACATGTATTCAATATGACTAAGCAGAAATAAAAGATATGAATATAATATAAATGTGAACTAAAATAGGTTCTGCAAGCGGACAGATAATTATACCATTGTAGCATTTTACCTAGGGAGTTCTACCAGGTTGTCGATTTATATTTATACCACTGGGAAGGTCTATATGTAGGACTTATAACTATAACTTACACTATTAATGTGAAAGATAAACCATAACTAGAATCCTACTCATAACAGGGATAAGTCACGTGATAAAAAAGATATATAATAGATAATAATGATCAGTCATCATAAATAGATAAACATCGAGCTCTTCTAGTCATAGTAATAGCTAGCCAATGGATAAACTTCGGGGAATAAATACTAAGGTAATTCAATAACTACGTCAATGAATAACTCTAATTAGTGCAATTACATCTAGCAATCATTGTTAAGTTAATCCTACATCATAATCACATGTAATGAGGCATCAACTAATGAGGGTTTTAAGACACAAGGGTCACCTCCTTCGCGATCGTGCCCATGCTAGTCCCTACGCACGGAGGGTGGACTACTGAGAGGAACCAACGCAGCTATCACTGCGCGGACTACCACACGTCCCGGCACGTCAGGGTGCACTCGCAGATAAACAAGATATCTAGACACCACGTCTACATATTGTCTACCATCTACCCAGCGGCCGCTTGGGTAAACGCTATACGAGCAATTACATGAATTCAATAAGATCAAACCAACTATCCTAGACATATAATCAAAGTAGACAATGACTATTGCAATTAAGAATATATAAGAGATTAAGAACAATGTTGCCTGAATCATAATATTGAATACAATAAGAGCAAAGTACTAGAACTATATCAAACTCCACGCTCCAGACAGATGCTAGGGGCTCCGGATCCCGCTAAAGAACTAGAACTCTTCTACTTCTAATCTAACTAGGCTAAAACTATGAACTAGAGAGGCTCTGATGAACTAGAGAAGGCTCTTGATGGATTGATCTCCAAATGACTTGATGCCTCCAGGGAGGGGGGTCTACCCCTTTATTTATAGCCCGGTGGGATCGACGTGCGCCGCAGGATCAAACCGACGTAACCAAGGGCCAAGATGACTCCTCGTAGGTGGTGGAGGAAGCTTCCAGAAGGGGGGCCGAAACCCTAGAGTTGGGGCGCCGGCCGGCGCCATGATGGGGCCGGCCGGCCCCACCCTGGCGACCTCCGCCCCCGGTTGCTTCGGTGTCTTCTAGAGTCTTCCCACGTCCCAATCGTGATCTTTCCGTGGCGGATAAGTTTCATGATTAATATGCACTTTAATCCCTCTTTTAAGCTTTTCTAGAAAAGTCCCTAGAAAATATAGAATATACAAAACTCATGGAAATTGTCAGTTAAAACCCTAGACTAGTGTGTTTTCATGTTTTCTTTCGTGTCTAAAGTTGTAATAAAAGTTGACGTTAACCACCGTAAACAACTTCCTCAAGCTTACCTTTTGCCAGTCCCTTGGCAAACAAACTATTCTTTTCAAGTACATATGCTTTTAAACAGAGATTCTCCTCTAGATTTAGACATTAACTGCTCTAACCTTCAAACTTACCCATTTTTCCCTTGACTATGGGGCTTTACAGCTCTTGCAGAAGTCTTGAGCGATCGAAAGATAGAACAATCAAGCTAAGCACTATGTCTCAAATTCTTCACAGTACCAATATTCTAGAGTTTTTCATAGGTTTTCAAAATAAAATTCAGAGCTTAATTGTATGACACCCTCAAGTCCCTCAATATATGTGGTATTTATGGTTCTCACTTGAGGTATTAATGATGTTATGCCTCCTATAGCTAATGATTATAGTGGAGCTTATAGGAGTGGTAATAACAAGGATGAGCATACTTGCAATTCATATATTGTAAAGTCAAACAATGGATCCACAGAGAGTCAAGGCATACAATCAAATCAAGATGTGCGTGTGTATGAAATATGGTGGATAGGTGTATATAAGGTATTTAGTGGCTAATTCTAATTCTACTTTTGCTCTTTGAGGATAAATCTCTCTTTTGATCTTGGAACTTTTCGCGGGAAAACATGGGCTATCTTTATTCGTTTTCTTTTCCCTCTTCTCTTTCTTTTTTTTCTCCTTCTTTTTTTTATTTTACTTTCAGAAGGCGGGCATCTAAGTACCCATTGTTTTAATTGCTAGGACACTTGTCCTTTTTTTACTCCCTCTTCTTTTTTTCAGTAACTTTCCTTTTGCATAGCCACATGCATCCTTTGAATATAATATGATAATTGGAGAGATAGCAATAAGTACTTAGAGCAATTAAACAAAGGCTGTCCTATGGGTTTATATATATTTTTGGGTGTTTGACTCCCAGTGTAGGAGAAAAACAATTTTTAGGTGGATCTAGATGGAAGTGGAAAATGGTTGCACTTACTCCTAGAGTAGAAGTAATGTATATGTGAGTGGAGTGTGCATGTGATCTTGATTTTAAAAGCATGACAAAACTATCATAAGGTATACGACAAAGGTTGACTGAACTCAATGCAAAGCAAGCAGCATGAATGAGCAAAAGTTTTCTTAATCTAAATGTATATCATATATGGCTTTGGTAGGAATTCATACTTTGTCATACAAGAGCTCATCATGTAAGATTTTTATATTTTAAAATAAATCTCAGAACTTAGTATCGCTAGGAATAAGATAAATAACAGACTTAACCTTCATGAATCATATCAATCAATCACCTAGACTTAGCTTAAGCATATGCCTCCACAAGTTTTGGACTCAGAGTAAATTCTTATATCAAAGCAGTTATGTCCAAAACTTGGCGTAACTTAAGGTTAAAAACTAGGCACTTGAAAAAAATTACGTAAAAGCAACTATTCATCATCTCCAAGATAAAATTTTAATGTTCATCAGTTTTTTAATTAACTCTAGCCTAGACCGACTCTAAACACACTCTAATATAATTAATCTTGACTAAGACTTCTTTTTTATTATTGTTTTTAGATTTTATTTAACTAAAGACTCATAAAAGACTCCATAGACGTGAACCTTCATGTGCCCACATGTTTTTTGGTATTTTATGAATATATATAATAAGTAAATTTAATAATCGCCTAGGTGTAGTAACACGATAACTAGAGGATGCTCCTCCCCCCAAAGCTGTGGATGGTTGCAATACTTGGTGTAGATGTCCTTTAGAGTGAGCTAACCAATAGCGGACCTGGTGGGTGCCAGCGATAGACTCTCTCCTTGCTATGATGTTATTCATGCATAAATACTCTCCACAAAGAGAAACCAAAACTCGAGGCTCGAATTTGTTAATGGGTTAGCGGTCAGCCAAAGAGTAATTGATCACCTTTATGAGCTAGCTTTAATGTTGTCTAATTTAAAAGGATTTCACTTTTCTCTTATTTTTTAAATTTTCTATTTATGATGCAGGAATTTAAATATGAATGCTATATTTTTGTCATTTTTATTTTATGCCACCACAGCGGAGGTTCCTTCGAAAAATACCATAGAGTATCCACATGGGGCTTTTTGATGCCATGAGTAATACAGTAAATATTTTTATTGTTTTTATATCTTTTAGTGTGTAAATAAAATTATGCTACTAAATAAATTGCAAATGCATTAAATGAGATAACTACCATTCTAACCTTATGGCTAGGGTACGGAATTTAAAGTCTACCGACGGGACTTAGATAGAGGAGAACACTTACTCGGTGGGTTCATCGCCCGAGGTAACCTCGATCAACTCCCGTTTCGTGGTGATGCCGCATTTGCCTCCTTCCATCTCGTTTTACGTCTCTTTTGCTTCTCTTTTTTTCTAGCTCTAGCTCTTCAGTTTTATTCTTTTTCTCCCACGCTTCTAACCGTGCTGATAACTAGGGGATACTCTCCCCCAAGCTAGATGTTTGCTTATGGTTGATCGTTGAAGCTGAGTGGTCCTCACAGAGGAACTCATGCTTATAAGAGCAAGTGTTGCCTGGAATACTTCAATCTCATCACCCAAAAAGTTACTTCCTTCACAAGGAGGTTAGCTGTATGTCGAAAAAAATATACTTCAAGTGATGAAGATGAAGATTCCTAGGTAAGTCTTGGCTCTTGGAGTCATCCTGCAGAAAGCTCTCACAAAACACCAAAACTTGTAGAACGGTATTAGGATAAAATATTAATGATTAGCCGTTTTTAGAGGATTGGTTGTTGTGGAGGTTTTAAAGTATTTTTATGATAGCAGTATTGCAGCAGGATGCTCAATTAATATTTTTTTGGATTTTATGGGTTTATATGCATAAAGTGCAAATGCATGATATATATATTTTTATTCTATAGGCCACCACAGTGAGAACTCCTACAGCTTTTACGCTACAAGGGTTTCACATGGGGCTTAAAATTTTTAAGATGCATGACTATTTATTTTCTTTTGTTATTTCTATGTATTGCTAATATAGAAAAGTAATCATGCTTAAAGAGAGAATAAATCATACGATGCAAGAAAGTAAGTATAGATAACTACCGATGTTACCTCACGGTGAGGGTTTGATGTTTATAGTCCTTCGAACTGGACTTCTCCTTGCAGTGGTTCATTGAGTACTTTGAGTTGCTCTTGATGGTAAGGATTGTGGTGGTGCCTCTACTAGTGGCTCCCAATGGCGATGCCACCTTCTTTCTCTCTGTTGTAGGTGTCTCAAAGCCAATCTTATGTGCATCATTATTACTAGTTGAGAACTTTCACTTGTAGAATTTGACGGATTGTCTCCCCACACTTTAATTGAAGTATGTTCTGCCTATAAAGACAAGGTAGAGATCAAGTGCATGGGCTCTACTGGTGGGAAAACACCAATAGAACCAAAAATTTATTCATCCTCTTACCTTGGGCACAATAAGATTGGTATTATTCATATTGTTTATTTATATCACGGGTGAGAGGACTAGAAGTATAAATATGACATTTGTGAGATAAAGAGTAAAGCTACTTAACCACTAGAAAGACTGTTCATCTTTATAATATATCAAGAATAATAGACGAAGTATTTATAGCTTACTTGGTTAAGATTGAAATTAAGAGAATGATGCTATGAATAAACTTAGAGAACAAATCATGTTAAGTTTAATCGGGTTGATCAAATTAAGTTGTAACTATAACATGGTTGTATTTTCATTTATTGCGTACCAAGATCAAGAGGAAATTAATGACCACTTATCTTAAGATGTTACTTCCATTGTTAGAGCATGATGAAGGGTAAATGAAGTTTAATGGTCTTCTTTTTTTTTCTTGTATCATGGGTTATTTATTAGCATCTTGTCTGTATGTTGTAATCCTTTCTCACTCTTCGGACCTCCTGCTTCTCTCATTATGTCTTTTTCTGTAAGGGGTTAGTGGACAACACATACCCGAAGGAATATACTATTTATCAAAGTATGGATAGTGTTTGTCTAAGAGTTAAAGATTAATTTGTAGCTCGTGCTTTCAATGATTCATCACTATTTCAAAAACCTCTTTTTTTTCATCAATGTTAAAGCAAGGATATTATTTTGAAGCATACCATTAACCTTGAATTGATTCTACGAATAATCTCCCGATATGATTTAAACATTTTTTTTTATATAGGAGATGTTAGTCTATATGTACAACTAAATTCTTATATAAGTATGCTTGATTTTCATAATGTTTAAATAATGTTCTAAAGCATACTTATAATAGAATAAGGAAGTTTATAAGACTAAAGGTATTTATTCACATAGAACCAAGAATATGTATGGTGAATCATAGGAGCATTTTATTATATATATATATATTAGTGTTGACACCTCTTAATGTTATCTCTAATAACGGCGCCAAGAATGCTAGAATAGCGCACCGCCACTAGAATGCCAAGTTGTCATCCCAAAGATAACACCAAGGGGTGTGGTATTAAATCATGCCACCATTTAGAATATAGAAATGTATCCGCAAGTTTACAGATCAAATACCATTGTAGCATTTTACCCGGAGTATTACGGGTTGTTATTTATATTTTTCCAAAGGAAGGTCTATATGGCTTGTGTAAAGGTAGTGTGTTGACCTAGAGTGTAACGAATAGGCATAACCATGTCCTCGCTACTCAATGGGGGTAAGTCACAAGATAATAGATAAGATAAGTATATAATCATCAGCATAAACAGATAGAGACTCCTAGCTATATCATTAGGGTTGCTAGTAGAACATCAAAAGATATTCCCGGTTATTCCTAGCTACATGTCAATGTATATTATGGTTAGTGCAATACACCTAGTAATCATGGCTAAGGTTAGCATTACATTTATTCATAGTGGACATACTAAGGAGGTTTGAGAACATAGCTCGCCCTTCCGTCGTATACAAGCCCCTATTGTGCCTATAAACGGGGTTCGGATTACATAGGACTCAACAGAATGTCACACCCGCGATCTACCAAACCCGGCCTATAGGGTGCATTCGCAGATAAACAACGTATAAGCACCACGCTTATACAATGTTTATCACTCACCCAACGATCAATTAGATGAGTGCTATACGAACCTATGGATAAACCTAATGTTAATCTAGCTATACTAAGCATATAACCACAATAGACAAGGAACATAATAACTATGAATATAAGTAAATGAGAATTCATCAATTCCATTGTAGCAATTATATGACTATACAATGAAAGAGAACAAAGGTGAGAGGAGGTAAGAATTATACCAAATCCAAGCTCTTGATGGCTCCGGAATCCAAGCCTGCGCTTGCCTCCCTCTAGTTCTAATCTAGCTATCTAGGCCCTAGCTAAGGAGCTCTGATTAGGGTTTCTAGCTGATGATCGGACTTCCGAATGAGAATGAATGAATGGGGTCTCCTCTCCCCAAGGGGGGTGCCTCTCCTTTTATAGCCCTGGGCGATGATCGTGAGCCATCGGATCAAACCGACATTGACGGGCGGCTAGGATCGATCATCAAAGGCGGTGGAGCGAACCGGGCGAACCGGGACCCGAGGGGGCCAGCCCTGCACCCGGCGGTCCGGGGCGGCCGCCGGCCGTCGGCTCGGTGGCCTCCGGGCCCCGGCTCGGCGTGGTGCCTTCTCGTCTCTTTCGGAACTTTCTGTGTAGCCATGGAGTCGGTTTTTTGTTTTTTCTTCTTCCGATAAGCTTGTATGTTTGCGCCTTTTTCGGTTTACGCTGCAGAAATAATGAAACACCAAAACTCGTGGAATTCGGTCGGTGTAAACCCTATATCTACTTTGGTGATCACATTTGCATCCTTTTCATGGCTAGTTGACGGTTGAATTAATACAATAGTGGCCGTCAACAACTCCCCCAAGCTTAACCTTTGCTAGTCCCTTAGCAAAGAAAACTCGGAAAAAAAGTTATTGAATATATGTGTACATTAAGCATTGTAGCCATCTCGAAGCAACTCTCTCTCAAAATATACCTGCAGTCAGACAGAAATTCTCCTCCAAGTTATACAATAACTAAGCTGACTTTCAAACTTACCCATATTACCTTGGACTGTGGGGCTTATTAGCTCTTCTTGAGTCTTGAGCACTTGACAGACAGAAAGATCCCATCTAAGCACTATGTCTCAAGTTCTTTGATCAACTATTATTCTAGAGTTTTTAGAGGTTTTCAAATAAAACTCAGAGCTTCCCATGTATGACACTCTCAAGTCTCTCATCGTATGTGGTATTTGTGGATTCTCACCAAGGCAGTAATGATGATTGCCTTTCTTTTCATCCTATAACTACAGCTTTTGTGGAGCTCATAGGTAAGGAGAAAACTGAAAGAGCAAACTTGCAATGCATGTGTTGTTAGGTCAAACAATGGATCCATGGAGAAACAAGTCATGCAGTCGAATCAAGATATATAGGTGGATGGATAGGGTGGATATATGGTGGAACCTAATTCTACTCAGCTCCTTGAATGCTTCTCTCTCCTTTAAGACTAACCAGAGGTTATGAGCTATCTTTTTTTTCTTTCTCATTTTCTTTTTCTCTCTCTTTTTTTTTAGGGAGTCGGGTATCTATGTACCCATTGTTTTGCATTGGGACACTTGTCCATCTTTTTTTTTCTTCTCCCTTTTTCTCAAATATCTTTTTGCATAGCTCATAGCACTCCTTTTTATATTGATGGAATTAGAGAGATAACACAGGAATCATGGAGCATTTATTGGGTGGCTAACCTAATGGAATATTTTTTGGTGTTCTCTCCCAGTGTAGGAGGAAAACATTTTTGGAATGGATGTAGGTGGAATGGAATGTTGTTGCGCCTACTCCAGTGTAGAGTAGGGCATATGAGGGTGAATCTTGATTCAAGAGCATGACAAATTTCTCATCCAGGGTCACAAAGGTTGACAAAACTCAATGCAAGACAAGCAACATATATGTGGAAGTTGAACTAGCCTATCTCATCATATTAGCTCTGGTGGGAATGTAAGCTTTGTCATATAGGAACTCATCATGTTTTTGCATTTTTCAAAAGATAAATCTTCAGAACTTTAGTGTCACTTAGAACAAGATAGATAGCAGCTCAGATTTTCTCAATCTTATCAATCAGGCACCTAGACTTAGTTCAAGCATATGCAACCCACAAGTTTCAGGCTCAGAGCAAATTCTCATGTCAAAACAGTTGGATCTAAAACTTGGGAAAACTTTTGTCTAAACTCTAGGCATTTCAGAGGTGTTGTAACAGAGCAGCTTATCATTATTTCAATTCATTCAAGAGCTTCCTTTTATTGACTCTAGACAGACAACATTTTTATTTGGTTTTTTATTTTTCAAAGACTCAAATTACAAAACTCAAAAGACTTTAAGGACTCTTTAAAAAGCATGGACCTTCATGTGCCCACATATTTTTGGTATATATATTTTTTTTAAAATTTTCTTAGATACTATGGTGAACCTTCATGTGCTCACATATTTTTGGTATTTTAAATTTTTATGACTGACTCGATAATCGCGTAGGTACACTTACCTGGGTACCTAGGGGATGCCTTCCCCTAAGCTAATTGTTATCGTGGTTGAACATTGAAGCTGAGCAGTCCTCTCGATGGAGCTCACGCTTGTAAGAGCTGGTGTAGCTAAGAACCTTCATCTCATCCGACAAGAAGTTGCTTCCTTCACACAGTGGTTAGTTGTGCGCAAGGAGGTGTACTTCGAGTGATGAAGATGATGATTCCTAGGTGAACTAGCTCTCGAGTCATCCTGCAAACAAACATCTCATAAAACACCAAAACTCGTGGAACGGATTAGGATAAACATGTTAGTGGTTAGCCATTCGTGGGTTGGTTATTGTGAGAGGTTTCCAAAGGTTCTTATAGTACATTCAATGCGACAGGATGCTCAATGATTATTTTTGGATTTTTTTTCAAACGAAATGGAATATGTATGCTAATTTTTATTTTGTTTTTATGCCACCACGGTGAACACTCCTTTAGCTTGCACTATAGGCATGTCACATGGGGCTTTGATGTTTTTCAAATGTTTTTATGGTTTTCTATAAAGATTAACTATGAATTAAAAGTGCAAGAAAGTAAATGGATAACTACCATTGTTACCTTATGGCAAGGGTTCAGAGTTTAAAGTCCTCCGGACAAGACTTCTCGTCTTCTTCACTCTGGGGGGGTGCTTCATCGGATCCCGAGGATGTGGGCCCCGATGTTAGACCTCCCGGTGACGATGACTCGGTTGAGGAGGTTACCTTTTCTTTCCATACTTTTGTAGGTTGTTGCTTTTTGGTCTTTGTAGGTTCCTCCTTGATTTCCTCCTCCTCAACATTGCTCTTTTTGAGAGCGATTCCTCCCGGCGCCGACGTCTCCTCTTAGACTAGGTAAAAGCTGCTAATCCCGGGAGAGTTATAATCTTTAAAATAACAAAGCGTACCTTCTCTCCCCGGAAATTAGAAGTGGACTTGGCCCGATCCATTGTAGATGATCGCGTTGGTGGTGCCGAGGAACGGCCTTCCAAGTATGATTGGTGTTGACATTTCTAACGTCGCTACTAGAAATAGAGGTAAATCCCTATCCCCGACAACGACGCCAAAAAAATGCTTGTTGGTATTTCTTATGCACAATTAAAATATAAAAGATTCATAGCGCACAGTAAAACCATTGTAGCATTTTACCGGGAGTATTCCGGTATCGTTATTTATATTTTACCACTGGGAAACATTGGTTAAAGACATTGATAGTTCACCATCATGTATCTACTAACTTAATACACCAACTAGATTAAAGTAGGGAGTAAACGATAGATTGATGATAGGAATTATGCATATATGACACACACCGGAGAATTCTATGATAAAAGAGTAGATAGCTAAAGTGAGAGGACAACGGGAGAGATCACGGTTCCTGAATGCTTGTCTATTACTAAGGTTCTATAATAACTGATTCATGGTAAATAAAGTAATCACACACTAACACTTCGGGACATCAGAACACTAGTCACGGAAAGGGGTGAGAAAGGGACTAGGAAGCTCCGACTACGGTCCTACAAACACCAACCCTAACATGGTGTAATACGTCGGCCGTCAGGGCTGTCACCACCTGGGGCTACCACAACTATATGTTGGACTGGGTGCAATCTCAGGTAACCTATAGTCTAGACACCATGTCTATACTACGAATTACTACTCTAGTCACACGTAATAACTAGAGCACCTAATACAGGCGGAGATCATATGCTAAAGTATAACAACTATACTAACCAATTAAATGTAATGCATAAAAGTAAATAGAGAAGATAAATATATTAAAGCATAAGTCTTACAAAGAATTAATACAAAGACATACCAAAACTCTGATGACTCTTCCGAAGACTCCTCCGGAACCTGGGCGTAGCGCCGCTCTCCCTAACTCTCACTAGAACTACATTGGAAAGTCTAGCCCTAATTCTCTAGAGATGAGAGGTCATCCATTCGAGGGACGCCTCTACATCTCCAATAATGTGGTGCCCTTAGGGAGGGGGTCTACTCTTTATTTATAGTCTAGAAAAGCCTCCACCTCTTCTAGACAGGCGATGTGGGACTAATTCGACTTCGGCAATGGTGGAGATGCAAACCCTAAGGCGGTAGGAGGCCCTCCATCAAGCGGGCCTCGAATGGGCTCTGTGGAGCGCCGGCCCGGCCAGGGGGTGGGGCCCCGGCCCCACCCCTGTAGCAGGTGGGCCCCACCTTCGGTACTTCTTCTTCCGGTGCCTTCTAGAGTCTTCTAGTGTTGGTTTCGGTGTAGAATTGATATCTTTTGACTCGAACTCCAAATATAGCAAATGATATGTTCGTTTCGATCGTCTCGACGAGCCCGTCATAGTGATGCACTCCAAATCATCATTTGAGATACTTTTATTCTATGCAAAATTGGATATACCTGCAAAACGATCGAGAACAACACAACTCGTGGAACTCGTTAGAATTAAACCGTACAACTATGTTTTATGGTTGATATCATGTTATATTGAGCAATAGTTGATGGTATAAAATAGGCATTAAGGACCGTCAACAAGTTCCCCCAAGCTTACCCTTTGCTAGTCCCTTAGCAAAGCCTAAGCGCTAAACTTGGATCGGGGAGTTGCTACAATGCTTTCACTCCTCAAAAGTACACATGCTTTCAAACTGAAATTCTCCTTTGAATTAGACAAAACTGCTCTAACTTTGAAACTTACCCATTTTACCATTAGCTATGGAGCTTTTCAACTTTTGCGTGGGTCTTGGGTAATTGAAAGATAGAACAATTAAGTCAAGCACTATGTCTCAAATTCTTCACTAAACCAATATTCTGGAGTTTTTGCAAGTTTTCAAAATAAAACTCAGAGCTTAATCGTATGACACTCTCAGGTCTCTTATTGTATGTGATATTTATGGATCTCACTGAGGCATTTATGTTGTCATGCCCTCCTACAACTAATTATTATAGTGGAGCTCATAGGAGTGGCATTAAACAAGGATGAGCATACTTGCAATTCATATATTGTAAAGTCAAACAATAGATCCAAAGAGAGTTAAGTCATACAATCAAACCAAGATGTGCATGTGTATGGAGTATGGTGGATAGGTGTATATATGGTATTTAGTGGCTAATCCTAATTCTACTTTTGCTCCTTGAAATAAATCTCTCTCTTGAACTTAGAACTTTTCATAGAAAAACATGGGCTATCTTTATTCTCTTTTTTTTTCTCTTTTTTTTTTTCTTTTTTTTAATACTTTTTATTTTGCATAGCCACATGCATCCTTTAAATACAATAAATGATTGGAGAGATAACAATAAGAACATCGAGCATTAAACAAGGAGTTGTCCTATAGGGTATATTTTTGGTTGTTTACTCGGTGTAGGAGAAAAACATTTTTAAGGTGGATGCGGATAAAAGTAAAAAATGATTGCGCTTACTCGCAGTAGGAGCAATGCATATGTAGGCAGAGTGTGTAAGTGATCTTGATTAAAAAACATGACAAGGCTCTCATAAGGTATACAACAAAGGTTGATGAACTCAATGCAGAGCAAGCAAAGCATGAATGAGCAAAGGTTTTCCTAATCTAAATGTATATCATATATGGCTTTGGTAGGAATTCAAACTTTGTCATACAAGAGCTCATCATGTAAGATTTTCAGAGTTTTCAAAAGATAAATCTCCGAACTTAGTATCGTTAGGAATAAGATAAATAGTAGCTCGGTCTTTTCTCATATCATATCCCTCAATCACCTAGACTTAGCTTAAGCATATGCCTCCACAAGTTTCAGGTTCGGAGTAAATTCTTATATCAAAAACAGTTATATCTAAAACTCGGAAGAATTTAAGGTTAAAAACTAGGCACGTGAAAGGAATTACGACAGAGCAACTATTCATCATCTCCAAGACAAAATTTTATTGTTCTTTAGTTTTTATTTGACTCTTAATAAATTAGACAGAATCTATGATCACACTCTAAATAGCTAAAGTATCTTTATTTGATTTTTAATAATTATCCATCTTTTTATTTCTTTTAGACTAATAGACTCACAAAAGACTCTATAGACGTGGACCTTCATGTGCCCACATATTTTTTGGTATTTTATGACTATAAGATAGACTCGATAATCGCATAGGTATACTTACCGATAACTAGAGGATGCTCTCCCCCAAGCTGGATGTTGTCGTAGTTGAGCATTAAAAGCTGAGTGGTCCTCATAGAGGAGCTCATGTTTGTAAGAGCAAGTGTTGCCGGGGAATACTTCAATCTCATCACTCAAGAAGTTACTTCCTTCACACAGAGGTCAGGCGTGTGTCGGAGAGATATGCTTCAAGTGATGAAGATAAAGATTTCTCGAGTGAGCTAGCTCTTGGAGTCATCTGCAGAAAGCTCTCACAAAACACCAGAACTCGTGGAACGGTATTAGGATAAAACGTTAGTGGTTAGCCGTTTTAGAGGATTGGGTGTTGTGGAGGTTTTAAAGTATATGTTTATGATAACAGTATTGGGGCAGGATGCTCAATTAATTAATTTTTTTTTTGAATTTTATGGGTTTATATGCAGAAAGTATAAATGCATGATATGTATTTTTATTTTGTAGGCCACCACAGTGAGAACTCCTATAACTTTTTACGTTACAAGGGTTTCATATGGGGCTTAATTAATTTTTTTAAGATGCATGACTGCAACCTAATGCATATCTATTTATTTTTATTATTTTCTATGTAATACTAATGTAGAAAAGTAAATATGGTTAAGAGAAAATAAATCATGCAATGTAAGAAAGTAAATATAAATAACTACCGATGTTACCTCACGGCGAGGGTTCGATGTTTTGAATCCTCTGAACTGGACTCCTCCTTGCAGTAGTTCATTGATCGAGTACTTCGGTTTGCTTCTAAAGATGAGGATTGAGGTGGTGTCTCCACTAGTGGCTTTTCCAATGGTGGTGCCAACTTCTTCCTTTCTTTTTGTTAGCATCTCAAAGCCAATCTTATGTGCATCCTTGTTACTAGTTTAGAACTCCCACTTGTAGAATTTAGGGAATCTCCCCACTCGTTGCTTGAAGTGGGTTACGCTTATAAAGACAAGGTAGAGATCAAGTGCAGAAGCTCTATTGGTGGAAAAACACCAACAGAACTAGAAATTTATGTATTCTCTAACCTTAGGCACAATAAGATTGATGTCTTTTCACATTGTTCATTTACATCTTAGGTGAGAATATCAAAAGTATAAATATTGCATTTAAGCTTATGAGATAAAAGAGTGGAGTTACTTAACCTATGGAAGGATTGTTCATCTTTATCATTATCAAATTAATATGATGACTATCATCTTCCAAAATATGATATATCATATTTGAGCTCATTTGGTTAAGATTGAGATCATGAGAATAGTGCTATGATGTGTACTCCAAGGTCAAGAGAAAATGATGACCACTTACTTTTAATATGTTACCTTTATTACTGGAGCATGATAACACCATGTAGTAGAAGGTAGATGAATTTCAATGGTCTTTTCCTTCCTTGCATTTTGCGTTGATCATTAGCATCTTGTCTCATATGTTGTACTCCTTTCTCACTCTTCTTGACTTTTGTTTCTCTCATTATTTTTTTTCTGCAAGGGATTAGTAGACAACACATACCCGAAGGAATATACTATTTATTTAAAGAACGGATAGTGTTTGCCAAAGAGTTAAAGATTAATCTATAACTCATGTTCTAAATGATTCACCATTACTTCAACTTTTTCAACAAGGTTAAGATAATGATGTTACTTTAAAGAATAACTTTAAACCTCGATTTGATTCTACGAAGTCTCCTAATATGATTTAAACATTTTTATACAGGAGAGGATCGATAGTCTATATATACAACCACATTCTTATACAAATATACTTTGATGTTATAATGTTTAAGTGATATTCTGAAGCATATTTATAATAGAGTAAGGAAGTTCAAAAGACTAGAGATATTTATTCAAATAGAACCAAGAATATATAGGTGAACCAACAGAGGATTTTATTTATTTTACATTTTAGTAAATTAAGCATGACATAAGGTATAGATAACCAAGACAATTAGCAATATGGTATAAGATATTGAATGTAGTTTAAAGTTGCATGAAGCTTGGATAAACGTACCTTATGTCTTGCAGGGTGATTGGTCCACTATCATGGCGAAGTGTACGAGGTATTGAAGTGTTTTTCATCTTTTTTTTTCATCTTGGTCCTTTCTATACACTTGTCCTCCTTTCTTTTTGCTTCGAACCATGATCAGACATTTATTCTTTCTTTCCTGCATTAACGTTAGTAGACACATACCCGAAGGATTGCAACAAGTTTGGGATGTGGGTTATGGTCCATAAAGTTTATGCGGATTTCATCTATGCTAATGAAAGGATGGGCTTTTAGGATTACTTTAGCATAGATTTCTTTTTAACAAATTTTATTGGTAGCTGCACTTTTAATATGGTTCAAGGCAAATGTAACTTGTAACGAAGGATTAAATATATAAACTTTGATACTTACAGTTCTTCCATAGAGAATGAACTGTGTCTTCCTTTTGTGCAAAGTTATTGGACTTCATCACATGCCTTGATTCATCTCGTGATGTGAGTGCATCTCTTGACTTACCCGAATTGAGTTTGAGAGTTTTCTGTAGAGGTTAGTCCAACAAAATATCTAATATCTACTACAATAATTTCTAGTTCAATAACCAAACCAAACTCCATGTCTAATTTGATTAAGGTAGGCTATTTAACCTAAGCACCACGCTCAATTTAAAAGCCTATGAAAGTATGCTAGCAAGATACTTCCAAACCAAAGCATACCATAGCAAACAAAGATAGCATAAAAGCACATAGAGATATACTCAAATAGAGATGAAAGCATGATCATGCATGGTGAGAACATTTTTTTATTTTTCAATTAAAGATGCAAGTGACATGCATATGTGGAAGAAACTAAACATGTTATGGATTTGATATGAGTTGGATTAGATGTATAGATTTTTTTAAAGTAAACATGCAAAGTGGAATGCAACTAGATAACTACTCATCAAATTTAAAGTCTATGAGCAAGACTTTCTCTCCTTTCTTAATCATACTTACCATGATTCACAATAGAATTTGTAAGTAGTGCAGGCGTCTTTGTTCGTCACATATGATGAACTTTGAATATGATGACGACTTTTCCAATCTACACATGGTTAGAATAATATATATGTTTATACATACCCGTGAGATGGGGGGGGCTTCATTGTTGATGGATCATTAATGTTCGGGCACCCCGGGTTCTTAAATATTCTTCTTATCTTGGTCTTGTGGAATTTCACCATAAAGTTGAAGCGGTTGATAGCCTGCTTATTCCACAACTTAACCAAACAAGGGTAATCCTACTAAAGCTAGTAGTAGACTAGATTAGTAGATATCAAGATCAATATCAAAATCTTTACGCCAATTGTTTCCCCGGCAACGGCGCCAAAAATGCTTGTTGACATTTCTAACGTCGCTACTAGAAATAGAGGTAAATCCCTATCCCCGGCAACGGCGCCAAAAATGCTTGTTGGTATTTCTTATGCACAATTAAAATATAAAAGATTCCGCAAGCGCACAGAAAACCATTGTAGCATTTTACCGGGAGTATTCCAGGTATCGTTATTTATATTTTACCACTGGGAAACATTGGTTAAAGACATTGATAGTTCACCATCATGTATCTACTAACTTAATACACCAACTAGATTAAAGTAGGGAGTAAACGATAGATTGATGATAGGAATTATGCATATATGACACACACCAGGAGAATTCTATGATAAAAGAGTAGATAGCTAAAGTGAGAGGACAACGGGAGAGATCACGGTTCCTGAATACTTGTCTATTACTAAGGTTCTATAATAAGCGATTCATGGTAAATAAAGTAATCACACACTAACTTGCCGGGACATCGGAACACTAGTCACGGAAAGGGGTGAGAAAGGGACTAGGAAGCTCCGACTACGGTCCTACAAACACCAACCCTAACATGGTGGAATACGTCGGCCGTCGGGGCTGTCACCACCGGGGCTACCACAACTATATGTTGGACTGGGTGCAATCTCGGGTAACCTATAGTCTAGACACCATGTCTATACTACTTAATTACTACTCTAGTCACACGTAATAACTAGAGCACCTAATACAAAGCGGAGATCATATGCTAAAGTATAACAACTATACTAACCAATTAAATGTAATGCATAAAAGTAAATAGAGAAGATAAATATATTAAAGCATAAGTCTTACAAAGAATTAATACAAAGACATACCAAAACTCGATGACTCTTCCGAAGACTCCTCCAGGAACACGGGCGTAGCGCCGCTCTCCCTAACTCTCACTAGAACTACATTGGAAAGTCTAGCCCTAATTCTCTAGAGATGAGAGGTCATCCACTCGAGGGACGCCTCTACATCTCCAATAATGTGGTGCCCTTAGGAAGGGGGGTCTACTCTTTATTTATAGTCTAGAAAAGCCTCCACCTCTTCTAGGCCGGGCGATGTGGGACTAATTCGACTTCGGCAATGGTGGAGATGCAAACCCTAAGGCGGTAGGAGGCCCTCCATCGAAGCGGGCCCCGAATGGGCTCTGTGGAGCGCCGGCCGGACCCGGGGTGGGGCCGGGCGGCCCCACCCTGTAGCAGGTGGGCCCCACCTTCGGTACGTCTTCTTCTGGTGCCTTCTAGAGTCTTCTAGTGTTGGTTTCGGTGTAGAATTGATATCTTTTGACTTCGAACTCCAAATATAGCAAATGATATGTTCGTTTCGATCGTCTCGACGAGCCCGTCATAGTGATGCACTCCAAATCATCATTTGAGATACTTTTATTCTATGCAAAATTGGATATACCTGCAAAACGATCGAGAACAACACAACTCGTGGAACTCGTTAGAATTAAACCGTACAACTATGTTTTATGGTTGATATCATGTTATATTGAGCAATAGTTGATGGTATAAAATAGGCATTAAGGACCGTCAACAATTGGCGTCTCGTCTTCTTCTCCCATGTCCAGTATCATGAAGTCGGTCGGGACGTAGTGGTCCTGGATATTGACCATGATGTCTCTTGCTACTCCCTCCGAAAATCTCGTCGTATTGTCCGCCAGCTACAGCTGCATATAGATAGGGTATAGAGGTGTATCGAATAATAAGTCATATACCTTTTTGGACATTATGTTGACAGCTGATCCGGTATCGCAGAAGGCGTTGTAGAATGAGCACTGCCCAATGGTGCAATCAATGGCTGGCGTGCCTGGATCCTCTTTCTTGGTTAAGAATGGTGAGGCTAAGAGGTGGTCATGCTTGTACTCAACAGCCTTGACTACTCGGACCTGCTTTCCCACTTGTCTTCTGTTCTTGTTCTTTCTCTTCCCATTTGAATTCCTCTTGGTTCCTTCGTTTGTTGGCTTGACTGGGAAGTAAGCTCCTCTTGGATCTATGGGAGCTTCAAGGGTCTTGTTCTCGAAACTGAACTTCTCTTTATTGCCCTTGATGGTGAAGCAAATCTTGGCACTGTCCGTGTAGATGACAGCCTTTGCAGTACTCAGGAATGGTCGGCCAAGAATGATTGGACTCTTGGGGTCTCTGCCGGTATCCAGGACTACAAAGTGTACAGGGACATATGATCTCCCGATTCATATGCACACGTCATCTAAGATTTCCTTGGGGTACTTGATAAAATGCAGTGCGCAAGCCGCAAACACATATCTGTGTACAACAAAGATGCCCATGGAAAGATTTGGTTGAAGATTACCTTAGGCATGATGTTGACACTAGCGCCTAGATCGCAGACAACTTCAGAGAAGTCATGCTGCCCAATAGAGATGGGGATCACAGGTCTCCCTGGATCTCCTCTCTTGGGTGGCATGGAGTCATCCTTCCATCCTGATGATGCTTCAACGTAGTAACCTGCATACACATCAATAAGATTCGCGGTCTCGGGCTCTAGAGATTGCCCTGGAATCTTACCTTCGTTGGTCGGTGGAACAATGCCGCCACCGAGCTAATTGTTGTTCTATCATTTTATTGAAGCTAAGCTGGTTCTTAACAGCAGAGATAAAGCTATCCATTTTGATGTTTATGTTTTCTATCATTTTATCATTGGATGCTACCTTCCTAGATAAAGTCTCCACAATTTTATTTTGGTTGGAGATCACTTCTCTTAAAGGCAGTTGAGCATAGTTATTGTAATTAGTGCCTTGAAAGTTACCTTGGAAGTTACCTTGGTAGTTGGGCCTTTCTTTGGTTCCATCCTTGATTCGAGGGACGATAGTTGTTGTTATTGTTGTTGATGAAGTTCACGTCCTCATGGGTCTTAGGGACATTTGTTGTCCGAGTGTCCCATATTGCCACACACTTCACAAGTTATGCATGCATCATTAATGCGCATGACATCTTGTCTCTGACTCGTCTTGTCTTCCGGCTTCTTCATGAGCAAGTCTATCTTGGCGGAGACAAACATGTCTACCTCCTTGAGCTGGTGCATTCCTCCACTCCTCTTTGCGGGTGGTCTGGCGCTCATCATTCCAATCTTGATTGGAGGCCATCTTCTCCATAAGAGAAAAGTAGTTTGTGGTATGGTCGGTGACATAAATGCACCTCCAGCAGCGGCATCAACATTGTTGCGTGGTGCTTTGTTGGTAAGCCCATGATAGAAAGTTTGCATCAGGAGCCAATTCTCCATCCCATGATGAGGACATTCGATATGTAATCTTGAAAGCGTTCCCATGCCTCGGGGGACCCGACTCATCATGTTGTTCTTTGGAAACTTGAGATTTTTCCTCTTAGGGCACTCGTCTTGCCCATAGGGAAGAATCTTGCTAGAAAAGTCGTGGAGCACTTGTCCCAAGTTATATGGTTGTCTTTATTGGCGTAGAACCATTGCTTTGCTTTTCCCAACAAGTGAGAATGGGAACAGACGCAGCAATACGGTATCCTTTGGTACATCCTTGCCTTGAAAGTCTTTGCAAATCTCCAGGAAGTGTTGGAGATGAGCACTTGCATCTTCGTGTGCTTTCCCACAGAACAGGTTGGCTTGCACCATGGTGATAAGAGCTGGCTTGAGCTCAAATCCATTCTCTTCGACTTCGACATTAGGTCCAGTGCGGATGTTGTTGGTGTTCGGAGCGGAGAACAGTGACTTATCAGCCATTTCTTCGAAAACTGGTGCTAAGTTGCCCTCTTGTTGCTCTTCTTCTTCTCTTGTAGGAGCTTGCTCCTCCAAAGAACGAACCTCAGCAGTGGGTGTCCTTGATGGAGATTCAAAGATGTCCCTCACTTGCTGGAATTTCTTCCTTCGAAAGAGTTTCTCTGGATTTTCAACGTAGTTATCTGGTAGATCAAAACCACTCATTCATTACCCTGCATAAGATTTCACAAAGATAGAAAACACAAGGGTAAGCCTGCATTGAGTAGGGGTCTATGGTTTCCTCTATCTCATTAGTTTGTTAGGTCTATCACTATCCTTTTTAATTGCCAATTGCCTTCCCGAAGAACGGCGCCAAAAAATGCTTGTTGACACCTCTTAATGTTATCTCTAATAACGGCGCCAAGAATGCTAGAATAGCGCACCGCCACTAGAATGCCAAGTTGTCATCCCCAGCATAACACCAAGGGGTGTGGTATTAAATCATGCCACCATTTAGAATATAGAAATGTATCCGCAAGCGCACAGATCAAATACCATTGTAGCATTTTACCCGGAGTATTACGGGTTGTTATTTATATTTTTCCAAAGGAAGGTCTACATGGCTTATGTAAAGGTAGTGTGTTGACCTAGAGTGTAACGAATAGGCATAACCATGTCCTCGCTACTCAATGCAGGGGTAAGTCACAAGATAATAGATAAGATAAGTATATAATCATCAGCATAAACAGATAGAGACTCCTAGCTATATCATTAGGGTTGCTAGTAGAACATCAAAAGATATTCCCTGGGTTATTCCTAGCTACATGTCAATGTATATTATGGTTAGTGCAATACACCTAGTAATCATGGCTAAAGTTAGCATTACATTTATTCAAAGTGGACATACTAAGGAGGTTTGAGAACATAGCTCGCCCTTCCATCGTATACAAGCCCCTTTTGTGCCTATAAACGGGGTTCGGATTACATAGGACTCAACAGAATGTCACACCCGCGATCTACCAAACCCGGCCTATAGGGTGCATTCGCAGATAAACAACGTATAAGCACCACGCTTACACAATGTTTATCACTCACCCAACGATCAATTAGATGAGTGCTATACGAACCTATGGATAAACCTAATGTTAATCTAGCTATACTAAGCATATAACCACAATAGACAAGGAACATAATAACTATGAATATAAGTAAATGAGAATTCATCAATTCAATTGTAGCAATCATATAACTATACAATGAAAGAGAACAAAGGCGAGAGGAGGTAAGAATTATACCAAATCCAAGCTCTTGATGGCTCCGAGAATCCAAGCCTCAAGCGCTTGCCTCCCTCTAGTTCTAATCTAGCTATCTAGGCCCCTAGCTAAGGAGCTCGATTAGGGTTTCTAGCCGATGATCGGACTTCGAATGAGAATGAATGAATGGGGTCTCTCCCTCCCCTGGGGGGTGCCTCTCCTTTTATAGCCCCCGGGCGATGATCGTGAGCCATCGGATCAAACCGACATTGACGGGCGGCTAGGATCGATCATCAAAGGCGGTGGAGCGAACCGGCGAACCGGGACCCGAGGGGGCCAGCCCCTGAGCCCGGGCTGGTCAGGGCCGACCGGCCGGCTCGGCCCGGTGGCCTCCGGGCCCCCCGGCTCGGCGTGGTGCCTTCTCGTCTCTTCCGGAACTTTCCTGTGTAGCCGTGGAGTCGGTTTCCGTTTTCTTCTTCCGATAAGCTTGTATGTTTGCGCCTTTTTCGGTTTACGCCTGCGAAATAATGAAACACCAAAACTCGTGGAATTCGGTCAGTTTAAACCCTATATCTACTTTGGTGATCACATTTGCATCCTTTTCATGGCTAGTTAACGGTTGAATTAAAGCAATAGTGGCCGTCAACAACTAGAAAGTTCTGTTTGAGCATGGCATAGGGTAGAAATGACCAAGACAAATTAGCAACATGGTATGAGATGTTAATTGTAGTTACATGTTGCATGAGGCTTGAACAAACGTACCTCATATCTTCATCTTTCTAAGTAAGTGATGACGAATTTACTTGGAAGAGGAGGATTCGGGTTCATCTGTTGGTGAGAGCTTATGGTCTTCTTTGAGCAAGGCCTTTTTTTTTTATTCTTCATCTTTTCACCATTCAATGAAACTATGGAAGATTACATGCTCTTCACTCATCAACTTTTTTTTCTGATTAATTTGTGGTTGATGAGCTGGGGTCTATTGGAGATGCAATAATGCTCACTTGATAACTTCTTCTCCAATAGATTAAGGTTATTCTTTCCTGCAAAATATTAATGGACACATACCCAAGGGAATAGCAAGATTGAAATACAGGTTTTATTATCCATACTCTTTTTTTTGATTTTCTTCTATGCTAATCAGGATGATATATGATTTAAGATTATTTAGCATAAACTGTGTCTATCGTGCTTTATGTTGTTGTTGCAATGTAGCATGGTTCAAGGCAAAGATGACTTGCAACAAAGATAAATGAATAAACATTGATAGTTCTTTGTGCAGAGTTATTACCTACCTTGATTCATCTCATATGTGAATTCCTTTCTTGACTTACCCAGATTGAATTTGAGAATTCTCCTACAGGGGTTAATTTAACAAAATAACTGGTATCTACTAAAGTGTACTATCAGCTCAAGAATCAACATAGACTCATATCCAATTTTATTCAGGAAAGGATTTTAACCTAAGCACCTTGCTTAATTCAAAACCTTTTAGAAGTAAGATCAAAATACCTTATGATTTAAAAATTAAACTAGACACCATGTCTACTTTAACTTAGAAAAATAGTCAATGCTCAATTTCAAGGGTGTATGAAGATACTTCTAAACCTAAGCATACTATAGCAAATACAAGTAGCATGAAAGTACCGTAGAAGTTTATTCAAGTAGAGATGAAAAAGCATGATTATAGTGAGTTTTTTTATATTATTTATAAGAATGCAAGTTGGGATGGATATATGAATAGAACTAAACATGTTATGGATGAAAAAAACTTTAAACTAAATGAGATGGATGTTTGGATTGTAAAAAGTAAACATGTGGTGGAATGCAGAAGATAACTACTCATCAAATTTAAAGTCCATGAGCAAGACTTTCTCACCTTTATTTCATCATACTTACCATGACTCACATGCTGGAATTTATGAGTGATGCAACATCTATGTTTCCGTCACTTGAGATATGAATTAAAGTCTTGTGACGTCGCCTCTTTCTCCAACATTAGATTTGTTATGTTTCTTTTTATTTTTGTGGGGGCATGCCGGAAGGTCGTAAACCGGTCGTTTATTACCCTACATAAGATATTAAAGTAGACAAACAAGGGTAATCCTATATGAGCAGGGGTTAATGGTTATCTTGATCACATAATTGAGTATAAGTTTATCAATGTTCTTAATTGCCTAGCTACCTTCCCCGGCAACGGCGCCAAAAATACTTGTTGACATTTACTACCGTCATTACTAAAAAGCGTAGATAAATCCTACCTCTAGCAACAACGCCAGAAATACTTGGTATATAATTAACTTATCATTAGCAACTAGCCACTCATTTATTACTAACATTTCTAAGCATGAATTAAGTTATCATTCTTAATTATAATGCTAAGGAATAACTATAGATTTACATGTATTCAATATGACTAGGCAGAAATAAAAGATATGAATATAATATGAATGTGAACTAAAATAGGTTACGCAAGCGGACGATAATTATACCGTTGTAGCTTTTTACCTAGGGAGTTCTACCAGGTTGTCGATTTATATTTATACCACCGGGAAGGTCTATATGTAGGACTTATAACTATAACTTACACTATTAATATGAAAGATAAACCATAACTAGAATCCTACACATAACAGGGATAAGTCACGTGATAAAAGATATATAATAGATAATAATGATCAGTCATCATAAATAGATAAACATCGAGCTCTTCTAGTCATAGTAATAGCTAGCCAATGGATAAACTCAGGAATAAATACTAAGGTAATTCAATAACTACGTCAATGAATAACTCTAATTAGTGCAATTACATCTAGCAATTATTGCTAAGTTAATTATACATCATAATCACATGTTAAGAGGCATCAACTAATAAGGGTATTAAGACACAAGGGTCACCTCCTTCGCGACCGTGCCCATGCTAGTCCTACGCACGGAGGGTGGACTACAGAGGAACCAACGCTTGTTGTCACTGTGCGGACTACCACACGCCCCTAAGACGTTAGGGTGCACTCGCAGATAAACAAGATATCGGACACCACGTCTACATATTGTCTACCATCTACCCCGGCCGCTTGGGTAAACGCTATACGAGCAATTACATGAATTCAATAAGATCAAACCAACTATCCTAGACATATAATCAAAGTAGACAATGACTATTGCAATTAAGAATATATAAGAGATTAAGAACAATGTTGTCTAAATCATAATATTGAATACAATAAGAGCAAAGTACTAGAACTATACCAAACTCCGCGCTCCAGACAGGCGCTAGGGGCTCCGGATCCCGCTGAAGAACTAGAACTCTTCTACTTCTAATCTAACTAGGCTAAAGCTATGAACTAGAGAGGTTCTGATGAACTAGAGAAGGCTCTTGATGGATTGATCTCCAAATAACTTGATGCCTCCATGGAGGGGGGTCTACCTCTTTATTTATAGCCCGGTGGGATCAACGTGCGCCGCAGGATCAAACCGACGTAACCAAGGGCCAAGATGACTCCTCGTAGGCGGTGGAGGAAGCTTTCAGAAGGGGGGCCGAAACCCTAGAGTTGGGGCGCCGGCCGGCGCCATGGTGGGGCCGGCCGGCCCCCCTGGCAACCTCCTGGCCCCCGGTTGCTTCAGGTGTCTTCTAGAGTCTTTCCACGTCCCAATCGTGATTTTTCCGTGGCGGATAAGTTTTGTGATTAATATGCACTTTAATCCCTCTTTTGAGCTTTTCTGAAAAAGTCCCTGGAAAATATAGAATATGCAAAACTCATGGAAATTGTCAGTTAAAACCCTAGACTAGTGTGTTTTCATGTTTCCTTTTGTGTCTAAAGTTGTAATAAAAGTTGACGTTAACCACCGTCAACACTAGTACTTATACACTTGCAATGCCATAGGAAAATGCAGTTCATTTGCCTCAACATTCAGAGTTTCAGGTTTAGCCACTGCTGAACCGTGGATAGGGTGAGTGTGTGTGTGTGTGTTTGAGCTCAAGGCTCTTCTTCTACCTTGGTTCAGGGTGTGAGAAGGAAGGTGAGCAGGTCTTGCTCATATTGTGGGCCAACAGCTGGTACCAGAGCTCCAGGAGGTTGCTGTTGCTGCGCTTAACTGCCGGCGATGGGTGACGAGTCTCCTAAGGGCGGCAAGGGGGCCGGGGACTCCAAGGACAAGGAGATTGCGGCCGCCCAGCCTAGGATGGAGGTGCGGACGGTGTGGGAGGTGGGTGGCATGTCGTGGTCATAGCTCACCTGCACCAACTATGGTGAGTGGGCGGTGCAGATGAAGTGGAAGCTGCGCGCCCGCAAGTGCTGGCAAGCCGTGGACACCGGCGACGCGGATGAGGAAGCGGAGGTGGGCGCCATGGAGGCGCTCCTCTCGGCCACGCCGCCGGAGTTCCATCGGGCGATCGGGGAGAAGAAGGCGGCAAAGGAGGCATGGGACATGCTTGCCTCGTTCCACGTTGGCTCTAACCGAGCCAAGAAGGCCAAGGTGCAACAGCTGCGCCGGCAGTTCGACAACCTCAAGTTTCGCGTCGGCGAATCGGTGGAGGACTTCACGCTCCGGCTGCAGTCGCTGGTCAGCGAGATGGCTGCACTCGGCAAGGCGATGGACGAGGAGGATGTCGTCTCCAAGCTGCTTCGAGTCGTCCCCAACATGTACTCCTAGCTCGAGCTCTCCATCGAATACACCCGTTTAGTATCCACATTAAAAGCACGCGTGAGTACGGAAATCCATATTACGAGTTTTATCAGATACAAATTTGTATTTATAGACGCCCATTTCCACCCTTTAGCCATATTATGAGTTTTATCGGATAAAAATTCAGATTTATGGACACCCATTTCCACCCTTTAGCCCTATTTGTAATGCACAGAATCTAGGGGCAGAGGCCGTTGTTTCTTTCCGGTTCTCACACAAGGGCATGGACAGACGTGTACTCCTGCTTGCTATACAGGACACAAGGATGCCGGCCGGCAGGTTGCCAGTCATGGGCGTGGACGGGTCCCCGGTGCATGGCCCAAGAGACGTCAGGTAACGTCAGGACTTGACCTCTCTAATGGGGCCACGCAGCAGGCGGACACTAGCGTCAGACATCAGGTCACGTCAGCAGGCAGACACTAGCGTCGCGTCGACCTGTTCTCAGGAAGGCAAACGTGCAGTCGGAGCTACGAGTACTACTGCTATACAGACAGGACACAAGGATGCCGGCCCGGTTGGCGTCAGTCTTTGCAGCTATGGTGTACTCTCTCCGTCCACAAAAGACTGCCATTATAGAACTTTTAAAACTATGTTTGACCACTCGTCTTATTCAAAAATATTATATATATTATAAAATAAATAAATTATTATTAAAATATCTCAGATGATAAAATAAGTCATAATAAGATATATAATATTCGTACCAAAATTTTAAATAAAATGAGTGGTCAAACACAGTTTTTAGAGGTCCTATATTGACGGTCTTTTGTGGATGACATTACTACACAAAAGATTTTGCAAGGCACTTCAAAATTGGTCTCGGAGGCGGTTTTGGAAGATAACCGCCTCGGTTAATCAATTCCAACCCAAGCAATGCCGCCAAGAAGAACCGCTTCGGTTAATTTATTAACCGAGGCGGTTGTTAAAAAAAACCGCCTCGGTTAATTCCTATTAACTGAGGCGGCTATTGTAAGACAACCGTCTCGGTTAATTAATTAACCGAGGCGGTTATTGTAAGGAAACCACCTCTGTTAAATCCGGCCCAGTGTGCTAGCCTACTAGGGCCCGATAGCAGTCATTGTTGACGGTGGCTAACGTCAACTTTTATTAGAACTTTAGACACAAGAGGATACATGATTACGCACTAGTCTAGGGTTTTAATTAACAATTTCCACGAGTTTTGCATATTCTATATTTTCTAGAGATTTTTCCAGAAAAGCTGAAAAGAGGGATTAGAGTGCATAATTATCACGAAACATAACCGCGAAGTCAAAACACCGTCATTGGGCTTAGGAAGCATCTAGAAGACACCCGAAGCAACGGGACCCGCAGAGGAGGAAAAGTGGGGCTGGCTAGCCCCACCTTGGGGCCGCCCGGCGCCCGCCTCTAGGGTTTCGGCCCCCTCTCCTGAAAGCTTCCTCCACCGTCTCTCCTGATGCATCTCGGCCATTGGTTACGTCGGTTTGATCCTGCGGTGCACGTCGATCCCACCAGGCTATAAATAAAGGGGCAGACCCCCCTCCCTGAAGGCATCAAGTCATTTGGAGATCAAGCCATCAAGAGTCTTCTCTAGTTCATCAGAGCCTTTCTAGTTCATAGCTTTAGCCTAGTTAGATTAGAAGTAGAAGAGTTCTAGTTCTTCGGGGGATCGGAGCCCCCGGGCGCCTGCATGCTGAGCGCGGAGTTCGGTATAGTTCTAGTACCTTTCTCTTATTGTATTCAATATTATGATTCAGGCAACATTGTTCTTAATCTCTTATATATTCTTAATTGCAATAGTTATTGTCTACTTTGATTATATGTCTAGGATAGTTGGTTTGATCTTATTGAATTCATGTAATTGCTCGTATAGCGTTTATCTAATTGATCGTTGGGTAGATGGTAGACAATATATAGACACAGTGTCTAGATATCTTGTTTATCTGCGAGTGCATCCTGACGTGCCGGGACGTGTGGTAGTCCGCGCAGGTGATAGCTGCGTTGGTTCCTCTGTAGTCCACCCTCCGTACGCAGGACTAGCATGGGCATGGTCGCGAAGGAGGTGACCCTTGTATCTTAATACCCTCATTAGTTGATGCCTCTTTACATGTGATCATGATGTAGGATTAACTTAACAATGATTGCTAGATGTAGTTGCACTAATTAGAGTTATTCATTGATGTAGTTATTGAATTACCTTAGTATTTATTCCTGAGTTTATCCATTGGCTAGCTATTACTATGACTAGAAGAGCTCTGATATTTATCTATTTATGATGACTGATCATTATTTATCATATATCTTTTATCACGTGACTTATCCCTGTTATGAGTAGGATTCTAGTTATGGTTTACCGTTCACATCAATAGTACAAGTTATAGTTATAAATCCTACATATAGACCTTCCCAGTGGTATAAATATAAATCGACAACCTGGTAGAACTCTCTAGGTAAAATACTACAACAGTATAATTATCTGTCCGCTTGCCGAACCTATTTAGTCTATATTCATATCTTTTATCTCTGCCTAGTCATATTGAATACATGTAAATCTATAGTTATTCCTTAGTACTATAATTGAGGATGACAACTTAATTCATGCTTAGGAATGCTAGTAATAAATGAGTGGCTAGTTGCTAATGACAAGTTAATTTAATACCGAGCATTTTTGGGTATTTGTTGCTAGAGGTAGGGTTTATCTCTATTTTTAATAATGATGTTAGAAGTGTCAACAAGCATTTTTGGCGCCGTTGCCGGGGAAGGTAGTTAGGCAATTAAAGAACATTGATAGACTTATACTCAATTATATGATTAAGATAACCATTAACCCCTGTTCAAGTAGGATTACCCTTATTTGTCTACTTTTATATCTTATGCGGGGTAATAAACGACTGGTTTACGACCTTCCGGCATGCCCCCACAAAATAAGAAGAAACATAACAAATCCAATGTTGGAGAAAGAGGTAGACGTCACGGGACTTTAATTCATATCTCAAGTGACGGGAACAAAGATGTTGCATCACTCACAAATTCGAGAATGTGAGTCATGGTAAGTATGATCAAATAAAGGTGAGAAAGTCTTGTTCATGGACTTCAACAATTATGAGTAGTTATCTTTTACATTCCACTGCATGTTTACATTAATCCATATATTCACACTATTTAGTTTAAATTTTCTCAACTATAACTTGTTCCATTTCATATATTCATCTCACATGCATTAAAAAAAAACTCACCATGATCATGCTCTTTTATCTCTATCTGAATAAATCTCTATTATATTTTTATGTTACCTTTATTTTCTATGATATATGTTTAGGCTTTGAAGTACTTTCATAAATCTCTTAAATGAAGCATGGTGCTTAGTTTCGGAGTGGTGGTTTTACTTTTAAAAGGCTTTTAAATTAAGCTCAGATTAAAATGACTTCTTAAGTCAAATTAGACGTGGTGTCTAGATTGATTTTTAAACCGATAGTATGTTGTAGTGGATACTTGGATATTTTGTTGGACTAACCCCTGCAAAAAATTTTGAATTAAATCTAGAAAAGTCGAGAGATAAGTTCATCCGGGGATAAAACAAAGGCAGATAATAACTTTGCAAAAAAAAGTCTAACTTTTGAGTAGTAATATTTATTTATTTATCTTTTGTTACAAATTATCTTTGCCTTGAACCATGCTAGATTGCAACAACAACATAAAATACAATAGACACAATTTATGCTAAATAATCTTAAACCATATATCATCTTGATGAAGAAAATCACAAAAAAAAAGTATGGACAACAAAACCCGTATTTTAATCTTGCTATTCCCTCGGGTATGTGTCCATTAACGTTTTGCAGGAAAGAACAACCTTAATCTATTGGAGAAGAAGTTTTCAAATGAGCATTATCGCATCTTCAATAGACCCTAGCTCATCAACCACAAATTAATTAAAGAAATCAGAAAAAAGTTGATGAGTGAAGAGTATGTAATCTTCTATAGTTTCATTGAATGGTGAAAAGACAAAAAAGATAAAAGAAAGGTCTTGCTTAGCAAGACCATAAGCTCTCATCAACAGATGAACCCGAACTCTCCTCTTCCAAGTAAGTTCGTCAGCACTTACTTAGAAAGATGAAGATATGAGGTACGTTTGTCCAAGCCTCATGCAACATGTAACTACAATTAACATCTCATACCATGTTGCTAATTTGCCTTGGTCATTTCTACCCTATGCTATGCTCAAACATAACTTGCTAATATATATATATATATATATATATATATATATATATATATATATATATATATATATATATATATATATATAGGGTGAGGTTATTCAAAGGCCCTACAAAATGCAACATAGCCAACGATAATTACTATGCTAATTTTAATTATAGTAACTCAATTACTATAATGTTATGCTAAGTTTATAGCACATAGGTTACTATTTAAATTGCCCCTATAGCACATAGTAAGAAGTTACTATGCTCAAATTGGCATTAGTTGAGTTACTATAATACATATAGTTACTATAATATAAATTGGCATTAGTTATATATATATATAATTCTTATAAATTAGCATATATATAACTCAAATATATTCTATAATAAAGTAGTTCTATATATATATATATATATATATATATATATATATATATATATATATATATATAATAAAATTTGTGGTCCACCATACATATTCTTGGTTCTATGTGAATAAATACCTTTAGTCTTGCAAACTTCTTATTCTATTATAAGTATGCTTTAGAATATTATTTAAACATTATGAAAATCAAACATACTTATATAAGAATTTAGTTGTACATATAGACTAACCCCTCCTACTAAAAAAAAATATTTAAATCATATTAGAAGACTATTCGTAGAATCAAATTCAAGGTTAAGGGTATGCTTCAAAATAATATCCTTGCTTTAACCTTGATGAAAAAAAATTGAAATAGTATTGAATCATTGAAAACATGAGCTACAAATCAATCTTTAACTCTTAGGCAAACACTATCCATACTTTGATAAATAGTATATTCCTTTGGGTATGTGTTCTCCACTAACCCCTTGCAGAAAAGACATAATGAGAGAAGCAGAAGGTCTGAAGAGTGAGAAAGGAGTACAACATACGAGACAAAATGCTAATGAATAACCCATGATACAAGAAAGGAGAAAAAAGAGACCATTAAAATTCATTTACCCTTCATCATGCTCTAATAATGGAGGTAACATCTTAAGGTAAGTGGTCATTAATTTCCTCTTGATCGTGGTATGCAATAAATGAAAATACAACCATGTTAGAGTTACAACTTAAATTGATCAACCTGATTAAACTCAACATGATTTGTTCTCTGAGTTTGTTCATAGCGCTATTCTTGTAATCTCAGTCTTAACCAAGTAAGGGTCAGAATTTAACTTCCTTCAAATTCTTATAATGGATAATTTGACGCTTGGTTTACCCTTTTGGATTTTCAGTGTCCTAATATTCCAACTACAATTGATATTTGATTGGCTTTTAACTATAGAAAAATGTACTGTTTTTATGTATTGTGTCTACCAGCCATTCCTGTTTGGATAGCTGACATGTTTCCTTAATACTGCACCTCTCATGTGTAGTTTTGCAATTGTATTTATGTATATTTCTATTTGCCATTTTGCCAAGGATTTGATTAAATTCTTGGCAGGACATATGTGAGCGCAAATTACTGAATTCAGTGAATTGTTAAAAGTATATCATAATGTGTTGTTTACGTGACCTGTATGCTAGTCCCTGAATTGCACATTCACCGCCTGCATCTATACATAGAGAACCTTCAGTCTTTGCATATAATAATTCCAAGGCCTTGCAAGAGTTGACAGTTAGCTACTAATCAGGCAACCAGCAGCTTCATAGTTACAGACTTACAGTAGAAATGCAAACCAGCACCTGCAGCTTTAGCTGCTCTTGATTTCTTGGTTGTGTTGGGTCTCGACTCTATTGCAGCAACAAAATGCAGCAGCTGTTCTTGCTTTTTCTGTCGATAGCTCTGTAGTTTCTTCTCTAGTGCGTGCCTGGCTTTTGCTCTGAATTTGTTTTATTGCAGCAGGTCAGCCGATCGTTAGTGAGCAGCAATTTGTTCTGGCAGGTGGCAGCCTTGATTTTTATATCAACAACAGAAGCTGTTCTTTAACAACAATAGCTGTAGCTATCTGCTTTCTTGACCTTGTTCAGCTCTACAACTACAGAGTTTGGCTCTGTTTATGTTACTTTCAGCAACTCGATTATCTTATTTGGAATGCAATAGTGAAGGTAATTGTCACTTGCAGGCACACTCGGTTGCATGCTGGTAGCTAGTAATGCTTTTACTATATTTTTTTAGCTATCAGTTTAGTTTAAAACCTTTAACTTCAGCCTAGCTGTTTGCTTGCCTTGGTTCAATATAATAGCAGTAGTGCAGTTCAGCTGTAGGTAAATTTCAGATTTATTGGCTAATTTGGATAAATTCTGTACAGGTATTTTCTCTCAGTGATGATTTATGTTAATGTTGGTGGCACCAGCAATACTGCTCTTGACGATAGCTTCTGTTATGCAGTAGTTATTACTCTCTTTGCAGTAGATTTTTTTTGGGTACTGTTTGTATAGCACACACAAATTAATATGCAATTATTTTATTGATAATTTCTCCTCTAGAAAGGAAGAGACATTGCACATGAAGGTCCAAGATGTTGCCTACAGAATCGAAAGGTATGTACTGCCTCCAGGAAGTTATTTTGTGCTGTCCAGGAACTGCAGTTTTCTGTGTTCCAGTAAATCTTCATCAGCGATGGCTGCTGTTGCTGCTATCTGTTCTCTCCCTCAGCTGTCAGGTTACTTCAGTTTCAAAAACTTGGTGTTAAATATGCAGTTTAGTAAGTATGCAGTTTAGTGTATTGTTCATGAGAGCAGACATTTAGAGTTTCAGTTTAGTAATAATCTGAATTTTAGTTCAGATCACAAAGAAGCTTCCCTGTGTAGGGTATTCTTCCTCATGCAACATCTTTTGCAAGCAATCTGAATTCTGCTCAAGTCTATTAAGCGCCATAAACATGCTTCTAAATCCTGTCTTTGGTCTTTTGATTTTTCAGGCTACCAAAATTAAAGCACGTGAAACTTGAAGCAGAAATAGAAGCAGGGAGAGGGAAAATGCATTTATCATTTGCTGGAACCTAGCTTTTGTTGTTTCACTTGTATGTAACTCGAGACTTAGTATCTGATTTGATGCTAGACCAAAACATGAGATATTATATGTATCATTGTGCTTGATTAATTAAGTTGTCCCATTTGTGCTTACAAAATTACACCTCTGATTTTGGCCCACTTATTTAATAAATAAATAAATGGGTTGGTATAGTGATGTAAGCATCCATGATGATGTGTCAATTAATCCATGATGGTTATTTTTTGTCATAGAAAACGGGCTTAGGTTGGGCTAACGAGGCCTTGGGCTGTATCGTGATGGTTTAAGACCGTCACGGATTGTGCTAATTTGTGATGATTTTTGGAAAACCGTCACGGAGGTTAATACATGACGCTCAATCCATAATGATACTTGAAACCATCACAGTGACAGTTTTTTAGTGATCCATGACAGAAATTTTTCATCACGGATTAACAGGATTCTTGTAGTGGAAAGGCTTTTTCTTTACGAGTACTAACTGCTGTACTGGATAAGCAACATAACCATTGAACCTGAACCTATTGGAGTCCGAAATGGCATATTGAGAAAAGCCAAAGATGGCGAAGTGAACTCTAATTCTGCAGGAGATCGTCAACGGGGATGAGAAGTTAATAAATAGTATGATATTTTCTTCTAGCCTCATGTCTTCCATAATATCCTCATACACTTCATCATCTTTCAATTTATCTGCACTTACCACCTGGGTGAGGCAAATAACCTTCGTAGGCAGCGCTCCAACTGCCATAACAGAACAAAATATATGCCATGGATCATAATTACATAGTTTGGTCTATACCTGTAAGGTTGTGTTTGGTTTTGGATGGGCGGGATGGAATGGCTCGTTACAGTTTTCTGGGCTGAGATGATTTCAGTCTAGTACTCGTGTTTTGGTTGGAGGGGTGGAGTCATCCTGGTTTTGTGTTTGGATGAGGGACGATGAGAAGGAATACATGTCTCTGTTTATGATCTGGATGGATATCCTTTAGGTAGCTAGGGCCTGCATGTGAATCTGAATCTGAATGTTTCTGAATGTGAATCTGAATCACGTTACTTTTGTTTTTACCAGGAGCTGGGAGACGGACGCTGGCTGCGGAGCAGGATGCTCAGCAAGCCGGAGTCTACCGGCGATGCGTGACCTCTCTTCATGAGGCGGCGATAGGTTAGTTTCTCATCCACGGAGAACGAAGTGAACGCCATCTCCTCTTGCCTCGGCGACGCTCAGCCGGATCAGAGAGCTCGAGGACGCTCGCCTTCATTTCCGGCCGCAGTGGAGGCGTGGAGGAGCCGAGGAGGCCGCGCTCAAGACCGGCGCGGTGGAGGAGGTGCTGGCCTCTGTTCCCATGCATGGAAGCCGCGGCGGGGAGGTGGGTTGTGCGCCGCGGAGGGGGCAGACGCGCGGGGTTTGGGGTGGGGGGGTGTGGGTTGTTTGGCACGGGCGAAGCGGGGGGAACGGGACATGGAAACTGGTAGGTTTTAGACGGGGGGGGTGTAGGATTTGTAGCAGGCTTCTCTATCCACCGGGCCTATCTCTAAATGCCGGCCTGGGACGTGCCAAGAGGGCAGCCTAGACACGGCTCTATGCGGCGGAATGGACCGGTCAGAGACCGCACAAGACCGGGCCGTGTCGTATTTGGGTCAGACAAAAAGCTAATGCTTTGGTCCAGGCCACCAAGCCGCGGTCACGTGGATTGGAGAGGCTGCCGACGGTGCGGCTAGTGTTCGAAACTTCAGATGGCCAGAATGGGATCATGTCATGGGAACCGTTGAAAGGCCAAGCATCACTGGACTGAGTCCTATGAAAATATAGAGACCATTCTAATTTATAAGACATTTAATTTTTTAACACTAAGTTTGACGAGTTGTATTGTAAAAAAATTATAAAATATTATTTCTTTTACCGTGGCTTGCTTTGTCAATAAAACTTCTTTAAGATAACTCAAATTTAACTATATTTGTATAATTTTTTAAATAAAATAAGTGGTTAAATTTAGGATAGAAAATATCAAATGTCTTCTAATTTAGCATGGAGGAAGTAGGAATTTCGGAAACTTTAATTCGCAACATGTCGCCCTCCTGCACAAGTGCGCGACAGCGTGCGTTTTTGAGTGACCAGCACATGGCTCTAGCCTACCTGCGGTACAACGCATGCGGCCTTGTCCGCCCATAGCCTCCGCTGCTCACGCGACCTGCTTGTTCTCGTAACTGTACTCTCTCCGTACCCATAAAACTTGACGTTTTGGACAAGAACACGGTCTCTAAAATCTAACTTTATCCATTATTTTTTATTAAAATATATAAAAAACTAAAAATAAAATTACTTTTTATAAAAGTGGGTTTCAAGCTGAATCTATATATATAAGTTTCACCTTTTCAAACTAAATATTTTAAAAGTTATTGATAGTTTATATTCCCAATGTTTGACTCAAACCTTGTCTAAAACGTCAAGTTTTATGGGTATGGAGGGAGTATTTATTTTGCTTTCTTTTAAAAATACAATAATAAAGATGAATACTACGCGCGTTCCCACGAAATTCTTGATGATTTGGAATAAAATTACTTATATAACGAGATAAACAATTATAAGTAAAGATTAAAAGATGCATTGGCACGCTTATATGGATAACTAAATGTATGATGAATCTTGATCATAATTACAAATGCTAGTTGCCCATAAAGGCATAAATGCATCTAATAGTGGACTGATGAGGTGGATAACTATTTGACTACGTCTTTTGGCTATAGTTAAAAAGACGGAGGCGTTTTGAGCCTAGAACTCTAAAATGAGGTGGATAGCTTGCATGTTAAGAGAAATAGCTAATGGGATTTGACTTTATAAGAGTTTAAGATTTCTTATACACAGTTTGTTTTCAGTTTTATTTGTACCATCGTGTCTTTTATTATTAGAGCTACAAAACTAGACCCATAAAACATATATTTTGGAATTTATTTATATATATAGTGTTAAATTATGTTGTACGTGTAGTAGCTAGCTATTTATGTATTTTAAATAGTGGTAAAGAAAATAACTTGTCACTTGCTTAAAGTATAGCTCGCTACATACTCTAAAATATAGCTTGTAGGTTTCTTTTAGTTTCAGTTTAATAAGTTATGTGTTTGACTTCAGTTTTTCTCTCCGTTTAATGATTTTTTATTTTTTATTTCTTAGATTTTATGTTTCTTTTAGTCTCAATTTTTAATTACATTTTATCTTTATTATTGTCAATTTTACGTTCAATATATTATGTTTCAGTTATCTGTTTTTTAGTGGGCCTACTTTAGTTTTCTATTTCTATTTGCTAATTTTAGTTTAATTTTCCAGTTGTTAATTTTAGTTTTAGTTTTATGTTTTAGTATTTTGTTTTTTATTATGTTTACTTTAGTTTTTATTTGCTCATCTTCAATTTTAGTTTATTTTTCTAATTGTCGACTTCAGTTTAGGTTTCTTGTAATTTTAGTTTCATTCTTATTTTTTCTACTTTACTTTTTAATTTCTATTTATCATTTTCAATTTAATTTTTTGGTTATTAATTTCAATTTTAGTTTCTAGTAATTTCAGTTTTAGTTTGTTTTTCATTGTGTTTGCTTTAGTTTTTATTTTATATTAGTCAATTTTAGTTTAAATTTTTGGGTGCCAATTTTAGCTTTAATTTCGTAGCTATTTTAGTTGTTCGGTTTTTTCCTTTCAGGTTCAAATGGTGCATATTAATTGTTCTTCTATACTGGCTTCCTAGTTTTTTTGCAATGCATTATATAATAACTTGCTTCCTCTAGCTAGCAACTTATTTAATGTTTGTTTTAGTAATTTCTTCCCTCTCGTGTTTGTAGATTGTGTCTTGTTTTGAGCCGCTACTCTTATTTTTTTAATATTTTCTTCCACTTAATCCACCAAATTATAAGACATTTGATTTTTTTATCCCAAATTTGATCACTGTCTTATCCAATAATTTGCATAAAGTATGGTTTCTTTTGTTGTGGCTTATTTTATTAATAAAAATTCTTCAAGAATGACTAAATTTTATTGTGTTTATATAATTGTTTTGAGTACAGTGGCCAAACCTGTGTTTAAAAAAATCAAACATCTTATAATTTGAAACCGTGAGATTAGTTGGCAGCTGGTTTGCATTCTTTCTACATGAACTATTATTCATTTTGCAACATATAAGTTGCAACAAACTCAACTCGATCTATGTAATTTGCTCTTAAAATATTTTAATGTAGGTATAGCACCTTTATGTAAATACTGCATAATAATTTTATTATATTCCCATGATAACAATTGGTGTGTATTTTCTGTAAAAACTTTAGTATATTTTTAGAATAGCAACTTTAGTATTATATGGTAGTGAACTCCTTTGATAAATCTTTTAGCATATATTTACATATAAATTGCTACTAAAATATTTTCTATATATATATATATATATATGCAAGTGGAATATAGTTTTCTTCATATTATTATCACGTAGAATACATCGGTACTAACGAAATTGAACACGGATACAACGTTCAAAAGTTAGAGCAATTCAAATAAATTATTTTTGTTTTGTTTTTCTTACGTCCGCCTTGGACCAGGGCAGCGACGCTGGTCGGGGTGCATGCAAAGCTACTGCATGTTGAACAGTGGAAGTGGGTTGCGTTGCGTCGTTGCGTGTGGGGCGACTCTTGCTTGCTGACCTGCTGTCCTGGGGCCGCGAACTACCCTTACGCGTGACGGACGTGTCCTAGGAGACTTCTCGCCAAAAAAAAAAAGCAGCCAGGAAAGAGGCTTACCCATTTCCAGTCCAGTTCCCGATGATTGCCATCCTAGTTCCCGTCCCGTTCCCGCAAAATTTCTAGAAATACGGAAACGAGCGTGACAAATGCTGACGGAATTTTTCTCTTTCTCTTTTCACCCTTTTCCAATATCCATAATGTCAACAAATCTTAATTAGTGGTTAAGGTGGTAAACCCTGTTATTTAAGCTACGAAATGAAAATGGATAAGTAGTTTTGTTGTATGTCACGGGTCTAAACTCCTCCAAGATTAATCAGCGGATAAATCAAGATCCGAACGGCTGATTGTAACGGTTCCCGGCCGGAACGGTTACAATCAGCGGAATTCCCGGTGAAGGGCGTAGTGGATCGAACGGGCGGAATCCTCGGCGATCACGGCGAGGACGACGAACGGCGACAACGATGGTGGCGCGGGAAGCGGCGGCGACATGGGCGGCGGGCGGCCGGGCAGCGAGCGGTGGCGGGTGGGTGGGCGGCGCGGGCGCTAGGGCCGCGGGCGGGCGGCAACGGCGGCAAGAACGGCGGTGACGGCGGGATCGGTGGCGGTGGCGGTGGAAGGGAGAGAGAGAGAGCGAGAGTGAAAGAGCGGAGTTTCCGATTAAACCCTAACTTTTCTTGACTGTCTCAATAATAGTTGGCCCCCTTTTATAGGGCGGCTTACAAAATGCTAATGGGCCTTGGCCCAATAACTCTCTCAACATAACCTATTACTAATTGATGAAGATGCCCTCGATGTGTTTGGCGATCGTTACAACTCTTCTCGTCTGAAAACTCAGGTCGTCCTCGAACTGAAATGTTGGATAGAGCTGTTTGAAATAATCCAGTTCATTCCAAGAAGACACCATTGGAGGTTGGTCCTTCCATATGATAAATATCTCAATTTTGTTATTCATAACTCTAGCTTTAATCATCATCACCAGCTCTAAAAGAGTGATTTTCTCATCTGATTGTGTCAATATCCTAAATTTTGATTGTAACAGCCCTTTGTGGAGTTTAAGCATACAGACATGAATGGTGCATCAACTTATCGTAATTGATGATTAACTGAATTAATATGCTCATTAATTTGGAAAGGACCGAAGAACTGAGATTTCAATTTATCGTTGTGCATAATTAAAATTTTGAAAGCAGTTCTAGCCATCAACTTAACAACCACTATGAATTTGACATGTTCAGCGAGCCAAGCATCAACAGCTGTATTTGATGAGTCATCTAGATTATATTTATCCAAAGATAGAGAATCCAGATCATAAACCAATTTTAATGGATGTGTATCAATAGATTGATGATATGATATTATGTAGCAATATTCAGCCCGATGTAGCCATTGTAGCCATTATACGGGATTGTCCTCTGTCAAAGCGTAAGTATATGACAAGCATTTTATTAACTATTCTATCTTGGTCATTAAACTGAGAGTGATAAGCTGAATTCACATGTAAATCAACTACAGACAAACGAAAGAATTCTTGTCAAATCTTACTTGTAAGATTAACATCTCGATCACTATTAATAGATTTTAAAAGCCCATACAGTCGAGGTATATCAGAAAAGAATTGCTATGCCACAGTTGTTGCAGAATATGGATGTTCTAACAGAATGAAGGGAGCATGCTTAAAAAGACTATCCACCACTGTCAATAAAATAGGGTTACCTTTAATTTTTTGCAAGGCCTCAGTGAAGTCCAATAAAATATACTCTATCATACAGGCAACAGGACCACTCTCTTGGTGTAGTACAGATTCTAAATCTATTGGGGTTTCATCATATCTTACTAAGAATGGTTCATTAAAATCTTATAACTGTAAGACTGGTGCTATCATTAACACTGCTTCAGCTTGTTTGAAGGATATCGTCGTCAACTCTGTCCACTCAAAATTATCTATTTGAAAGAGGTCTGTCAATGATTTGATAATAGTACCTTATCGTCGGATAAATTTGCAAAGTGATATTCAGCAAGAAATCCCTTTGATTGATGAGCTGCTTTGCTGGTTGTGGCCAATTGATAATAGCTCTAAATTTTTAGGATCAACTGTACCTCCTTTGTCAGATATCATATTCCCCAAATAATAAATAACTAATTTTTCTAAATGAGCATTTGAAGTTTGTGGGAAATACTATGTTTGACTGTAGTGGTGTAAAAACCTGTCTGGTATGCTGTAAGTGATCCTTCAAAGTTTTGCTATATATCAATGTGTCACTAAAAAAACCAAAGCAAATTTGCACAGATGATTCCTAAGAATCTTATTTATGAGGGCTTGAATAGTAGATGGGGATTGCATGAACCAAACGGCATAACAAAAATGTAAGGTGACCATGACGATGATCCTCTTAAATTGTGCCATATATTGTTATGTTATCAAAGAAAGCTAGAACAAATTTATGCAGATAATCCTCAAAGATCTCATCGATGAGGGTTTGAGAAAAAAATAGAGCATTGTATAAACCAAATGACATAACCGAGCATTTAAAGTGATCACTAGGTGTGAATTGTTGTTCTCTCAATATTATTCGGATGCATGCATACCTAGTGATAGCCCGACTGAAGGTCCAATTTGGTGAAGTATTTAGCCCCTTTTTACTTATTTAATAATTTCTCAATCACCGGAATTGAAAATTTATCTTTAAGTGTATTGTCATTGAGAGGCCAGTAATCAATACAAAAACACCATAATCTATTTTGCTTTTTAACAAGGAGCATTGGTGATAAACAGGGGGGGATGTGCTGTACCTTATAGTTCTCTGTGTGAGCATTGTGCCGTTGGTTTTGAAGCTTATATTTTTGGATCCGAAGATAGCAGTATAGCAGGGGGCTGTTGTTGGTGTCGATGGGCTCTTGCGATGTTCCCTGTGATCATATTTTATTTTTTTATGGTAATTGCTGAGGTTTCTAGAAAAACTATGAAAATTCCTACAAAATAATATCCAAAGAGTCCTCTGTTGCAATGTATGGAGACATGGGTTACCTGAAGACCCGCTCAAAGTGATCTATATAATTTGCTTATGGATGCATCAAAATTTCTTTATCAGGCTATTGAAATCCCATATTATTGGATCGAAAGAGTTCAGCCAAGTTATCACCAATACAAAACCATAGCCATCAAACTGAATATTGTAGCTATCGATAATAAACTGTTACTGTTTCAATCTGTCTCGACATGCTATTGTATATTGCTATATATGGAATTTGATTCCCCTTAGCAACTACGACCTTTACGTTTCTTGGAAGAGGCAATTGTAATTTTAAATCAATAACAGTTGCTGAATCTATGAAATTATGTGTTGAACCAGAATCTAGCAAGACTAAAAATTTTCTTTCATTAATTGACACTTGGAGCTGCTTTGTTTGACTAGTTATAATTCCAACCATGGTATGAAAAGATATTTAAAATTTTCTGATCATATAAATCTAGAAATTGATTGTTACCCGGCGTTAAAAATAATATCTAAAATTTTAGTGTAAGGGCTATTGCCGATTCCAAAGCATGAGGTTCATGTCATTGAATATCAATTTGCAATACTGGGTGAAGTCTTGCTGGGTCTAATATCACCAGCTGAGCATTAGAAAAAAATAGTGTTTTATTTACCGTCAAATTAAATTGATTCATGTACGCCTATAAATCTTTCGGTTGTACAATGTTCTTTGAGGTCACCTAAATAATTATGATGTAGACATTGACTGAATTGTTTAATTACTGCTGCTGAAAACCGAGGCCAAGATGGATGCTCAACTTTCTTTTTTCAACTGATAAACCAAGTTAGCGCATCCCTCAAAGATGGGACACAATTAGATGCATCTACTTATATATTTTTATCTGCTGAGATGCAAAACATTCATTGCATCTATAAAGCCACTGGGAAGGTTCATCCATGCCATCATAATCGATAAGCGCAATTTGTGTTAATTGGGTGAACGTTCTCTCTGGAATTGATCAGACGGTTGTTCCTCCATAATTGAGCGATGTTCATTAAGTACTGCTGCCTCGATTTTTTTTTAATGATGCTATAGGATCTGCCAGTGTTTTTGGGGTGTAAGGAGCAATGATTGTTCCAAGCTGAGGAACGTACCTTTGATCGAGGCTGCTGCTACTCCTCAAAAACCGACAAACTTTTTTCTCCAAACTCGATTAGACTACTGCTGTTCCAAAAAAAAAAAATTGGTGAATTTTTTTCCCGACTGTCGAACAGGCGTGCCAATCCTCGATTGCTGCATCTTTTGTTTTCAATAGCGCTAGAAAATTTGCCTGTGATTTTAAAGGCGTAGGAAGCGGTGGTTGCTCGGGCCGTGGAACATTACCTCGATCGGGATCGGGCTTTGTTAAAAAAATCGATGAATTTCTTCTCTCATTCTTTCAATAGTGCGCGCAGTCCTCCTTAAGATTGATCTCAACGTGGCTCTGCATACCAATTTGTCATGTGTCTAAACTCCTCTAAAATTAATCGATGGAGAAATCAAGATCTAAAGCGGTTGATTGGAAGCAGTTCTGGCGGAACGTTACAATCAGCGGAATTCCAGTGAAGGGCGCAACGGATCGAAGCGGGCGGAATCCTCGGCGATCACGAAGGCGAGACAAACGGCGGCGGCACGACGCGAGAGGCGGCGGTGGTGGCGTGGGCGATGGCGTGGGCGGCGGCGGGTCGGGCGGCGCTTGGCGCGGGGGGGGGCTTGGCGCTAGGGCCCCCGCGGCGGCGATAGCGGCGGCGGCGGCCAGCCGGTGGCGGCGACGGGATCGGTGGCCTTGGCGGTGGAAGGAGAGAGAGAGCGAGAGCGAGAGCGGAGTTTCGGGTTAAACCTAATTTTTCTTAACTGTCTCAATAATGGTTGGCTCCCTTTTATAGGGCAGCTTACAAAATGCTAATGGATTTTGGCCCGATAACTCTCTCAACTTAACCTAATCTATGCTAATTGACGATGATGCCCTCGATGTTTTTGGCGATCGTTACATTGTATCTCATGAAACTAACTACCAATTGCTATGTACATACTTTTTTTTGAGTCTTATATTTGAAACTTGTTTGACAACCGAAAAAATGTGTTGCGAGTATATACAAGAGTTACATAATCTTTTGAGCATTTACGTGCGTACATGTACACTTTAACTGTTAAAGAGCTATTCCAAAACACCTATGCATAAGGAAAAAATAATAACTAATGATTTAAGATTAACTATATCTTAATAATAGTTTCGCCGTTAGACCTACCATGTAGTATAAGTTCACTGACATACCAAGACCAGCTAGAGCTGATTGGCACCTTTCACTTCAGTTCCGTCATTCATCTGCCTAATTGTGGCTTACCATGGCTCCTTTGGTAGGGATTCTACCATAGCTCCTAGATCTATTTTTAGCTCCAGTTGCCAAACGTCACTGCTCCTACGAAGAAGCCCCGGAATTCTTGCTGACACAAGGGAGGAGAGAGAGACGGAGCTGAAATTTATGGCTTTTTTGGCTTCGTCCGGCGGTAGCGAGCCCTATCGGGCCATGTTCTCCTTTGCCCCTGCACGCACAGGGAACGGCCATGGCAGTCGAGGCCAGGGAGACGGGGGGGGGGGGGGCGTTTGGTTCCTTCGCCCGGCAGCCTCGCCTCGCCTCGCCTCTCCTCACCTTGCCTCGCCTTGCCGACGCCGGAGAGCAGTTTTCGCTCACTCACATTAGCTTGGCCAGCGTGGAAACCGAGAACCCTTGCCAACCAACCAAACGTGCATCCTTTTGCTGGGCTCTAGGCGAGGCAAGCGCCGACGAGGGATCCAAACGTCCCCGGGGCGAGCCTCCAGGCTGCACAGCGTGGAGGTGGTGTGGCGTGGAGCCGGCGGTCCATGCCTGCGCGGAAGTGGTGCGACGCGGAGGAGCCGCCGGGCTGCCCCGGCCCAAAGGTCGTGCGACGAGGAGGAGGAGCCGCTGGGCTGCGCCGGCGCGAAGGTGGTGCGGCGCATAGGCGACCCAGCGACGGTGCGCAGGGTTCGTGGGGAACAGCCATGGCAGGGTCGAGGCCATGGGTGTGTCAGTGCGTGTGCTCGTTGTGCGGCCTAACGGTTGAAGTACGGTGCAGCCCAGTGTGTGATTGGATAAGGTTGAAAAGAACGGGTGATGGGATAAGGTAGAAAGGAAAGGAATGGCAAAAAAAAAAAGAAAAGAAAAGGGAGCGGAAAGAAGAAAAAAAAGAAAAGGAAAGTAAAGAAAAAAAAAAAGAAAAAAAAAAACAAGTAGTATGGACATTTCGTCTTTTTAGATTAACTGGAAAGCTATTCTATCAAACGGTAAAAAAACAGCTCTAACTCACTAAAAACATCTCTAAGAGTCTTTCTAAAGAACTCTCTCTTTAAATTATCATTTGAAGAGCTATTTACATAAAAAAATTATTTTCTATATCTTTGCACTTTCCAACAGCTTTTCCATATATTGCATCCACTCTAAAGAGTCATTCTAGCTATCTATCTTTGGCTAATGAGAAATCTGAGAAAAAAAAGATGACCATATTTAGATAACCACTTAAAGAGGCTATTGGAAGATGTTTTTTTATCAAAACCTCTATTCCTAACAATAAGGAGAGATTTAGAGTCTCTCTTGGAGATGCTCTAATTAAGTGAATCAGTTCCACAGGTAAAACCACAACTAAAGTTATCTTGACTGAAGCCGAAACTCTACCAAACAAGCCCTCACAAATTATTTTCACTCTTGCCCAGCCATGCTTTTGTAACCGTTGTCGTTATGCCACCTTAAGGCCACACTAAGGTCCTATTTGGCAAAACTCCAGCTTCAGAAAATCTATGGATTTTTTAGAGCTGACTATCTATAGCTCTAGAAATCCATTAAGCCGAAGTTGTGTACAATTAGGGTATTTAGTTGAGCAATTACCTTCTTGTTGTAGAGTAAACTAGAATATTTAAAGCCCCTTTTATTTTACCCTACAAACTCTAGCTGTAGCATTGAAGTCTCTAATTTTGTTTTTCTGATTAATGACATCATTATCAATCAAGCAACTGACGTGGATACATCTACGTCTGCCTGACACATAACGCGGTTGCTTTGCCACTGACTTGTTATGAAAGAAAAGAGATGGGAAACAGACTATTGACTCGTTGATACAAGAAAAGAGATGGAAAATACAACCAACTGCTAAACACGGTTAGCTGCGGGCTAAACACGGTTAGCTGCGGGCATTGACTAACAATAAATATACTACTAATAAATGACATTATATCGTCACCGGCCGGATCTAGCACGGATTATTCACATGATTCACCAAGAAATTTCACATCAACAAACCCTGACCCGCGGAGAACTATATATGCATGATGAGCAGCCTCCCTCGAAGCTTGCAAGTGTCTCCATCCCTGAATTAGCTCGACAGATCTTTGGTTCGTGGCGATACTCAAAATCTGATCATTCAGATCGTTTCAATCAGCCTACGCCGAGGAGTCTAGACCGTAACTCCCAGCGACTATGGGCACAGGTAATCTCTTCTCTATCTATCTTCTAGCTTCTACTACTAAAAATTACTTATAGGTACCGTCTTGCTGGCCCGCCACCCAATCCCATGTAAAAAACAGACTATGTGCCCACTGTGTTTTTTCTCGAATACATAAAAGGTTTGCGTACCTTTGTATTAAGAAGATGAGAATTTTACAAGTACGCGTTTGAGAGGGGGCTGCGCTGTTGATATGCATTAGACATCGCTCCCTGGACGCAGGTTACAAAAGCTGATTACTCGCAGATTAGACAACTTAATTTACACGCCCCCGCTTCAACCCACTAGTTGCCCACCACGTTAAAAAACCCTCGCTCACCCCTCGCTTGATCAAACCGCGTGTCCTCAGCACTGCAATCACCGCTCCCCTCGCTGGCCCGGGTAGCTGGAGGCGCTGCGCGCTCGCCATGTGTGGTTCGCATTTAATTATATTCCCTTTCCTAGTGCCCATGGAGAGCTGAGTGATCCCTCCAGTTGCTCAAGCAAGTTGTTTTGGATAATGGCATAGTTCTTTTAGATTTAATCTACTTACATTGATTTCACATTTTCAAACCCAACACAGAAGAATTTTATTTGCAGACAAAGTTTAAAATGTTTGACTTAGGAGAAACTCAAAACGACTTGCTGCTTTAAGGAACTGGCGGGGATATTTGATTAAGGAAGATATGTGGAACCTTTTTCCTTCTTTTTTTTTTTTTTTTTGAGAGAGAAATAAAGATGGGTACAAGAGGAACTCGATTCATGAATTGTATACATGGATATGTGTTTGGGCTGATGATGAGTGGACAAACTATATAGTGATACGATGGAGGGGAAGAAAGGATTATTAGCAGTCAAAAGATTCCAGCACAACTAGTTTTGGCCATTATATGGTGCGTTGTGCTTGTTCGTCTCTATGTCACTTGCTTACTGTTTTGATTGGTTCACTCGTGATCGGTCTTTCCGGAAATCAGAGACAAAAATCCTACTCACCTCGCCACGATTGATATATGTTAGTTGCGGCACGGCATGTCGTTATACCTTTTTCGTTCCTATACTAGTACGTACGCACGATCTTGTTCGTGATGAGATCCACGCTGCTGCGAGAAGCATGACTGTGTTTCTCCGGTCCATTAGTTCATGGTTGACCGCCAAATTAATTGCAAGTCTTTCATTGTACAATTGACTGGACAGCATAATTATCAATTAGTAGTACTATGCGTGCTGTGCAAAAAGTTGCACGCTTCTTTTCTAATAAGAAAACATTGCCGACTTAATTTGTGGCTTGCTTTGTTATCAGGAAGTACTCCAAAGAAAGATGCCAAGAATGACAGCAAGCTGAACCGACCAAATGAAGACAGCAGCCGTGTTACCCAGCGGTACATCAAATCTACAGAGAAGGAGAAGCCAAAAGAAGACATGAGGGGTATAAATGGTCAAAATCCTGAAAAGAAGGGAGAGGAGGAGAAGGCCAACAGTGAGAACGAAAACCTTCCAACTCCACGTGAGGAGAAGCCAGAGCAGAGCGTAGTGAGTACCAAAAAGCCTAGCAAGAAGTGCAACACAAAGGATGGCAGAAGTAAGATTGATCCACATAGAGCTAACGCGAGAAAGGCAAGGAGTGCAATGTGAAGAGGGGGATCGGAGAATATAGACATGCCCAAGACGAAGGTTGACACTAGGATTATGTTACATTACACGAAATATGACAATATATGATCATTTATTTGTTCATGATAATATATATATATAGATCAAGACATCATTAGGTCATTTTGTTTATCATGTTTCATAGGGTTGTTTGTTTAATGATGAAAATTAGGTGTTCGTCACTAAACCTAGACAGAAATCATCACAAAACTAGCCTAATATATCATATCATGATATATGAAACACCATTTGTCATGGTATCAAGCCAACCTATATGTATAGAAGCGCCATAGTTTTATGACAATGATAGACTGTCATGTGTTCAAATGCTCCTCACTAAAAATAAAGTCGTCTTAAGCCCTGATGTATGATGCGATTTTGGAGTAGATGGACATGCAAGCTTCTATACAGATGTGGCTCAACAATATTCCTGAGCCCATGCTTAGCATGAATAGCAGCGTTAGACTCATTGACCACCATTGGTCTACACTACTACACAAAATCTTTATGGAGGCGAGCAAAAGCGATTTACCGAGGCGGGCATCACAACTGCCTCGGAGCTAGGGTCATAGTAAATCAATCATTTATCGAGGCGGTTAGGGCGCCCGCCTCGGTAAACTCAATTTTTAAAAATAAAAAAAATGAAAGCCCACCTTGAGCCCGTTCGGGCCCGGCGAGCCCATCGCCGCCGCTGCCCAGCAGCGCCACCGCCGGATCCGGCTGGCCCTCGCCGCGCCGCCGCCCGATCCGACCGTCCAGGGCTGCCGCGGATCGCCGCCGCAAGTGCGGATATCCACCGCCGCTATTGCCGTCCATTTTGCAAGCGGGATCCACCGCGGCTGCTGCTCATCCGCCGCCACCGCGGATGCGAGAAAGGAGAAAGTGGATTTGAGAGAAGAGAGAGTGGATCTGAGAGGAGAGGCCGGAACCGAACGGCATTAAATACAGGATCCATGCCGGCGTCCCCGCCTTGCCCCCCGCCGCGGGAGCAGCTGGGCGCGCCCAGCGCCCAGCGCCCCATCGCCCGCAATGAAGGGGGCACTAGCGGTCCAGCGCCACGCCGCCATCCGCCTTGAAGGGGCGGGGCCGCACCGCGCCAGCAGCGCCACCTTCCGTGAAGGGGGGGGGCCGGGTGCCGCCACCCGGCCATGAAGGGCGAAGCAGCGCCGCCGCCCGGCCTTGAAAGGCGTGGCAGCGCCCGCCCCAGAGCTGTGAAGGGGCACGGGGAGGAGGGCCACGCCCCGCGCCGCCGCCGTTCGGGTAGGGCAGGGCCACGTTGGTAGCGAGGGGAGGGGCGGTGTTGAGAGAGAGGGAAGGGAGAGGGGGTCGGGAAGAGAGGCGGCTTAGGAAGGGAGGCTGAGAGAGAGAGAGCCCCGAGTTGAAGTGAAACCCAAAGTCTTATTTATATACGTGTGCTTTAACTGGGGACTGTTGGACTAGTGGGTTGGGCTTGATTTATAGAGACAGTTATATTAAAATAACCGCCTTGATTAATCATTTACCAAGACGGATGTATTAGAATGTCTATGTCGGGGCCAAATAGCCGGCTGTTAAGCCCCGGTTAAACAATCGCCACGGCCGTCATTAGCGCGCCCGGTTCGGCCCATCGAAGGCCCAAGCGCCCATGGCCCTCGCCTTGACCTGCGGTAGAAGGACCCACGGGCCGAGGCGGAAGGCCCACGAACGAACCGAACGAACCACACCGCGCGGCCCCAAGCGGAGGGTTTGGAACTACGACCCCTGGAGCGCGCGGGCAGCACGACCTCTCGACCGAACGAGAGAACCTCCGGGTCCACGACCCCGGAAGCCACGACCCGCACGACCGCCCGCGCTCACCTTTGCCCGAAAGCAACCCCCTGGATGACAGCACTGCAGCCAGGATTCCCGGACAAGGAGTCAACCTTGTGTCCACTCCGTGCGTGCTTGGCAGGCATGGGCATGGGCGAGGTGATTTTGACCACACGGGTTAGCTAGAGTAGGGCATGGAACACCATTTGACCACACGGGTTAGCCAGAGCAGGGCATGGAACGCCATTTGACCGCACTGTTAGCCCACACAGGGCATGGTGCACCGTCTGGTTACGTCGTCGGCCGGATGGACCGTACAGCCCGACTGGCACGACCCATGCCCACGCAGTGTGACACTATTACGCCTAATCCGACACGACGCGAGTCCTAATCAACTGCTCACCCTCTCCACCTACTGTGAGGGGATGGGCAGGCGCTCTGGCGACGTGACAACACCGGCGAACAGCTCACGACGACGTAGGCAACAGGAAGAAGAAGGACGCTCCGACCCCCGGAAGACAAGCGACCCACTCCATTATTGTCCTTTTTTCTTTCTTCTTTTCCTTCCTTTGCACAACGCGCCCATTCCTCCCCTGTGGAGACCATGTAAGGCTACCCCCTCCCTTCATCTATAAAAGGGAAGGCGAGCCACCCTCTGAACAAGAGGCAACCAGAACCGAGATCATCAGACACACCGATCCACAACCACATACGCCACGATATTAGCACCGCGCTCAATCAGCAGAGACTTGGGAGCCCCTCCCTCTCTCGAATCGTTTGTAACCTCTACTGCAAACTGCCGCTAAGTAACACAACCCGATTCGACTGGACGTAGGGCCTCTCGTCCGAACCAGTATACTCCCCTGTGTCCTCTTAGCGAACCATCTGGACATAAACACGCATCTATAAATTTACTAGTTGGTGCTTACTCGAAACATCGACAGTCTGCCTCCGTTAATACCTATTAATCGAGACGGTTACGTTATAATGCCTGCCTCGATTAATGGATTTTTCGAGGCGGTTTCTTGCAACCACCTCGGTTAATGAAAAATGACCGCCTCGGTTAATGGCAGACATTAACCTAGGCGGTTGAAATTTGTGCCCTCCTCAGAGAAGGTTCTCAAAAGGTTGCGGTAAATATTTTATAAAGTAGTGCTAGCTCGTAAATAAAGTCAATTAGAATGTTGTTTAGGCCTTGCATGTGTGCGTTTGTCTGTAGGGGCGAGTGTACGTGCACTTGTGGGCATCTAAGCTTGTACTGGTGATTCAAGAAACTAATCCCCGTACAAGCAATATATAAGAAAATGAATAAACGTTGGAGAGGCACTAGGAAACGTTTCTGTACATGATTTGAGCGTAATGGCATAAATCTCTACAACTAAAAAAACCTAAATGACATCGTTTTTGCCTCGCTAATAACCCAGTCACGCGCTAATCCCCGCTCTAATCCTGTGCGCGTCCGTGGAAGTGGAGCCGTCGCCCTCGCCCCGCGCGTCCGCGGAACCGCCATCCACCACGACGCCCAGCTCGCCCCCGTTGGCCGCGCGATGCAGCGCCTTCCCTCCTCCCGCACAACCGTATCTCCTTTGCCTCTGTTGCGGCGTCCCGGCCGCGGAGGCGGAGCGGCGTCCCAGCGGCAGAGGTGGCGGCGTCCCAGCGGAGGAGGCGGAGCGAGGTCCCTACGGCAGACATCGCTGGCCGCTCGAGCTTCCCTTCGCCGGTCCGTCCTTCCGTCCCTAGCGGTTCCCCGAGTCATTAGAGCTTCCCTGCGCCGGAATCCACGAGGAGCACAGCGGGGAGAGCCCGCACGCCTCCGGCTTCACGACCGCCGCTTACGAGGCAGAGCTCGCGCGCCATCCTCTTCACGCCCACCGGCGAGAGGCCGCCGCAACCAGCGACGCTTGACGCTCGCGACTTCCGCGTGGTTGCTCGCCTACCCCAACTCGCCTGCCACACCGAAGCGGCGACCGGCGAGCTGACAGCTCGGATCGACGACACAGATCCCTTGCCCCGGATCCCCGCTGCCTTTCCGGCTGCCTGTCCCCTGCCCGGCGACCCCACGACCATAGCCCCGGCGCCCTAGCTCCCAGGCTCTCCGCTCGCCCGTCCCAAACTCAGCGACCGGCGTTCCGGACGGCTGCGGCCCAGCGCCTGGTAAGCAGCTCTCCTCTGGTTATTCCCTCCATTTTCTACCTGTTAGCAATCTACCTGTTAGCAAGTTTGTTCATTCTCGATTCCTGTAACAGTGGAGTTGCTTCAGCTTGATTTCTCAAACATAGCATCAGGACATCAAGTGATTATTAGTACCAAACAAGTATTATTCTAGATGTCATTTTAAATTTATACAATCATGCTTCTTTTCGGTTCATATATGGTGATGAGATGACACTGGTCTGCCCTTTTGAATTTATACAGTCATGCTTCTTTCAGTTCATATACAGTCATGTTCCATTAAGTATTGTTCTGGATGTTTCAAAAATATGGTGCCCTTTTGAATTGATACAGTCATGCTTCTTTCGGTTCATATACAGTCATGTTCCATTAAGTTGGTTTACTGATTTCTCAAACATTGCATTTGTAAGATCATGCCAATAAGCCAATAACAAACAAGAAGTTAGCAGCTTTTGCCCCCATTTTCCTTCCTAAGCAACCACACTTGCATTTACTGTCTGATGTAATTACATTTTGTACATGTATTCCTGGTAACCGATCCCTTTATGCTATGCGAACCCAAGAACACTTGCTGTGAAAATTGCAGTTTTCAAATATGAAGAAGCTCAGTAAAGTCAGTTGCAGTGGAAGGCTATGGAAGATGGCGAAAAAAACAATAATTATACTATTAGTCTATCTGTAGTTATGCAGAGATAAATGTGGGTAATATAAATGATATTTTTGAATTGAACTATTTGCATAACTTTTAAGATACTCTGAAATCAAAATTATAATGTTGTCTAGGTTTGATAAGTTAATAGCCTGAATATTGATAGCAGGTGTCCTTCTGAACCTTTCTATACATTCCTTTATGTAGATACAAGGTAGTCTTTTTAAATTGAAGCTAATTGGGTTCTGAATGATTTCTAATAATCCTGGGGAATTAATTCTCTATCTAATGATCAATAATTTGTCTTAGCCTGAATTCAAAAGGAAATATGCATCCAAATAGGAGACCAATGCATAGCTGTGGCATTAGTTAGCCAAATGCCCCTTTCAGTAAGCCTGCTATGCTTACCTAAATCTAAGTTCGTGGTCACTGCCGGTGGCCGCAAAGAGGTGCCTTAAGGGACGAGGGATTGGGCGGCGTTGCCGCTGGACGTGATATCGGCCATCCTCCATATGTTTTTTCCCTTACTCCAAGTATCCTGCTGGACTTATGCTGGCCATGCTGCTTAAGCATTTCAAACTCAAGCTATTTGTTTGGTATTTTGAATGTTATAAAACAATACATTTCACTATTTTACATAGTCCTTGAATTGGCATGTTCACTTGATGAGAATTTATGGTTGGGCGCAGCATTTGCCTGTTGAGAAGAGACCAATTGTGAAAGATGAACTCAAGAGACTTATTGCTGAATGACCTACGGAGGTGGTAAAAAGCCAGATGAAAGATAATAGGAAGGTAAGATACTTGATCTTTGCTTCAAATTCCTCCACAGTCAGGCATTTGTTAGTACCTATTCCTTTTGTCACTATGTTTTGGTATTAATTTGACTAGGGAATGCCCTTTTCATTATTTATTATGTTGAGCAACTTCTTCTGACATTCAAAACTACTGAGCACTCTAGATATGCACTTTATACTTGGGTTAGGCTATTTTGATCTACTATCGTTGTGATCTACTATCGTTGTCCTTCTCTTATTTGAAATGCAATCCAGAACTCACTTCTCTTTTAGATCTTTGAGTAATTTGATAGATTGGAACTAGATGTGATTGGAAGTAAGGAATGAGTCTTCTCTCTGATATGTCTTTGAACATCCTTGTTTAGGAAGAATGTAGCAAAGGAATTCACAAGGAAGCCAGCTCCATATTCTTTTATTCATATTTTGCACAGAAGTTCCTAACATGTTTTAGAAGTCCAGTTAAATTAGTCTAATGAATTCTACGTAAGTCGATTAGTCAAATAAAAAATTGTGTGGGACTGAATTCAGTCATGCATTGAACATGAAAGAAACAATATTATTGTCTTGGAATTTATAAATGTTCTCCTTTTGATTATATAATTTTTAATTTTGCATAATGCTGGAATCCTTGAAATTTTTCTAAGAATAACACATAAAGCTGATCTTCTCAGGAATTGTATGCTTACATGTTTATCTTCAGTGTCCTAACTGAATCCTGAACCTTGCTACTCTGGGTGGTTGATGTCCCAAAAATTCTAGAAAATAGGCTATATGAGAAATACTGCTTAACTTAAGCCGCCAAACAGAGCCAAAGATATATAAATTTGTGATGTAATATATTTAGTTTATAGAGCCAATCTAGAATGCTTTTACACCCATGCAGGCCAAGTTATGTAAATAATCTCCCTGGCTGTTCTCTCTCTTTGGTCCATTCCATCCTGTGCATATCGATCGCACCACTGAGATTTATGTTTAAACTTTGAAATATTAAAGATAACTAAAAAACATGGCCAAAGCTGCAAATTAATAACACTGCTTAGCTAGAGTCGTTTTGGGATTTGGAAGAAACTTACTATAAATAAATAACTTTCTTTGCTCTGTCCAACATCTATTCCTCTGAACTACTATGCTGATCATAGTTTGGTCTCTTGTTTTTATTGCAGAACAATTTGAGCGAAGAACAAAGACAACTTATATGGTTGCACAGGTGTTACAATACGCACATACACAGTGTAATGTGTTTTTGAGCTCTTGGTGCAAACTCTTTTAGATATTCATTTTCATGCCAAATCGTTCAAAATTGTACTTTAACCTTCTTTTATGGCATCTACATATACATCATCAGAATTGAAAAAAAGGTGTACATATTAAATTGTATTTCAGGGATGATTTGGCAATAACACCAGCTCAAAACCATTTCACAGGCTTTGTAGCAGCTTCGGATACAGGACTTCATATACACATGTTGATTTTTGTGGGCCATTGAAATTGCCTTGACTATTATCATTGATTTCTATCAATTGGATACAGGACTTGTGATAGACATATTGAGCCTAGGTCTAAATTTGAAACCTGATGATTATAATATTTCTAACATGTCTTTTTTTTTTTCTTGTATGAATTTTCTATTTGTATGGTTGTATGTTATGAGATGTTTTGCCAGTGCTGAAATATCTATAAGCTCCATCCATGGATATTTTCACTCATGTCATTGGTTACTGTAACTCATCTCTAAAAAAAATGCACATCCATGTTTATTTTCACTCATGTTATTAGTTACTGTAACTCATCTCTTAAAAAAATGCACTGAACCATGCAAGTTCATGTTTCTTACACAGAGGAGGCTGTGGACCTTGATGATATCTTTATTACCAAGGGTTGCTTTTATGGAGCATCTATCTTCAACACACACACCCTCATGGATCATGTTCATTGAAGGGTATCAACTTCAAATCATCTTTGGCTTCAAAAGGTCATCACATCATCATTCATCACTGTGAAGGATATTACCAGTGGCGGACAAAATATTGGATCCAACTTTTCATGTTGGGAGAAGCACTTTTGCAAATCAAGTTGCTAAATTTGCTTGTAAAAATATTGAGTCATGCTAAGGCTTCTGAAACTATCATTTAAGATAAAGCAAAATAGTAATGCTGGTTATTGGAGTCATGGTAAGGCTTCTGAAACTGTCGCCTAAGATAAAGAAAAACAGTAATACATTATTGTAGACCCAGAATGTTTAAAAAGCTAGCAATTCATATTGCTGAAACACAAAAGCTATGCTTATATGGCCATAAAGCAAAAAAAATTTACAGCCACCAATTCTGATAATAAATAGAAGATGGCATCCAACATAGCAGCTTATTGATGCTGCTTGGAAAGAGATTTCACAGGAGAAAAGTTCTACCACAGAACACTGAACCTTATGCACTAAAAGGTTTTTGAATGTCTCTTCTGTATTGTCTGATGCAAATGCTTTGTGATCGCAACCTTGGTGGAATAGAAGATTGTTAGTGGATATTACGTTGGAATACCCTGTTAGATTGCAATACGTTGTCTTTTGGTATTGTTCATACCAGATCATTCTTGGGTGGAGTTGATAATGTCAAGCAGTTAGGACCTCAACTGACATCATTACTCGCTGAGATTATGGAAATTGCATTGGGTCCTATGTTGGTTTATTTGTGAAGATGAATTATTGGACTTTGAAACATAAAGATGTCTTATTTATTTAATGTCTAATATGATGCTGAGATTTCACACGGGTGTTCTTTGGTCATTGATGAATTTTTACAAACTTATCGCCAGTTCACTTCATTAGGCCCCCTTAGGTTTGTTTTGCGCTACAATTATCTGTATTTCAACATTTGATTTATTTTTCTAAAGCTCCCATTGCAACGCACGGGCACTCAACTAGTGTGAAAAGAGGGTAGAAACATTGTAGAGGCCAATGTCGGTGATTCGGGTCATGGTTTGCAATGTTTATCTATAATAGAGTTTCCTATCAAAATGGGGATTCCATTGTTGTTTGCTTAACCTTCACATGCATTAGGGTGTTGAACTCATGTAGCTCTAATGGAGGTGGGCTGCCATGGCCACCATGGCCAAGATCAAGGAAAGGGAAGAGGAAGGGGGAAAGGATGGGGCATAGCTCACTGAGGTGGGGCAAGATGATCTTGAGAGCCTCTGACTGGAGTTGGTCGACGATGGAGGAGATTAGCGATGAGGTGCCTTGAACGGAGTTGGGGAAGAAAGGCAGAGATCCTCGAGGGGCTCGACTCTGGAAGGGAAGAGATCCGTCTAGGGACAATGAGTTTGCCCCAGGTGCGGTTGGAGGTTCTGCAAGGGAGTGCACCCAAGGTGGAGGGTTGAGGGAGCCAAATGGAGCACCATTTGTCTGCCCGCCCACTCCACTAATCTCTAGTGCTCCTCTGTCGGCCCAAGCCCCATTGGCATTTGCTAACTCTAGCCTCTCTCTCTCTCTCTCTCTCTCTCTCATTTGATTCCTCTCCTTGTTGTTCTCAGCAGCTCGGCAGAGAAGAGGCAACTCCAACAGCACTAGCCACCCTCGTCGATTCCGTCTCCCCCGTAGGTGTTAGCGTCCGCTCCGGTAGGGCAGCAGTGGAGGAGGCTATTGGAGGTGCAACGGTAGAGACTACTATGGCGACGGGGCGGCCTGTGAGGTGCGACGGCGTAGGTTGCAGTGAGGTGTGCTAGTGGTGTTGGGGGCGGCTGTGAGATACAACATCGATGAGAACTATCTGGAGTGTAACACCCTCGGTGTTATGTAATTAACCGCTTGCCAAATCATTTCGCGAGTATCATATTTATGTGTTATCGAATGTGGCTAATTAACATGTATGAAGTGTGCCAGCTTGTGTAGGTGAACGTGGTTGAGCTTTTGGTGGACTCTAAGACCCGTAGGTTCTGCCAAAAATCTCCTTTAAACTCACTGCTTCTACCCCTGTCCGTGACTCGGGCCGAGCTCCGGAACGGCAATCCCGCTTTGGCATCGCCCTAGATTTTTTTCCCTACAGCTCCAAATTGCCAAGCCATGGATCCTCTTAGAAGCACGAGGTACAGTCCTGAGCATAGGGCTTTGATGCAGTTAAGTTGTTACGGAAAAACTCGAAGCAATCTCTGTTTTAAAAATCGTGGTTGGCACGGTCTCGGCGACGTCGAGCCCTGGGCGCGCTCTGGCGCACCGCGCCCTGGCTGTCGCTGCCGTGCCAGCCGGCGTCTGGCCACGCTGCTGTGCCGCGCCGTATCCGCTGTGGCGCGCGCAGGACTGAGCCGAGTCTGCGGCTCATCTGGCCATGCTGCGCTGCGCTGCCTACCCTCGCGAGCACGTTGCCGAGCTGCTCGCTCTCGCACGCGCTTAGGGCCGCGCACAGCTCTGCGCCGCTGCCCGGTATCGTCGCTTCGCCGTCGTGTCCTTTCTATTCGCTGCGTCCGGGCGGAGACCCGGGCACAGTGGCAATGGGACGCCTCCCTGCCGTGACTTGCCCCGCTAACCGACGCCGCTGTGCCTGTGCGAGGACCTGCCTGCGTTGTCTCTGTCACCGTCGTAGCCACGCTGTTCACAAGTCAATGCGCCCTGCCTGTGATATTCCATCCCAATTAAAGGCTCCATTAGCTAGAGTTGGCCGCTAGCTAGCAGCCCGACTTGCATAGAGTCAGGGGCGAGTCTCCCTTGCCAATCAATTCCACAATTTCTCGCCGCTGGTCCGCCACCGTCCGGTTGGGGTAGATTTTGGGGGCGCGCTCGATTCCTCGCGAGTTGATCCAATTCCTAGCTCCTAGGAACTATCCTTGATGTTACCTTTCCGATGCTCGCGCTAGCATCGCCGGAAGCCAAGCCGGCGGTGACGTGACACGGCGGTGTCAGCCGTCGCACGCCGCTGCACCGCCCTCGGTCGTGACCAGTGTAGCTCGGACCCCCTCTGCCTCAACCAGTGCAGAAGAAACGTCGCTGCATCTCTCCTTAAGCTCACCGGCCCTTCCCTTCACTTGCCGAGGTCCTCCAGGGCCGGAACGGCCGCGCCAGCGGCAGCCATAGCCACCACCGCGGCTGGCCATGCCGGGGGCCGAAGAGCCACTCCAACGCCTCGCTGGAGTGAGCGTCACCCCAGGATTGGTGTTCGACCTCTTCCTCTCCATCGGCGATTGCCTTGTTGTATGTCTGGGCCGCCGTCGTCGCGCCACCACCACTCTGGACATTCCAGAATGCGGACCCGAGCGCAAGACCTTCCTGTTGGGAAGACGGCAAGGTCGAGAGTGCTAGGTGAGAAACTTCTCTCTGATGTAATAGTAGCGCACAGAGTTACGTAATTTCCAAAACCTCAGGGGCTTGTGGGCAAGTTACCTGGAGCGATCCGGGAGAGGCTAGTGTGGGCCGGCCCGTTCGCTCAACCGCGCCCCACGTTGGGCCGAGTTGGGCCACTGAGCCAGGATGGTTGTTGCCGGCCAGTTCAACTATTTAGGTGTTTTTCTTTTTGTTTTTTTTAGAAACTAGTGAACATGCAAGTGCGACATACGCGTGTCTATTAATTTTTTTAATAATAGAGAAATATCTATAAACTCTCAATTCTTAGTTTTTTCCTAATAATGCATATTATCAAAATAAGATAAAAACCAATTACATCGAGGCTGACTATGTGCAGAAGATTAACTTAATTGCATAGCTATAAGTACTTCAAATTTCACTTATATCATTGCGATATGCATAAATATGTTGAATACTTTATGAACAAAAACATTTGAACATTTTTCATTTCTTGAGTGTTTTTTCCTTTGCAAGATCGATTCTTCTGTCACCTCTCTAGTAGGCCAAATTTATGAAACAAAAATTTATAATTGATCATTCTCATCCTTAACAAGCCCTTTGAACCACATGTAATTTTTGAAATAAATTTTGTTAGATTCCTAAAATCATTCCCTCAATGTTGGCGTGCTTTGTTCATTTAGTTCTGTGGTGCTCTAAGGCTGATCTAATTACTTTGTAATGCTAGTGTTAATAGGGTTATTTAGATAATGATTTGTTGTGGCAATTTGATAATAGCTTTGGCCATGAAGTTATGCAACATGTTCCTTGTATTAGTTTGTTCTCTCTGTAATTTTTTAGCTCTCAAAAAAGTTAGTTTGGCAAGGTAGTTAAAACACTCTGGTTAGAACATATGTATTAAATGGCTAGGAAGTAATTATAAAATCATCGTTTGTCATGAAATGATGCTTTATGAGGCGGATGACACTTAGCTAATTATGTTAGTCATTAGAGCTAGTGGTTAGTTTAGTATTATGTGTGATTTATTTTAAGAGTTGTTGTTGCCATCACTTAAATGCATCGTGTGTATTTTTCATTGCATATCATAATAGGAAGGATGATGGACCGGTGCAACCGAAGGAATTGGTGTTTTACATAGATGATGCCACCATGGTGGACTTGCTGCGAAGATGGAATTCTAGCTTTTGGTTATCTTTTACCCAGGCAAGCTCTACGGTGCATAACCCCTAATATTCTGAACTTTTATATATATATATATATATATATATATATATATATATATATATATATATATATATATATATATATATATATATATATATGTTGCATTATTAAGTTTTGAGGAGTTGAATGGAACCCACTTGCATATATATCCTTATCCTATGAGTCTTACTAGTATGTTAGGATCATGTAGATTGCTATGCTATAGGACTACGGTAGAAATCGAAAGTGATTTTTCTGTCTCTCACAAGAGATAGGCTTATATATTATTGTTATCATGTCACTTTCACATGAACTATACATGAACAATAAATGAAGACCAGGCAGGATGGTATTGAGCATTGGATGGAATTGGATTTGGTTGAGCAACAGAGCGAGGCTCTAGTCACAGTGTTCCGCCTATGTCGATTGAGGACCGTCCGTTGCCGTGGATGATAGTCAGGTCACAGACTTATTGTCTTGATCACAAACTTGCTTATGGGAGCGGAAAGGTTTGCTACTCTCTTGTCTTGTGCTCTGGCTCTATCTGGACTGACTAGTCAGAGTTCCAAGCACCACCTCCTAAGGCCAGGCTTGTAGTGCTGGGGGCTTGGAGTCCCAGTTTGGATGGGGACCTAGACCCCTTGGCAAGAGAGAAGTGAGCTGGTCTTATATGTGTTGGGGGCACAGATGAGGCGTGTGTTTTGGGGTACCCAACTAGGTTACATTGATTCGCGAATCGCCATTCAATGAATGGTATGACATAACTATATTCTGGCTTCATAGTAAGAATTGAAACTTGAAGGTGAATAGAAAGGATTATGATTGCTTACTGCTTGCTTGAAAGAAGTTCAGGTGCACCAAGAATTGTTAGCTAATGAATTAATCATTATTGCTAAAACTTTGAATATAAGATGCACTATTAGTAATGCTTTTCTGCAAATATAAACCCGCAAGACAAATAGCCTTACATATCCATGGAGTCATTTTACTTCCTCCTGTTGGGTAAGTCTTTCTGAATATAATTGAGTACTCAGGATTTTATTTGCCCTGTTGTAGGTAACAGGTGGACACTAGCTTCTCCTGGTGGGCTTAGCAAAGATTCCTTTACGTTGTGATATTAGTTTTATTTTCAATCCTTCACCAAATGATTTTATAAGAAAAATTTCTATAATAACAACTTTGTCATCATGTTAAATTCTTAGACATGTAACGGAACAAATGTTTATTTCCGCTGCAATAATGAATCAACTTCCATTTATGCTACACCATAATTATCCATCCTACTGTTGAATAAAATATGTTTTACTCTAATCCAATATAAACATGTGATGTATGAAATGTAAGAATATTGTAAGCTTTTATTGTCTTATTTATGATCCAAATGAAAACTGTGGATTTTTTAGTTCTCCCGTTGGGTGTACTCAACGGAATCGTTTAAATTAGTGCGCTCCCTTGAGTACTTAGTGTCTAATGGAAGACAAGTACTCTTGTGAGTGTATTAACTTAGACGGTTCGGCCACATGGAGTAGGACATGTTAGAGGTAATCTAAGCAGCTTGAAAGATTGTGTAATTTGTAATAGAATTCTTGTAGGGTATAGATTATGGGGATGTGGAGTTGAAATTTATAAAATTTCTCATTGATTTACAAATCCGCTAACGGCGTTAGATGCCTTTGGCCTAGATGGATCGACCGCTAAGAGGCTTAGCCATAGATTTTAAACATTGGTCCCGTTCGCCAGATGACATCAAGGCGATAGTCGACCATGACACCACGAGTGGAGGCCGTGTCAGGTGGGAACACTACAAGAAATCTGGGCTTCTATGATGACTGACAGATGATAGAGCATCTATTTGTCATAAATAGAGACTGTTTAAAATTGAAATTTTCCAAACAGAATTTGATTGTTGGGTCACCATGATAAGGTCCAAAATCTGACATACTCAATTTTGTTTGTTGTTTCTTGTCTAACTTATTAGGTACAGGAAACACATGTTTTGATTAGAGAACTAGTGGTAGTACTATGCAAAATCAGTTTCTTTTGCTTGCCTTGCCATTTGCCATGGCACATGTGTCATGTCATCATACGCATGTGTTACTATGTTTATTTTATTTGAGCTGAAACCGTGAGGCAAAGAGCCCCCATGCAACTATATTATCAAAAAAAGAAGGTTCAATAGGAAACTTACAACAGAGGCCTAACTAGCAGTTAGACACAGAGCAAAGGCAAAGAAAAAAACTGAAAACAACAAGAGCTAAGAGCGGAACTAGAACCGCAAAGACCAGAAGACTTCAGATTACAAAGAATCCAACCACAATGTTACGATGAATTCAGTCTCGTCATTGCGTCAATGACATGAGAACTGTCATCACTGTGTTAATGACGATGTGCTACGGTGATCAAAGAAGCTGGTTAGTGACTGTAAGCAGAAAGTGATAAGAAACATGCTATTATCATCATATTTTTGCTGTATCTCATGAAAATAACCACCAATTGCTATGTACAAACATTTTTTTGAGTCGCATGTTTGAAACTTGTTGACATCGAAAAAAAATGTGTTGCGAGAATATACAAAAGAGTTGTATAATCCTTTGAGCATTTACATGAGTACATGTTAAAGAGACATTCTAAATAACCTGCACATCAGAAAATAAATAATAACTAATCATTTAAGATTAACTATATCTTAATAATAGTTTTGCTATCAGACCTAAATGCCATGTTGTAACAACCGCCAAGCACATCGAGGGCATCTTCGTCAATTAGCATAGATTAGGTTAAGTTAAGATGGTTATCGGGCCAAGGCCCATTAGTATTTTCGTAAACCGCCCTATAAAATGGTGAATCGTTATTGAAACAACTAAGAAAAGTTTAGGGTTAAATCTAACCTCTTGCTCTCTCACTCTCGCGCTCTCTCTCTCTTCTCTCTCTCTCTCTCTCTCTCTCTGCTCTTCCCTATCGCCACTTGCCACTATCGCCACCGCCGCTGGCCGCCCGTTGCGGGCGGCCCCTGTGCCGCACCACCGCACCCATCCCGCTGCCGCAACCACCGCCGCCCTGCGCTGCCATCGCAGCCGGCGTAATCGCTGACGCCGCCGCCATCGCCGCCGCCGCCGCCGCCACTACCTCCACCACCACGCCGCCAATGCCCACGCCCTCACTATTGTCGACATCGCGATCAACGCCTGCAACTCCACCGCAATCTTCGCCGAATTCCACTGATTGTAACTGTTCTAATTGGGAATCATTCCAATCTACCTCTCAGATCTTGATTTCTCCGTCGTCTGATCTTGGAGTTTAGGCCCGTGATAAATTGGTATTCAGAGCCACGTTGAGATCAACACCATGGAGGATTGGCGCGCCCTATTCGATAGTTGAGAGAAAAAATTTGTTAATTTTTTGAGGAACAACAGCAGCAGTCTGACACGTTTCTTAGCCTGAGCAACCACTGTTTTCTACACCTCCAAAATTACAAGCAGATTTCCTAGCGCTATTGGAAACAAAAGATGCAACAATGGAGGATATATGTGTCCTGCTCGACAGATGGGAGAAAAAATTTATCAATTTTTTTCTGGAACATCAGCAGTCTTATTAAAGGTACGTTCCTCAGCCAGAGCAACTATTTCTCCCTACACCTCCAAAATCACAGGCAGATTCCCTAGCACCATTAAAAAATCAGACACAACAGTACTTGATGAACATCGTTCACCTATGGAGGAACAACAGTCTCATCAATCTCAAGAAGGACGTGTATCCAGTCAACACAAATTGCAGTTACCTGATTATAATGGTAAGGATAAACCTTCCCTGTGGCTTTATAGATGCAATAAATTTTTCATCTCTCAGCAGACAAAAACAGATGAGCAGATGCACCTAGTCGCATTCCATCTTCGAGGAGATGTGCTAACTTGGTTTATCAGCTGGAAAGAGAAAACTGAGCATCCGTCTTGGTCTTAGTTTTCAGCAGCAGTTACCAGACAATTCAGTCCACGCCTACATCATAATTATTTGGGCGACCTCAACAACATTGTACAACCAGAAGATCTAGAGGTGTACACCAATCAATTTAATTTGATGAAATTCAAGGTATTATTTTTAACGACGGGTGACAATCAACTTCTAAATTTAAATGATTAGAATATTCAGATATTTTTGCATGCTATGACTGGAATTATAACTAGTCAAACAAAGCAACTTCAATTGTTAATTAATGAGAGAAAATTTTAAGCCTTACTGGACTCTAGTTCAACATATAATTTCGTAGATTCAACAAATGTTATCGATTTGAATTTACAACCAGTCCTAGTTCTAACAAAAGTAAAAATCACAGTTGCTAATGGAGATCAAATTTCAAATGTAGCAATATACAATAGCCTACCAGTACAGATTGATATAGAACAATTTATTATTGAATGCTACAATATTCAATTGAATGGCTCAGATTTTGCATTGGGAGTAACTTGGATGAACCCTTTGGATCAAATAATATGGGATTTCAATAATCTGACAAAGAAATTTTGGTAAACCTGTAGACAAATTATATGGACCACTTTGAGTAGACCCTTAGGTAACCTATATCTTCATAAATTGGCAACAGAGGACTCTTTGAATAGTATTTTGCAGAAATTTTCACAGTTTTTCCTAGGACCTCAAGGACTACCACTAAAAAAAAAATATGATTACAGGATATATCTCAATGGTCCATCAATGCCAAAGTAGTCTCACAATACTGTTATCCTTAGATTCAAAAAGATAATCTTGAAAAGCAATGTCAGACAATGCTCACATAGGGGATCATTAGGTACAACATATCTCCCTTCTCATCACCAGTGCTCTTTGTTAAAAAGCAAGACAGATCTTGGTTTTTTGTGTTGATTGCTGGTCTCTCAAAGACAACATAATTAAAGATAAAATTCTAATTTTAGTGATTGATGAATTATTGAATGAGCTGCAGGAAGCTAAATACTTCACTAAACTGGACCTGCAGACAGACTGTCATCAGGTATGCAGACATCCAAATAATATTAAGAAAACAACATTTCATACCCACCATGGTCACTTTAAATTCTCGGCCATGCCATTTGGTTTATGCAATCCTCCATCCACTTTTCAAGCCCTCATGAATGAGATTCTTAGAAATCATCTGCATAAATTTGCTTCGGTTTTCTTTGATGACATACTAATATATAGCAAAATTTAAAAGGATCACTTACAACATATCAGACAGGTCTTTCACTACTACAGTCAAACTCAGTATTTAGAAAATTAGTTGTTCATTATTTAGGACATAAGATATCTGATGAAGGAGTTGCAGTTGATGCTAAAAAATTTAGATTCTATTATCAATTGGCCACAACCAGCAACGGCTCGTCAATTCAAGAGATTTCTTGTTGGATATTACTGCAAATTTATCCGACGATATGGTACTATTGCCAGACCATTGACATATCTCTTTAAAATGGATAATTTTTAGTGGATAGAGTTGGCAATGATATCCTTCAAACAACTTAAACAGGTATTACTAACGGCACAGTCCTATAGTTATAAGATTTTAATAAACCGCTCATAGTAAGATGTGATGCAACTTTAATGGATTTTGAACATATACTCTACCAAGAGAGTGATCCTATTGCCTGTATGATGAAGGACATTTCAACGGACTTCGCTGAGACCTTGCTAAGAATTGAAGGTAACTCTATTATATTGACAGTTATGGATCGTCTTTCTAAACATGCTCATTTTATTTTATTGGCACACCCATATTCAGCAACAACTATGGCACAGCAATTTCTTTCTAGTATGGTTCGACTGCATAGATTTTTAAAATTAATTAATAGTGATCGATATGTTAATCTTACAAATAAGTTTTGGTAAGAATTCTTTCGTTTATCTAGAGTTGATTTACATATGAATTCAGCTAATGACCCTCAGTTTAATGGCCAGTCTAAAATAGTTAATAAGATCATTGTCATATACTTACGCTACTTGACAGGGGATAATTCCAGAGAATGGCTACAATGGTTACTTTGGGCTGAATATTGCTATATAATATCATATCATCAGTCCATTGATACAACTCTGTTTAAATTGGTTTATGATCAGAATCTTCCATCCTTGATGGTCAGAACTGCTTTTGCAATTTTGGATATGCACAAAGGCAAATGGGAATCTCAGTTCTTTGGTCCTTTCTAAATTAGTGAGCATATTGATTCAGTTGCTTATCAATTACATCTACTAGAACATATCTGTATCAACAGTATCATTCATGTCTATGTGCTCAAACTCTACAAAGGGTTGTTACAACCAAAATTCAGGACATTGACACAATCAGATGAGAGAATCACTCTTCTAGAACTAGAGATGATGCTTACAGTCAGGGTTACAAATAATAAAATTAAGGTACTTGTCATGTAGAGAGACCTACCTACAATAGTGTCTTCTTAAAATGAACTGTATTATTTCAAACAATTCTATCTAATATTTTAGTTCGAGGACGACCTAAGTCTTCAGACGGGGAGAGTTGTAACAACCGCCAAGCACATCGAGGGTATTTTTGTCAATTAGCATAGATTAGGTTAAGTTGAGATGGTTGTCGGGCCAAGGTGCATTAGTTTTTTTGTAAGCTACGTAACACGGATACGTGGGGTTGGTAGCGTATCCTGTATGGGATACGCACAGGATATGGCCTGGATACAAATCAGAAACATATCTGAATAAAAATAAATCCAGTAAATAGCGATACATCGAGCGGATACCGTTTTTTTTTTTTTTTTTGAGCCAAACATCGAGCGGATACGTATCAGGGCAGACTGCCGATACGGCCCAGCCCAGTTAACCCCGAACTCCTCTCCTTTGCGTCAATGGCATAACGTCGCCGCCTACCATGGCATAACGCCGCCACCGCAGAAGCTTCAATGCAGCACGGACCCGCCCACCGGCTGCCGGCCACGCACCATATTGGCAAGCAACGCTCCTCCTCCACGCCTGTGAAGAAGATCCGCCATGCCTGCATCGAAGCATGCCCAAAGCACAACATGAACGATGGGTCCTGCCCGCCGGTCACCGGCCGCCTGGCGACACGCCTCCACACTGCTCCCATCACTTTTCCTTGTCTGCTCCCATCATTTTTCTGGTTTTCCCAGACGAGAGTAGACGGCATGACCCAACTAGTACCACTGTGCTAGTACTTTATTTACATTAAGGCTCCTACATTACTTCTATGTTTTTATGTGTGATTTATTATCTTTATTAGTTGGGAAATTAGTGAATGGAGATGCTCGGCTTTCTTTTCACTGATTGGAAAAACTGGAAAAGAATAAAACACCAATATTGCAGGGAATTTCAATGCTCCTTTTTGCTGCTATTGCTTCTAATAAAATTCTAATATGCCTTATATTTATTTATTTATTAAAATATTAAAAGTACTTAAACGTATCCATGTATCAGGAATTTTAGAAAAATACCGTATGCACATATCCGTATCTGTCCGATACACGCATACACGTACACGTATCCATATCCGTGCTGGATAGTTTGTGAGCTGCCCTATAAAAGGGTGAATCATTATTGAGACAACTAAGAAAAATTTAGGGTTAAACCTAATCTCTCGCTCTCTCTCTCTCTCTCTCTCTCTCTCTCTCTCTCTCTCTCTCTCTCTCTCTCTCTTCCGCTGCCGCTGCGCCACCGCCCATTGTGGGCTGGCCCTGTGCCGTGCCACCGCACCCGTCGCCGCAACCACCGCCGCCACCGCCAATGCCCACGCCCTCGCCATTGTCGACGTCGCGATCAATGCCCACAACTCCGCCGCGATCTTCACTGATAATTCCGCTGATTGTAACCGTTCCAATTGGGAATTGTTCTAATCTACCTCTTGGGTCTTGATTTCTCCGTCGTCTGATCTTAGAGGAGTTTAGACCTGTGACACATGTAGTATCAGTTCAGTGACATACCAAGACTAGCAAAAGCTGATCGGCACCTTTCACTTCAGTTCCAGCTACCATCTGGCTAGTTACTGCTTACTATCCATCACAAATGATTTGCACAGCCTTACTTATAAATGTTGCCATTCTGCCACCTCAAGGCCTTAGGCTATCTGCACTTTTGGGACGAAAAGCGCAGTCCTGGAAAATGCCAGGTCATCCGGGAACGCCCGCTCCCGACGCCAAAATGTGCGGGGCGTGCGCGCCACGTGTGGGGGCCCCCGACGCCGCGCGGGAGAGGGAAGGGAGGAAGGAAGAAGGGAGCGTCGGGGCGCTGGGGCGCCGGGGGGGGAGGGAGGGAGGAAGAACAGGCCGAGCCGGAGCTCATCCGCCCTCACGCGTTTTTTGATATAACTCCAGCTTCAGAAAATCCAGGAATTTTTTTTAGAGCTGAGTATCTATAGCCTTAGGCCTTAGGCAATGCTTTAGCTAGGGGGTATTTGGATGCATTGCAGCTAAAATTAGGCAAGTTTAACATCCAGGAATTTTTTTTTAGTATCTATAATGCAATGCTTTCAAACATGCCTAAAATTTAACATTTAGCTATAATGCATCAAACATGCCTTTAGAGATCCATAAAGCCGCAGTTGTGTACAATTAGGGTATTTAGTTGAGCAACTGCTTCATGTTGTAGAATATTTGAAGGCCTTTTTATTTTTCCCAAGAAATTCTAGCTGCAGCATTGAAGTCTCTAATTTGGTTTTTGTAGTTAATGATGACATCATTATCAGGCAAGCAACAGACGTGGTACATCTACGTCTGCCTGACCCGGTCTCGGGTTGGTTGTGTTGAGGCATTATTGGCGAAAAGACACAAAACTTCTAACGCGCGGTTGCTTTTACATTGACTTGTTATGTAAGAAAAGATATATGGGAAATACTACACTGCATTGACTCGTGATGCAAGAAAACTAGAAAAGAGATGGGAAGTACACCCAACTGCGTAGCAGCATTGACTCGCTACAACAATAAACACAACTAATAAATGACATTACATCGTCACCGGTTCTAGCACGGAGTATTCACAGGTATTGACTCACCAGGAAGTCTTACCAGTTCTAGCACGGAGTATTCACATGTACTGACTGACCAAGAAATTTCTGTTGTAGCCATTCATTAACTAACCCATTAAGGCTAAGAGAGTGAACCACGGAGAACTTAGGATTGTTGTTTCTATATATATGCATGTCGGGCAGACTCCCTCGAAGCTTGCAAGTAAATCTCCATCCCTGAATTAGCTCGACAGATCTTTGGTTCGCGGCAATACTCAAAATCTGATCATTCAGGTCGTTTCAATCAGCCTGCGCCGACGAGTCTAGACCGGAAATCCCAGCGACTACTATGGACGCCGCAGGTAATACTTTTATGAAACTATGTTTGAAATTTAATCTACTTACATTATTTTCATATTTCCAAGCCTAAGACGATATAAAAATTTATTTGTAGACAAAGTTTAAAATGTTTGACTTAGGATAAACTCAAAATGATTTGCTTTAGAGAACCGACATGGATATTGATTGAGGGAGATGTGTAGAATCTTTTTAATATTTTTAGAGAGAGAGAGAGAGAGAGAGAGAGAGATGGAAGATGGGTAGAAGAGGAAGTCGATCCATGAATTGTATACATGGATATATGTTTGGGCGCCGATGATGAGCGGACAGGCAAATGGTAATACCTCATGAGTAGTGATACGAGGAGGGGGAAGAAAGGATTATTAGCAGTCAGTACGTCTAGCAGAACTAGTTTTGGCCATTATATATATATATGGTGCGTTGTGCTTGTTCGTCTCTATGCCACTTGCATACTGTTTTGATTGGTTCACTCGTGGTTGGTATTTCCGGAAATCAGAGACAAAAACCCTATTCGCCTCGCCATGATCTTGTTCGCGATGAGATCCATGCTGCTGTGAGGTGGGAGAAGCGTGACTATGTTTCTCCGGTCCATTAGTTCACGACTGATCGCCAAATTAATTGCAAGTCTTTCATTGTACTATTGACTGATAATCAATTAATAGTACCCATGCGTGCTGTGCAAAAAGTTTGCACGCTTCTTTTCTACTTCCTCCGTACCAAATTATAATTCATCCTAAGAATCTTCAAGAGTCAATATTTTTTCAGTTTGACTAAATTTATATAATAAGATAATAATATTTATGATATAAACTAAGTATTATTAGATTCTTTATTAGTTATATTTAAATAGTATACCTGTTTAATGTTATAAATTTTTTGTGTTTATTTTTATAATTTTGCTCGAACTTGAGATGCTTTGACTCTCTAAGATTATTGAAATAAGTTATAATTTGAAACAGAGGGAGTAATAAGAAAACATTGATGACTTGATCTGTGGCTTTTGCTTTGTTATTAGAAAGTACTTCAAAGAAAGGTACGAAGAATGACAGGAAGCTGAACCGGCCAAATAAAGATAACGGCGGTGGTACCCAGCAGCCCATCAAATCTATCGAAAAGGAGAAGCCAAATGAAAATATGAGGGGTATAAATGCTCAAAATCTTGCAAAGAAGGAAAAAGAGGAGGAAAAGGCCAATAGTGAGAAAAAAACCCTCCAATTCCTAATGTGGTGAACAAGAGTACAACTAAAAAGCCAGGGCAGAGCACGATGAGTTTCGAAAAGCCTATCAAGAAGGAGAACACAAAGGATGGCAGAAGTAAGATTGATCCACATAAAGATAACGCGGGAAAGACAAGGAGTGCAATGTGAAGATGGAGAGAATGTAGACATGCCCAAGACAAAGGTTGACACTACAAATTATGTTACATTACACGAAATATGAAAATATACTATGATTTGTTCTTGATAATATATAGATCAAGACGTCATTAGGTCATTTTGTTTATCATGTTTCAGAGGGCTGTTTGTTTAATGATGAAAATTATGTGTTCGTCACTCCTAGACAGAAATCATCACAAACAAGCCTAATATATCATATCATGATATATGAAACACCATTTGTCATAGTATCAAGCCAACCTATATATATATAAAAGTGTTGTAGTTTTATGACAATGATACGTCATGTGTTAAGGTGCTCCTCCCTAAAGTTTCTTATTAAGCCCCAATGTATGATGTGATTTTTGAGTACATGGACATACAAGTTTCTATACACATGTGGCTCAACAATATTCATGAGCCCATCATTAGCATGAATAGAAATGTTAAACTCATCGACCACCATTGGCCTCATAAATAAATTCAAGTAGAATGTTGTTTAAACCTTGCATGCGTGCGTGCCCATTATGGTGAGTCTACGTGCGCTAGTGAGCATCTAAGTCTGTATTAGTGATTCAAAACACTGATCCCTGTACAAGCAATATATGTATCATAAAAAGGAAAGAAACGTTGGAGAGGCACTTGGACACGTTTATGTAGATGATTTGGGCATAGTGGCATAACCGTAAAAAAGGGCAGATACCTTAGAGTGGCCATTGCCAGTTGTTCCAGCGATGGTTTGCAATGGGTTTGATATCATAGAGTTTCCTAGAGAAATGGGGATTCCATAGTTGTGCTTAACCTTGACATGCATTAGTTGTGGAACTCATGCAGCAAAAATGGAGTGGGCTGCCATGCATGGCCACCATGGCCTAGATCATCGAAAGGGAAGGGGAAGGGGAAGGGGAAGGGGAAAGGATGGGGAATAGCTCACTGAGGTGGGGCGAGATATGATCTTAGAAGCCTCCGGTTGGAGTTGCCCAGAGATGGAGAAGATCGGCGATGAGGTGCCATGAACGAAGTTGGGGAAGAAACAACATAGGAGATCGGAAAGGATGGGGAATAGCTCACAAAGAAAAGTGTTTTTACGTGTAAAAATATGAAAGGATGGATTAAATGTGAATACCTAATGCAAAATAATTGATCTTATTTCATCCAAATCCTCCCTAGGCATTAAATTTAAGACCGCCATTTACCTTAAATAACTTACCTTTTTTCGGTTTGAAGTGTTAACGCCCCATGTGAGGAAGTACTTATGACTTTGAATGGCCATTCTCTTTTACTTTGAAGTTTTCCTTAACTAAAAAGTTTTACCCCTGATTTGAAGAGTAATAATTTATCGCCTAGGTTGAACTCCTTCTTTAGTCTCTTATCATACCATCTTTTTCTTCTCTCTTTGTAGATATTGGAGTTATGATATGCTTTTTCTCACCATTCTTCTAATTAAGAAAGTTACATCTTTCTTTTTATTCCGACAGCTTCAAAAGTCCATGTTCCATCGTTTGATGGCCCAATGTGCTGGCACTAAGCCTCAGCAGATGTTTCCTTGGTATCACCCACGGCAATTGTCTCTGCCCGCAGAAGCTGGTGTCAAAGTCTAACGCCACAGATTTAGTGAATGATAGACCTGTCATCAATTGTCACCGGGAAAAATGACAGCATCTCTCAAGGGGAAAATGCCATTGTTTTGTGGCCATGTCAACAATTGTCACGTAATAATTGAAACTACTCAAAATTGTTACCTTTTATACAGATTTTTTTTTTTTGAAATACAATACCACACTCGGCAGTTTTCTTGATTGTCACACGGCAGTAAGTAGCAGCTTCTATTGAAGATGACGTGTTGCTCCCAAAAAAAAAATCTTGTTGTAGAAAGAGCATGCAATAGAAAAGGTACTCACTAACAATTAGACTAAATGTGAACTACACAAGTGAAAAGCGCATAACAGTCCTCAACTCTTTCTGAGCATTGGATTAATCATCGATCAGGACACATAGGTATATATTTCCGCTCCCATAAAAATATTCTTGTTGCAGGAAGAGCTTCCAATAGAACAGTTACTACATGGTAGAACAAAGCGGAAAAGTTACTACATCGTAGAACAAAGCGGTCGTTGCTCATTTTTTTCATTTGATGTTATTCTCCAAAAGGTACCTGATTATGCAACTATGTACCCACGCGAAAACACGTCATAATCCCCACTCTTTGTGAGCATTGGATTAATTGGTCTTGACACATATAGGTGTATTGCACATATGGTGTTGCTAGGACAGGGAAATAAAAAAATCAGCAAAAAAACAGCAAAATGAAAAATTCAGCAAAAAGAGAGAGTCAAAATCCAAATAAAAAAAAGACACATATAGTACGTATCAGAACCAAGTTTCGAGCCCGGGACCTATGGGTTATGGGCCCACCACATTTCTACTAAGCCATTCTGGGGTTGTTTGGTTTGAGGGACTAAAAAGTAGGTCGTGTCACATCATTGAATGTTCGGATACTAACTAATTTAATGAGACAAATTTATTAAACATAATTAATCCATCATTAGTAAATATTTACTGTAGTACAATATTATCAAATCATGGACTAATTAAACTTAATATATTCATCTTGTAAATTAGCCTTCGGCTGACAAATTAGTTTTTTAAATTAGTCTTTGTTTAATATTCTAAATCAATATCAAAACATTCGATGTAACAAGGACTAAAAACTAATCTGGAAAACAAACAAGAGAAGTTGCCAGTGACATACGAGTTTCTTCTTTAAGTAGTTTACTACTCCCTCAATCCCAAAATAAATATACATATCCCTTTTTCGAGGAGTCAAATTTTTTAAAATTTACTAAAAATATATAAAAACTAATATCGATATTTATATCGTAGATAAGTTTATTATAAAACTATACTCCTTACTCAATCTAATGATACTTATTATACATAAAAATTTTTATATAAATTTAGTGAAATCATAAAAAAAATTAACTTATCGAAAAGTGAGATGTTCATTTATTTATTTTGGGAGAAGGGAGTACGAAGCAACGTCCACTCAATAGCCGTTCTGAAACCTCGTATCCTCGCCCGTTCTGTGCCCTTCGACATTGTCTGAAGACATGTTTCGTCCGTGCAATGTCAGGGCACCAGAGCGGCGAGCACCTGGCTGGCCCTGCCCAGGGGAACCAGGGCACGTCAAGAACAACCTTGCGGTGCTCGTGCAAGCCCGGCGACCGCACCTTTGGCTGGCGGCGAGCATCAAACACCACTGGACCTTGTGATATACAGTGATCAAAATTAGCATGGGCTGGTCATGCAAACTCGAGTCGTTCGTCACGGACAATCGGCCCAGCGCACCACCTCAGTTTGTCTTTTATCATGGGCATTTGGGCAGATGCCCAGATGTGGGGACCTTGCCCCCTAGTTTGGCCAAGCGTTTGGTGTCCCGATCCTAGCTTTGGGCAGATGCAAAAGGAGCCCTTTGGCCAGGCTTGGTTTCCAACGGGCCTAACTCGCTGCGCGCAACTCAGACTGGCCGGATAGAAAGGACCTAGTCCACGAGAGCCAGGCTCTCAGCATGCGGGCTTGGCTGTCCAGCGGAGAGAACCAATCCGCAAGCTCCATCGTGCATGATAACTAGACGACGACGGCCTATGCCAAGCTATCATAAGACCAGTCTCATCTCAGTGACATAAAAGTTTCATACGCAATAAAATATATAAGCTACCAACTTAATATAAACGAAAAAAGATGGTCCAAATGCTTTGGTATATATGGTTGAACACTTAATTTCAGCATTTCGCATAGAAAGTTCCCCAAAGTGTGTGAGAGGGGTCATGGGAATTAGTGGTGGAAGTTGACGGAGGGGTTAAGGTGGGAATTTGATTCTTAGACCTAATTCCTTGTTTGGTTTGGAGGGGGGAATGAGAAGAGGTGCCCCTGTTTGGCGTGAGGGGTTTGAGTGAGAAATTATATATATGAAAATCATAATCAATGGTGAGGGTGTACTGTTCTTTCGTTAAGAACATAATTCACACCAAATAGCCATCCCTCAAAGAGAATTGATTAGTGCGAGTTGACACTTTGAACTCTCATTCCGCTTTCCACCAAAACTGTCATTCTCATAAAATAAACAAAAGATTTCTAAACTCTCACTTCTAAACTCGCTCCCATTCCCTCCTCCCAGTTACCCTCAACCGAACGTCGAACAGCTATCTTCAGCATGGCAGTGGCCCTCAATCGTTCGGCTGCCTGTAAATGCAGCTGTTATTTTCCACGGCAAAAGACTATGGGGGAGATTCCCATAGTAAGGTTTTTGTATTAAACTTAAGCAAAGAATGCACTATTTGGTGTCAGCATAGTATTTTTTGTTAGAGCTAGCTGCAGCTGAAGTGGCTGTGAAAAAAACGGCTGATGGAGAAAATAAAGAATCAATTCGTGAAAATCTCTATTCCTAACAATTAGAACGACATAAAGAATCTCTTAAAGTTGCTATAACAACGAATACAAATTGTGCCATTTCAGAACTTGAGCCTGGTCATCTCTTGATCATTCAAACACGTTATGTGATGTGGTGACTTCACAAGTGGAAATGCTACAGGGGTTCAACTCTATGCATAGATTTGCTGGTTCCTAATATAATACTCCCTCTATCCCTAAAAGCTTCAACTTCTAGATAGTTGTCTTAAGTCAAATTTTCAAACTTTGACCGAATTTCTATAAAAAACGCTAAGATTTAGGATATCAAATTAGTACCATTAGATTTATCATATAATATATTTTTATAAGATACTTATTTTATGTCATAGATATTGATATTTTTTCTATAAAACTGGTGATCTACCGGAAGGACCAGACTACAAAGGACCAGAAGCCACGCTCAGAAAAGGATAGAACAGAAAGACCGAACTCGTCTTCCACCTTCGTCCGAGCCGCTTCCTGCTGTTCTTGCTGTCTCGCCTCCGAATCCTTGTTGTTCCCTATCTAAATTCTCCCTAATTCTCTCGAAATTGTATCAAATTACCCTTGTAATTGTGATTGCCGGTCTAGTACCGTAACAATTGGTATTCAAAGCCTTGAATTGGAGAACCCTAAATTTTTTCCCCAATCGATTTCACCCTATGGCTTCATCAGCACCTAAACCAGCCACCCTTTCCTCTTCCATTGGAGGTGTTCTTCGTGTCATCACATGCCCTGGTCCTTGCCAAATAAGGTTCTGCTACAGGTCTTTGGACTATGGGGTAGCAACAAGGTGTTCGTTCTAGAGAGAACAAACCTCTATGGTGGCCTACATCTTCTTCCACCCGAGCCATGATGCGGCCGAAGCTCAAAGGGCCCTCCATGGACTGTGCATATAGGACAACTGCTGTTGGATGGATGTCCAAATGGTGTCCCGGCCTTTCACTTGCTGCAGTGGGCTACAGGCCACCACGACCGCGTCTCCTGTGGTGTTCTGATGCCGTCACCAGCTGCGCCGCCCACGACGGCCGAGTCTGCGACCCCACCCTTGGCCACCACCGCTACATCGTCCGTAGCTGCGCCGCCCACAGCTGCGCCATCCGCTCCTGCACCGTCCTCTGCGGCGTCCATGGTCCTCTCCGGCGTCGCGATTGTGTCCACGACGGCGGCATCTTCGACGACGACCTCCACCCCGACGCGCACTTTTCCCCGGCCTCCGACGTTCCTCGCGGTGACAAACGAGGGCGCCACGCAAGCCGCGGGCAGCGCCGCCGCCACTGGGCGGGTGAGCGCAGCAAGGGCTCCGCAGCCTGTGCTTCCTCGACATGATTCCCCAGAGGAAAGGGAGGTTGGAGGGCCATCGACCGCCGCTTCACCGACTTCGCTGCCCATCTCGCCACGCTCGCAGGGTACCCATGGGGTGTCTGCGTCAAGCACGACCAAGGCGTGCTCGTCTCCGTCGAGTGCCGCTTGGCTGCCCACCTCGCCATGCTCGCAGGGTACCAGCGGGACATCTGCGTCGACCACGACCAAGGCGCGCTCGTCCCCATCGCATGCCGCTCCGCTGCCCTCGTCACTGCAGGTTCGTCTACCCTGCCTCTGCTCAGGTGGCGCCGGGGCCACGTTCCAGCGACCTTCGTACCGGGACATGCTCGTCGCCATCGCGCGGGACGTCGCCGCCAACAACGACATCAGACGACCGCATTCCATCTCAGGGTGCGTCTTTTACAGTTCTGAGCAGGCCAACCATTCGTCCAATTGGTACCCCAAAGGTGTTCGATGGAATGTCGACCCGGCAAGAGGCTTCCAGGGAAGGCGTTGCCCCCATCACCAACATGTTGTGGTTTCCCACCATCAGTAACATGGTGATGCACACCAAGAATGCATCTGCGACCTTCACGTTGGAGCCGGTGCCGTTGTCCACCTCTCTGTTCGACGTCGTGAAGTTTGCCATGCCGCTCTGCACTTGGGTCTTCTCAGGGACTTATGGGATGCAAATGCTTGGGCCTTATGGAGATCACGTGGTGTTTGATAGAGGCAAACACATAGAGTCACTGTTTTGGCAAATCCATCAAATGGGTATGCACTCAGTCATTTATGTCAAGGATGCAAAGGCGAGCAAGGTGGGCAGGAACTCTCAGCTTTCAGTATGGGTCATTTCCATGGTGTCAATGGGCCAGCAGGTGTTTGATCGTGGCAAATACATGGAGGGTGACCATACTGTAATGTCAATGATGGATTACACTAAACAGCAAGAATGGTCACCACATACACGCATGAGAAAGAAGCTGCTCCAAGTTGATAGAATTGGAGACGATGCGTGCTGCTGTACTTCCACTGCCATCTCAAGGCCTGATAGCTATCTGGTGATCAATTTGAGTGTCTTTAGAGAGATAACAGCTCTTTTGATTTGGGATGAACATGTTGATTTTGATTGTGATACTGAAACAACGAAGTCATACATCACTGTCGATGCAGTATCGGGGTTGCTGATCTTCCTGGCTCTAAAATGCCAGAATTTCAAGAAGTCTCATGTGAGTTTGGGTGTTGGATTTCAGTGCAGATTCTCAGCAGGGTACCTGATGTGATAATAACTACTTCCTTTTGGAGAGAACAACATACCCGAGATCATAGTTGGCATTTCATAATTAGCTTCAGATTGCATTGCAAGTCAAATGCAGTTCAGCTTTTTATATTGATGTCACCACTGAATATAGTTCACTGCTTAGTGGGCATTCAGAGTATTTGCCTGCTTCTTATGGGTTGCAAGTGTTTTGTCCAGACTGCTGCAAGCTCAGTTGTGACTCAGTTTAGTACAGAAATGCTTCAGGTGGTGCATAAGTTCAGTCAAGCCAAATTCTTTGTTGCTGGTGATATTCAATGTCCTAACAACGTTCAGCTCAGCTTACACTCCTATGAGAAGGTCAGTTATGGTTCCAATTTGGTGCCAAAGCCTGCGTGGCCACCACCCCCCAAAAATTGAGTTGTGGCTTCAGTTATATGCTAGCTGGGTGGTAATCTATGCAGTCAGCAAGTGTACAATGAGATTACTCCATTATGAAGCCTGTCAACATTCTGGGAAGCTATGGCGTGAGTTGCAAAATATATGGCTAGTTGCCGAGGTCAACAAAGAAGAGTCAATTCTTTCATTTCAGTTCTATCTGGGTTCTACTTTGTTTGCCTCCCAAGTCTCCAAGTGGACATCTCAAATTTCAACATGTGGTTTGTTACAATGCTGGGCACATGACCGGCCGGCCTGTAGAGAAATATTGTGCAAACTCACTGCTGGGACTGCTAATACACATATGAAAAATGGGAAGCAAATACAAGTACAGGATGTTAACTAGTTGATTGTTTGGAGTTACAAAAGAGAGGGAATTATGCTGCTCCTGTCCCAACAGCAAAAGAGAGGCAGGTCTGCTACTTTGATGCCTCAGGTTGCACGCCTTGGTCTGTGCAAGAGTAATGGTTCAGAGTATTCAGTAATGCTGATGCTTCAGGATGTTAAGACATTCAGTCAAGTCAAACTCCTTGCCACTGCTGATAGTGTGTCGAACAAATATAGAAGTTAATGCTGGGCAACGGTTACAGAAGTTGTGGCTGGAATTATGCAAGTAAATGTGGAGCTACTTAACAATAGTGTTTGCCAAGATATAACAGATCATGAGGATCTAGATGATATCTCGAACAGCGGCTTGAGGGCAAGCCGCTTTTCAAGCGGAGGGAAATGTCATGTACCGGGCTTAGTGGGCCTCGGAGCAGGCCTCGGCCCATCTACCGGAAGGACCAAACTACAAAGGACCAGAAGCCACGCTCAGAAAAGGATAGAACAGAAAGACCGAACTCGTCTTCCTCCTCCGCCCGAGCCGCTTCCTGCTGTTCTTGCTGTCTGCCTCCGAATCCTTGCTGTTCCCTGTCTAAATTCTCTCTAATTCTCTCGAAATTGTATCAAATTACCCTTGTAATTGTGATTGCGGTCTAGGACCGTGACAATTGGTTAAACTTTAACTGACTCGGATTCTAAGAGTTAAAGTTTTCAGGGACAGAGGGAGTATAGTACATGCTACTTCTGTATTGTGCAATTGACATACTCTTGTTCGCCAGATATATTTATATTTATTACAAAACTTGTAACTTGTAATCGGGTATCCCATGATCGAGGCTGAGGTGGTCAGGTGGCGGCGGAAACTGTGTCTATGTTGAATGACAGGCAGCAAGAAGGGTGCAGCGGCCAGGAAGGGAAACCACAGCTATGGGCCGGCGGCGGTTTTCCATTTTAGATATAAGGACGGCGGCAAATTGGTCGTCGCCTGCTTATTTATGGTACGATGGCGGGGTTCTTTCATTTCCATACTAGACAACGTACACACGAAGAAACTGGAACGATTAATGGGCATGGCTGCTATACCATATACAGCAACCGGAAATTGGAACGAATCGGCACGCACACACAGGGGTTGGACCGGCTAGATTAGTAGTACATGAATGGTGTACTGCCAATATAAAAGGTGTTGCATTGCAACACTAAACTAAGTGAGAGAAATTATAGCTCTACATAGAAGAAAGAAGCACACATATATTTGGGCTCGTCCAGCTAGGTTAAGACAGAAATGGCAATGAGAGTTTAAGGGGCTTTAAACTAAGTAAGAGAAATTATAGCTCTTCAATATGTTAGGTGTACATGAAGAAAGCGATCGAACTGAGCTTACTTTAGCTTACTTTAACTAGTTAGATTCTTAGTGGTGGATTAGAACTTGTCTAACTAGATTTAAGTCACAATTTAATATATTTACACGTATTTTTTTGAATTCATTTAAGCTTTTAACAGCGTTGCTCTATAATTGTCTGTATACAGAAGGAAGGAAAAAAGCATTTTGTGAAATAATTGGAACAAAAAGGATATTTTTTTTTCATGACAAAGGCATGTCTATTTTTCATTAAGAGGAAGTGGACAAAAAGGATATACACAGAAGCTTCAGCCGGTACACGATAGGTAGATGGATCTCAACAAAGACGACACCTCCAGAAAGTATGACTCATTGAGCAGTCACATCTAGACCGGCCGTAGTCAAATTACGGTATAGCTGTCTGGCAAGACAGAGATGTCACGGTCCGAAATTTGAACGAGCCAGTGACATTTTCCTGATTTTGTATGACGTGTTTAATTTCTAGACGTGCTCTCTGTTGACGTTGGATTGTGATCCAAATCACACACCAGCAAGGGCTAGCTCGCCCTAGGTTGCAATCAACCTGAAACTCGCAGCAAACAACTCTAAGAACGACTAAGCCGATCTAGAGAACGGTTAGGCCGATCTAAAGCTCGCCCTTCGCCGCAAAAGCCTGGGAACACCTCCCGGGAGGACCGTCGGGGAGGAGCACGCCTAGGGTTGTTCTAGGACCAGCAAGGCCGCCTAGAACGCCGATGAATCTCGTGGAGAGACGCAACGAACAGCAGGGGTTGGAAAAGGGATAAAAGTCAGGTAATAGATGTATTTTGACGATTGGATGATGGGGACTCAATTGGCCGTAATCTCCTTGTTTATATAGGAGGGGGTGGTCTTATCTCAGTAGGAAACATGTTCAATATGTATTCTCCAAGTTTCCCACGTCTAAAACTTACCTAAAAACCGATTTAGAAACAGATCGGTTCGAGATCTGGAAGTTTAGATTCGGAACGGGCACTACCGGTAGTACCGGTCAGGTTCCACCGGTAGTACCGGTCCCTACCGGTAGTACCGATGAAAGACCGGTAGTACCGATAGTTCATTTTTGCGCTAAACTGCACCAATCTCCGTCACCCACCGGTAGTACCGATAGTTCATTTTTGCGCAACATCATCAGCCACCAGTAGTACCGATCTTTATGGACCGGTAGTACCGGTAGTACTTCGTGCAATCTTTCTACGAGCATAACTCTTGCATCCGGACCCCAAATTGAACGTTCCATATATGTTTTTCGACCATCTCGACGAGAGAAACGCAATGGTGAAGTCCGTTTCCACTTTTGACAACTTTATAAGAATGGTCATTTTTTGTTGTCAACATATGCCCCTCTATTTTTGGGTGAATGATTAATGAACCTGAAAACACAAGTCAAAGCCAAATAGCAACGATGCCCATCCATCGGCTTGTCAGCATTAAAAATATCTAAGGGCGATGTATACATCGGCCATTGCTCTAAGGACGATACATGTATCGGCCATTATTTGGACAATACCAAATACTTGGAAAGTATTTGTGAAACACCATCCTTACGTTGCTCTAGTGAGATGGTCACTCTGAACATCTCTAGGATATATAAATTTAAGCCTTATCTTGCAAACGTCGGCCTAGGCAATGAAGCCACCCAATCACTAACCTTTCCAATGGGTTGGCCGACGTCAACTATTATTGACTACATGATGATATTGAGTCGATTATCAATTGGCTTTAGAGAAACAGGCACAAATCCATCCTTGGTGACACTAATAAATTCAAAATCAGCAAGGTCACATCCGGATAGACAGGCAATACCATCATGCCCCCCGAGCAAAGGAGCATTGGCCGTGGCAACTTGGGCCGATGAGTCAGCGTGGACAACTTCTATGTCATCACCCACCCATTGAATAAGGAGCTGGTGCAAACTAGAAGGAACACAATGGTTGGCATGTATCCAATCTCGCCCAAGGATCAAATTGTAGCTCCCTTGCACTTCTGCAACAAAGAAAGCGGTAGCCATGGTCTTGCTTCCGATAGTAAGCTCCATCGATGCAACACCCTTTGATAGAATTGGCTCACCACCACCAACACCGCTGGTCGTCATGTTAGTCCTAATCAGCTCATCATCCGTGCCACCAAGCTTCTTATAAAGCGAGTATGGCATTAAATTTACAATTGCTCCGCTATCCACCAACATGTTACGGACCGGTGTGCCATTGATGTGACCCTTCACATGTAGTGGCTTGAGATGATTCACAGAGTCTTCTGGCTTTTCAAAGACGGCACTTTGTGTAGCAAAGTTAAATTCAGCCATCCTCACATCGTCTCCAAGAAAATCACCGTCGGTGGACAAATATACAACATTAATATCCATATGCTCTGGAGATGGTTCATAATCTACCAATTCTTGATCATGATTCTCCTGGAGATCCTTAGACTCTGCAGCAACAATTGGAGCAATAAAATCAGGAGCCGAATCACCGGAAGATGTATCGGCTTGCATAAAAGGCAGATAAACCGGCTCAGCCGGTTCTAAACCGGCCTGGCCAGTTTGAGGTGTGACACAGGCAGCTGAACCAGCTTGGCTGGTTTGGAAACCAGCCTAGCCAATTTGACTAGCCAGCTCAGCTGTAGAACCGGCCTGGCTGGTTTGCCCAGTCTCAGCAGCCACCGCTATGTCTTGCGATGCCTTTCTTGCTAGTGGAGGGAACAATGGATGTATGGAGTTAAAAATTTCCTCCCTCATCTTCTCCAACCTTTCTTTCTTTAGCTTATGATGTCGGGCACGTTGCAATTTTCCGCCTCTTGGTTTTTGATAATCCTGACGGACACCACTTAAGTTGGAGATATTTGGAATCGCTCTTGCTACTTTCAACCTCTTGATCATTAGTGGCAACATCTATAGTGACTTTCTTCATCACCTCTGTAGTTGGTTCTTCAAATACAATCGGCTCATTAATTTTAATGATGGGCATCTCAGTGGAGCCGATTGTAATAGAATCGGAAGGACCAACTTCTTGTGTAGGAGCAGCAGGCACTTCCTTCTTCTTCTTGGGCACATAAATTTGCTTGATCGGTGCCTTTCCCTTCATATGAGCTAGAATCTCATGGGCTGGCAACATCCTCGGTGGTTGTGATGGTCGCTTCTCATTATTAGAGCCTGACTGACCGAGGTTCAATCGGCTAAACACCGAGGGACATGAAGGACCAGCAGTGGCCCCTCGCATTTGTTGCATCATAGGTGCCATCGGTGGATATGGCACCCACACACCATAGTGCCCCCACATAGGATGAGTAGGAGGTTGAACCGGAGGACCCAAATGAGACGCATGAGGAGCTTTTTTTGCTGATCTAGAGCTGAAGTTAGCACAATTTGCTTCAACTCATGTTGCTTAGATGATCATTGCTCTCTTTTTTTAGGGGCCGATTCAAAGAATCGGCCTTTTCCTTCTTGTACTTGTCCATGAGTTTATCAAAAGTGCAACGACTTCTCACCATCTTCCCTACATTTTTAGACACATTAGATTTTCATGTTTCGATCTTCGGATGTTGAGGCTTGTAGGTGCGCAAATGCCCCCCGGGGCTCTCTGAGCCAGAAGAACCGGCCTGGCCGGTTTCCAAACCGGCCTGGCTAGTTTGGGCAGCAGTAGAACCAGCTTGGCCGGTTCCAGAACCAGCCTGGCCGGCTTGGTTGGCCTCCAACACCGTTTCACCGTCATTTTGCTTGCTCTTAACACTTGTTTCTTGCTAATTTTTTCTGAAAAGATGACCCAATGGTAATTGTAATCTTGTTCTTGCCCATCTCATCTTTCTCAAGAGTAACTTGACGGTAAGTATATTTCTTCTCATCTTTTCTTGGCTCACCAATCACCACGTTCTTCCCGGCGGTTGATTTAGCTTGATCCGGCCGCACCAAGATAGCCGGGTTGTTGCACTCCAGCACATTCACCGGGAAGGGAGTTTTATCAACCTGCATCTCACCCAAACTCAATCGTCCCTCATTGAGAGCCGATTGGATCTGCCGATGAAAAACATTACAATCATTAGTGGCATGAGATCCAGAATTGTGCCATTTACACCAAGCTCTCCTTTTTAATTCCTCAGGTGATGGTAAGGCATGAGACAATCTAATATATCCATTTCTAAGTAACTCATCAAATATTCTATCACACTTAGCCGGATCAAAAGTAAACTTCATGTCATCTTTCCGATTCTTTTGAATCGGTTTAAGAGATGGCATGGTAATATTTTTTTGAAGTAGGAGGCCATGCAAATTCAGCAAGATGACATTCACCACAATCATCGTTCGAATTATCTGAATGATATTCTACAACATGCATATTGGGACGATGTTGTTTATGGTGTTCCTTAACCTCTTTACTTCGGCTCTCAATGGCCAAAGCTCACTGCAAGACTTGGTTTACACTAAAGAAATCAAAACTATCAAGTTTCTCTTTAAAATAAGAATGCAAACCATTGTAAGCCATATCTTCTAAATCTTTCTCAGCAATAAAAACATTGAAGCATCGGTTTTTAGTGTCTCTAAACCTTTTAAAGTAGTCAACAACGGATTCATCACGTTGTTGCTTAACCGATGTTAAGTGAGAAAGCTTAAGCTCATTAGAGCCCGAGAAGAAGTGCTCATGAAATTTCTTCTCCAAATCAAGCCATGAATTAATTGAGCCAGGAGCTAATGAAGCAAACCATGAAAAAGCTGTTCTAGTTAAAGATAAAGGAAACATGCGAACTGCTAAAGCTTCACTAGAACTAGCTTCTCCTAATTGAGCCAAATATTGACTCACATGCTCTCTAGTACTCCTATGATCTTCTCCGCTAAATTTGATAAAATCTGGCAATCAAAAATTATGGGGAGATGGAGCCCAATCAAAACGAGAAGGATAGGGCTTTTGATAAACTATTGTATCACCCCGAATATCAACACCGAGATTCTCTTTAATCCTCCTAATCATGGAAGCTTCATGTTCAGCGAGAATCTCTTTCACCCCTGGCAAGTTTGTTCTACTATGTTGAGGATCAGCATGTCCGACTTGAAAAGTCGGTCTAGCCGATGATCCAGCATTAGTATGGCCGATTTCGTTAATCGGCCTCTTCGCGATTTTGCTTTGCCTGCCAGGTATTCAAATGATGATTAAAAATATATGGAGGCACAGGATTTGGCTCAGCGTTGCCCTCAGGAGGAATATTAGGCCCATAAGCTACAGTAGTAAAAGGAGGTTTAAAGCCTTCTAACTCAGCCATGTTATCATCAATCCAATCCTCAATATTAACCGTTTGAGGGACACTAGTGATGGGAGCAGTATATGTAATCATAGCACTAGTACCCACCACAGCTGCCGGAGAACCTACTTGCCCTAGGCATGCCATAAGGAAAATCTATGGTCTTAGGAGCCGATGGTGCTGGCAAAGAGCAATTAGGGGCGGCAAATTCAACATTAATTGGTTTCTTTAAACTAGCATTAAGTTGAAGATTATTAAATCGATTAATCATGCTGGCCTCTTGTTTCTTCATCCATTGGTTCATCCACATAACTTGCTCTGAAGTAAACACATCGCAGGGAGGTTCACTTACAGATGGAGTTACCTTAAGTGTAGATGTGGAAGAAGATGTTCCATCGAAGGTGGAGATTTGGAAATTGATAAGCTTGTCTTGTTCAGCCACCTTACTTGAACGAGTCTTGAATGAGCAAGCTGCTAATGCAGCCGCCACATTGGCAGCGTTCTTTGCTTCTACCTCCTTGCAAAGATGTTCTGGGAGTTGATCAAGGGTTGCAGGACGGAGTATGTTATCCTCGTTGTACGGTTCAGTGAGATCACTCCCATCCTTGTCCTTGTTTGGATTGTCACCCATCTTGATCTTCTTTTTCCCCAGCGGAGTCGCCAAAAAGTGTGTTGACGTTGGATTGTGATCCAAATCACACACCAGCAAGGGCTAGCTCGCCCTAGGTTGCAATCAACCTGAAACACGCAGCAAACAACTCTAAGAACGACTAAACCGATCTAGAGAACGTTTAGGCCGATCTAGAGCTCGCCCTTCGCCGCAAAAGCCTGGGAACACCTCCCGGGAGGACCCGTCGGGGAGGAGCACGCCTAGGGTTGTTCTAGGACCAGCAAGGCCGCCTAGAACGCCGATGAATCTCGTGGAGAGGCGCAACGAACAGCAGGGGTTGGAAAAGGGATAAAAGTCAGGTAATAGATTTATTTTGATGATTGGATGATGGAGACTCAATCGGTTATGATCTCCTTGTTTATATAGGAGGGGGTGGTCTCATCCCAGTAGGAAACATGTCCAATATGTGTTCTCCAAGTTTCCCACGTCTAAAACTTACCCAAAAATCGATTTAGAAACAGATCGGTTCGAGATCTGGAAGTTTAGATTCGGAACGGACACTACCGGTAGTACCGGTCAGGTTCCACCGGTAGTACCGGTCCCTACCAGTAGTACCGGTGAAAGACCGGTAGTACCGATAGTTCATTTTTGCGCCAAACTGCACCAATCTCCGTCACCCACCGGTAGTACCGGTCTCGGACCGGTAGTACCGATAGTTTATTTTTGCGCAACATCATCAGCCACCAGTAGTACTGATCTTTATGGACCGGTAGTACTTCGTGCAATTTTTCTAGGAGCATAACTCTTGCATCCGGACCCCAAATTGAACGTTCCATATATGTTTTTCGACCATCTCGACAAGAGAAACGCAATGGTAAAGTCCGTTTCCACTTTTGATAACTTCATAAGAATGGTCATTTTTGGTTGTCAACACTCTCGATCGAAGAGGATAAGATTTCCATGTTCTTCGTTAGTGTACGTATGGTTCCATTTATTGCTATTTCAGCTACGGTGTGAGTATTTATTTGGTACAATGGACTATAGACACACTAAAAATAAAAATTGTGCATGGGACACTATGTAGAAGTTAGCTAGGATATTGTGTCCACTAGCAAGGTTTTCTCTTGCACTTCCTTGCTGCCATAGCCATCGCCTGAGTTGGCAAGATTTTACTTGCTCATTTAGAAGTGAGGTTATTAACTAACTGGAGAACCTAGCCGCAGACCCTTATTAATCAGAGGGCCCACTTCATCTTTTCCGGTGTTATATGATCTGTACCAAGTCATGAATTGCTTCCTCGATATGCATATTTTTGATCATCTACAACTTTTCTTGGACACTAAATTCTCCACTTATGTCACCAACTAAAGCTTCTAACTATGTCCTTGGCAAATTTGCTTCTCCCTGTATTCCTTCTTGATCCATGAGGCCATAGTCGTATATCTTCTTTCTTGATAAACACATCAACTGTGTCACCATTGCTTAGCTAGTTTACCATTGCACTTGATCACAACTTTTTTTATGCATATGCATTTTAAATTTCCCTTTGTTCTTTACAAACTATCAATGACAAAAAAAAATATCTCAAATTTGCTAGAACTTTTCCCTCTTCAGCCGCCTGCACCGGCTCCTCCTCCCGTGGGCCGTGGATTCACTGCTTCACTCGGTTTGGGCCGGCTCGCGGAAGAATGGACGTGGGGCCGGGCCACATTTGGGCTGCTGCCATGGTCTTTGCTTGGACGAGAGTTGGTACAAGGTGATGAACGTGAGAAGTGATCAGGTGTACCCTTGAACATTTTGGGCTGCTAAATCTCATTTTTTGAGAAGTCAATGGTTCTTAATTTTGACTAAATATAGTTTGAAACGAGGGTTTATAATATGCAATAATTGTTGTTAGATTAATCATGAAATATATTTTCATAACAAATTTTATTGGACATCTAATTGATAACATTTTCTATAAACCCCCAAAGTTAAACATTAGATATCTATAACAGAAGACCCTCAATTTCAATTTAATTATACATGTTATATATTATATTTTTTCCAAATTGAGGTAATTGCCGCAGCACCCGCTACTTTGAACAATTATACGAGTTTGCACTCCTTTTTTCAAAATTTACACAGTTGCTTATATTTTGACAGCAAAACAAGGCAATTAGATATGGCTCACGGACTTGCCAAACCATTTTTCTAGGCAAAAATTGTTTTAAATTTATCTTTTTTTTTTTTGCGCCACAATGTATGGACATTTTTGCTAGTACCATAATATGTTAAACATAAAAAAATTCTCTCCCATTTCTTTCGCCCATCATATTCTTTGCCCAAGTCACATTCATGTTGCCCGAGTTAAATCTGAAATACAAACACAAGAAGCAGTTTTATTCGACTCCCTCTAACAAGTCCCAGCCCGCTCTACCTCTAGTGTCTTTTTTTTCAAGGAAAAGAGAGGCTTTTTATTGCTGAGGAACAAAGCTACAATCTTTAGCAATAATTTGCTCAATGCAAGCTGACAATACATGATGCCAGATAGACTCATTATCTGACCTCAGAGCCAATTGTGCGACCTTATGGGCAGCACAATTACCCTTTTTTCTCGTCTGGACTATCTTCTGCTCAGAAATCAAGCCTCCTGCCTCTATTGTCTTGTCAAGGGAGCTTATTGGATGAAAGGCAGTTTTGACACAAGTGAGGAGATGTAACACCTCTGGTGTTACGTTAACCTAAACCTGCCATGTCATCATCATCATTGCATAAGCATTCATGATGAGAGAACCCTAATGAATACAACTAAAATGAGTTTATTTAATTATAGGGTTGTTTGAGCTCTTTTATATCACATGTGCATGTGTTTACCATTTAAATTCTACTCACATGTTTATTTTTGTTTATAAAAGCAACCAATTAAAATCAACCTTGATGTTTGCAAGTGTTTGGCTAACCTTGACTTACACATCAAACATGTTTTACAAATCAAATGAGGTGCAAGGAAGAATCAAATTTGAATTTGGAATTCAAATCCCAAACCCTAGCTCAAGTGGCTAAGTGTTGGAAATTGAATTTCATTTTCAATTTTGATGAGCTAACCCTAAGTAATTTTCTAAATAAAGGTTGCTAACCATTGGCACCATTTCAAAGTATGAACTTTGTACTTTGAAAATGTGTCATTGGTTGGGTTTGAAAAGTGTCACAACATCATTAATTAATTGCCCAAAGATTCAATTTGAAAATCCTTTTCAAAAGCTTGAAATTCAAAGTGAAACTGTCCCCTTTTCAATTTCATCTCAAAATATTCAAAATTTGGGAAAACTCCACAAATACAATTTGTACATCTTTTTGAGCTCTACAACTTTGGTATATAAAGTTTTTCAAGTTTTTGAATAAAATTTGAAGTAATTTCAAAAGTTCTCCAAATTGGGAATTGTCCCCTTTTGCATTTTAAACTCCAATTCAAAATCTATTTGGTTTCATGAAAAACTTTCTAAACAAAAGTTGTAGATCCTGAAAAATAGAACAACTTTTATTTTTGGAGATTTTCATCTTTTATTCAAAATTTAAAAGTAATTTTGAAATCCTTAAAGTTAGGGTTTTTGCCTTTCTTTCAAATTTGAAATGCAATTCAAAAACTATTTGAATCTGACAAAACTTCTTTAATAGAAGTTGTAGAGCACATAATTTTGAGCAATCGGTATTTTGGAATATTTTTGAGTGCAGTTCAATTTTTGAAAGTAATTTTGAAAATGGGAATGAAAATATCTCGCTACTGTTGTTGCACAGGGGGGGACACCTTGCACCCTGCCCATGCCGGCTGACTCACCGGCGCCGCCGTGGCTGTTCCCGCGCCTTCCGTGGGTTTCACGCGCCGCCGTCCACCTAAACCTCGCCGCGAAACCTCCTGCCACCTCACCGTGCCATCCTTGCCCTATAAAAGGCCGCGGCGTCGGCCGTCGCCGACTTCTTTTCTCCTTCCCGGTTCACCGTCGACCGCCGCCGTCCTTCCACAAAATTCGAGCACTACACACCATCACTGTCCAATTGCTCTTGCCATCGTTTTTGCTTTGCTCTTGCGCATCCTTTGAGCTGCTCGTCGCCGTTTGAAACCATCGGAGTAGCCGAACCGCCTCATCTTCTTCCATTCCGGTCATCCGTCGCCGCCGTAAGCTTCCATCCACGGCCAGCGTGCCCCTGAATGTTTCAAGCCGAATCAAATGCATCTACGGCTTCGCCTAGCTCCACTGATTGAGGTCGACTTTTTGTTTTGCGCAGAGCATCACCCTTTTCACCGGAACGCCGACGAGGCTCTCGGTTCACGCCGCCATAGCCGCTGCTATCGCCGTCAATATAGCTCCGATCATCCCCGAGTCCGTCTCGCTGTTGTTTTGAAGTCTCGGTGAGCTCTTGAGCATAACCCGGGTGTTGGTTGCGTCTATCTCGTCATGGTTTGGTCGGAACGAGGTCACTCCGACGAGCTCCGCTGTGTCCCTCGTGTCGTGATCGCCGCCGTGCATGTGTAGTGTTGCTTCGAGTCGCGTTCGTGCCATGTTGAGTTTGGGTGAAGTCGCTAGTCACGTTGGCACGCTCGGTTTCAACGGAGAAGCTTCGGTGATCCTTATCGCCGTGAGCCGCGCGCCGCCGAGCCGCCATGGCTGTCGCCGTGTGTGCTCTGGTGGATGGGAAGGGCCGAGTAATAGCTTGTTAGGTGCGGTGGGATGATTGGAGTTCGGTGGCGCAGCTTGGTTGCGCCGAGACATCGCCGTTGGCGAGCCGTGCCGTGGCCGTGCCGCCGTCATGTATCCCGTCGGAGAGAAGAGGAGGAAGGAGAGGCCGACGCCCCGCCCCGCTTGTCGCTGAGAAAGAGAGAGGGAAAGCCGGCTGGCGCTCATACTTGGGCAGGCCGCTCATGGGCTGGGCCGGCAGATCTTGGCGGAGCCGCTCGGGCCGCACCGTAAGCCCGGGAGAGTGGGAGAAGGTTTTTCTTTTTCCTTTTTGTTTTTTCTGAAACTGTTTTTCATCTTTTTATACTATTTTATTTTGGGCAGTTAAAAATGTGAGAAAAATATATATGTGCTTCTTGTGCTTTGCTCTGTCAAGGAAAAATACTAACTCGGTTTTTCAATAAAATTTAGTTGTGCTATAATTTGCTCTTTTAATTAATAAATACCACTTCCATGATTTTTAGTAATTAAAATATAAGTCCAAAAATTATAAAATTTGTTTTGTGTGCTAATTAGATGATGATGATCTTAATTATGAAGTTTGATCCTGTTTTGATTAATTTTTGTATTATGCTTAATTAATACCTTAATTAATTAATGTTTAATTAATTAATTCTTTGATTAATTAGGGTTTAATTAATCTCCAATTAGCAAGTTAATTAGTGGCTTTCAACAACTGTGAAAATGATTAATAAATTAGTAATTAATCTTAATTACTATTAGGGTTGTTTGATTTTGGGATTGAGTGATGACCCTAGGTCATTAACCCTAATGACCTTCGGCATTTCATGTTGATTGCGTATCATTAGTCCGTCGTCGTCGACGCTAGTTATACTTCCGTAATGCAACGTTACCGTGAAAGAAAGTTATACTCAAGGTAGACTAGTTGTCGTTGCATCATTATCGCATGTCTTTATTACTGCATTGTGATCATACATTTCAATCGTGTAGTTGTGCCGTCCGAAGAGGGGGTTGATCCGACTCCCGTTTCTGAAGAAGGTGTCCAGTGTGAAGAGGTTGGTCCTGATCTCGGTAGTGCCGTCACCGAACCTCACTTCATCGAGCCCTAAGGCAAGCCCCGGATGCATTCAAACCCTGCCTTGAATTTCGAAAGTCTTTATGATTTTATGTGGATGATATGATGCATTACGTGTAGGAGTTGTGTGCCATCCTATTTGATGCATTTACCGTACCTTGTGATACTATTCGGATACTGTTTTGATTTCGAAAATGTTAGTACATGCTTAGTCTTGCTACTAGCATAGGCTTTTGTGAAATGTTTTAAAAGTTGTTAACAATATCATCTCTGAGGAAGTATTCAAAACTTGATATTGCTTGTCGCCTACCTTTCACCTTGGCCGGGTCAGGGGTACGCACAAGAACATGATGAGTAAATCAAGACGTCGGTGGAGTGACTTGCATCAGGATGGGCTAGTGCCCTGGTGTAGTGTCGTCCACTTGTGTCGGTTAAGGACCGTTCGTTGTGGAGATTGTTGACGGTGGATAACGTCAATATTTATTAGAACTCTAGACATGAAAGGATACATGATTACACACTAGTCTAGGGTTTTAACTGACAATTTCCACAAGTTTTGGTGATTCTATATTTTCCAGGGATTATTCTAGAAAAGCATAAAAGAGGGGATTATAGTGCATAATTACCCACGAAACTTATCCGCGACGGGAAAACATCATCATTGGACTCGGGAAGGTTCTAGAAGACACCAAGGAGCGGGACCCGCAGAGGAGAGCAGGGGGGGGCCCCCACCCCGGGGCCGGTCGGCTCCCTAATTTGCCCGATGGCCACCGCCTTCTGGGGTCTTCCTCCCACGCTTCCTTGGAACCCAATCAAAGTATTCCTACGTTGATTTTAGGTCGGTTTGATCCGACGGTGCACATGAGATGAAGACGCGGATCGCTGACGTGGCGGTGCCTTGCCCCCTACTCCACCTCGGCCTATATAATGACGCCCAAGGTGGTGACAGCCCTGACGGCCGACGTATTCCACCACGTTTGGATTGGTGCTTGTAGGACCGTAGTCGGAGCTTCCTAGCCCCCTCTCATCATGCGTGGCTAGTGTTTCGATGTCCCGAAATAAGTAGACTTTGAAGTCAATTTGATTTATAGATCAATTAGAGAAATCTTAGAAACATCCTCTCTACCCACTAAAAAATACTTTTTATCTTTACCCTTGGACGATCTTGAATCTTAATTAGTGCACTTCGCGTTCCTTTGAAAAAAAAAAAATCGATACTACGGAATACTCCCGGGATGAAAGCTACATCGGTATCCGTGCGCTTGCGGGATTTCTCTGTTTGCGTTTAAAAATACCAACAAGCTTTTCTGGCGCCGTTCTTGGGGGAACGGTAGCTGTGCTAGTTTCGAACCAAGTTTATCCGTTTATCCTTTTTCCTTTTTCACCCTTATCTTCATCTTTACCTTACCACATGGATTCCGCACCTATCTACCAATTTTCTGCTCCAAAGGGTGAATTGTTAGAGCCTCCCCATCATCACATCCTATACTTACGGATGGCTTTCAAATTCGCCCCGCTTTTATTGCCATGGTTCGGGAGCAAATCTTCTCCGGAAAAGAAGACGAAAATCCATACATTCACCTTCCGGGAATTTGAGCAATTGTGTTCTTGCACGAATATTTTCGGCATGAATCATGAGACCTTAAAATGGAAGTTATTTCCGTTCTCTCTTTCGAGAGGGCGAAACAATGGTATGCTCATACCGTTAGGAGTGTAGAGGGAGATTGGAAGGAACTTCGAGATAAATTTTGTCTTGCTTTCTTTCCTATTTCACAGATTATCCCTCTTCGTCTTAAAGTTCTCGCTTTTCAACAAAAAGAGAAGGAAACTATAGGAGCAGACTTGGGCAAGATTTTTAAATTTAATTGCATCCGGCCCAGATTTATCTATGCTTGAACATGTCCTATTACAACACTTTCATTATGGCCTTAGCAAAGAAGCTGCCCTTTTTCTCGATACTTCTTCGGGAGGGTCCTTTTCACATAAAACCGTTAGTGAGGGGAAAGCAATCCTTGACAAAATTCTAGAAAACACCCCATACACTGGCATCTATGATGAATTCCCTGAAGAAGATGTTGAGACAAGCCCTGAGCCAAAAGAGGAAACACTAGCAACCGAATTAGAAACTCCACTTGATTCATCACATGAATTGGTTGTTGAAAAACCTCCTGAAAAGGGAACGCAAACCCAACTAGAGGATGATGATTTATCCCCTTTAGAGTTTCTCTTTGAATTCGAGGAAGATATCTTTGAAGATTATGGAAACACCTCGATTTTGCCTGTCCAACCAAGACCTCGGCACACACTAAACCCCTCGACGCCACGAAGGCTCTATTATCTGAGAACAAATTAAAAGCCTCTCATCAATTATGAGTTATGAATGGCTTACGGAAGCGGAGTTATCTCCTGAGGTAGCTCGAATCACCGCTCCCCCAACCATTCTTCTATGTCGAATTAGGGGGTCCGCCATGAAAATACACTATAGTCCATCTGTTGGGATAAACCTCATTTCAAAGACATTAGCTGATATTCTTTATCCCAACACATCCTTAACCCCATCACAAAAGCTGTTACAAATCCCTTCGGGAACTATTCTTGAGAGCAATGGGGTATTAAGGGTTGTTCCTGTCAGAATTAACAACTCCGAGATATGCCTAGATTTTCACATATATGACACCTCGAAGATTACTGTCTTGATTGGTAGACCAATCATAAGACTTTTACAGGAGAAACCTTTACAAGGTCATTTAGACTTTAAGGTTAGGAATTCCACTATAAATATTCCTCTTGCCCGTTCTATCAACACAATAGTGGAACCTAAGCCCGAACAAGATTCTATTGAAGAGGTTTTAATGGCATCTCTAGAAGACATGGCCCAACCAATCCTTGATGATGAACACTTTGTTCAAGAAGAGGAAGAGTTGGCAGAGCCTATTGAGCTAGATAAAAGTGAGCAACCACTTGCTCCTTCAATCGAGCTAAAACCTCTCCCTCTTGGCCTAAAGTATGTCTTTCTCAACAATAATCGAGAAACCCCAGTCATCATCAGTGATAAGCTTTCTCAAGAAGAAACCCATAAACTTGTCACTGTCTTAGAAAGACACAAACCAGCTATTAGCTACTCACTCGAGGACCTCATAGGCATTAGCCCTGTTCTCTGCACTCATCGCATCCCTATTGATCCTGATTGCACACCTTCAAGGGAACCACAACGAAGGCTTAATCATGCCATGCGAGAAGTTGTTAAAAAAGAGGTCCTTAAGCTTTTACGCGCTGGGATTATTTATCCTGTTCCTCATAGTGAGTGGGTTAGCCCAGTCCAAGTAGTGCCAAAGAAAGGAGGAATGACAGTCGTTAGAAATGAGAAGAATGAGCTTATCCCTCAACGCGTCGTCACTTAGGGTGGCGTATGTGCATTGACTACCGAAAACTCAACAAGGCCACAAAGAAAGATCACTTCCCGTTACCCTTCATTGATGAAATGTTGGAACGGCTTGCAAATCACTCTTTCTTTTATTTCCTTGACGGGTATTCTGGATATCATCAAATCCCGATCCACCCTGATGGCCAAAGTAAGACTACTTTCACATGCCCCTATGGAACTTACGCATACCGACGAATGTCGTTCGGGTTGTGCAACGCTCCAGCTTCTTTCCAACGGTGCATGATGTCTATATTCTCTGATATGATCGAGAAAATCATGGAGGTATTCATGGATGATTTTACCGTCTATGGAAAAACCTTTGATGATTGTTTAGAGAATTTGGATAAAGTCTTACAAAGGTGTGAAGAAAAGCACTTAATCCTTAATTGGGAGAAATGCCATTTTATGGTCCGAGAAGGAATAGTGCTAGGACACAAGGTGTCCGAACATGGAATAGAGGTGGATAGAGCCAAGATTAAAGTTATTGAACAACTTCCACCTCCCACAAATGTGAAAGGCATCCGTAGTTTTTTACGGGACATGCAGGGGTTCTATAGGCGATTCATCAAAGACTTTTCTCAAATCGCTAGACCCTTGACTAGTCTCCTTGCTAAAGATGCACCTTTCATCTTCACCGATGAGTGCCATGCAGCCTTTCAAATTCTTAAAAAGGCGGTCATCTCGGCTCCAATTATCCAACCACCGATTGGAAGTTTCCTTTTGAGATCATGTGTGATGCTAGCAATTTTGCGGTTGGAGCCGTTTTTAGGCCAAACCAAAGATAAAAAGCACTATGCTATATCCTATGCTAGCAAAACCTTGTGCGGACCTCAGCTCAACTATGCTACCACCGAAAAAAGAATTGTTGGCTGTTGTCTTTGCTATAGATAAGTTTAGATCTTATTTAGTGGGGGCTAAGGTAATTGTTTATACAGACCATGCTTTGCTCTCAAGTATCTCCTCACTAAAAAAGATGCTAAACCTCGGCTAATTCGATGGATTCTTCTACTCCAAGAGTTTGACATAGAAATACGAGATAAAAAAGGAGTAGAAAATTTAGTAGCCGACCACTTGTCTAGGCTTCAATACAAGGAACCACATGAGTTACCCATCAATGATCAACTAAGGGATGAAACCCCCGCCGCGATATCAAACTCCGACCCATGGTATGCAAATATCGTGAACTTTATGGTAGCAGGCTATGTCCCACCCGGTGTGGACAAAAGAAAATTGATCCATGATAGTCGTCTTCACCTATGGGATGATCCCTATCTATATCGAGTTTGCTCTGATGGATTGCTAAGATGATGTGTCCCTATGGCTGAGGCTATCCAAATTATGGAAAGATGCCATGCCTCGCCATATGGAGGGCATTATAGGGCATTTCGGACACATGCCAAGATTTGGCAAAGTGGCTTTTTCTGGCCAACGATGTATCAAGATACAAAGGAGTTTGTCAGGAGATGCCACAGGTGCCAAAAACATGGGAACATCAACTCACGAGATGCGATGCCACTCACAAACAACCTTCATGTTGAACTCTTTGATGTTTGGGGGATTGATTTCATGGGGCCATTCCCTAAATCCAAAAATTGTGAGTACATCTTGGTGGCCGTAGACTATGTATCCAAATGGGTAGAAGCCCCCGCCATGTTGAAATGCTGACTCCAATCATGCTAAGAGAATGTTCCACGAAGTCATATTTCCTCGCTTTGGTACACCTCGGATGGTTATAAGTGATGGAGGATCACACTTCATAGACAAAGTCTTCCGAAAGTACCTAGCGGATCATGGAGTGCGTCATAATATTGCAACACCCTACCATCCCCAAACTAGTGGTCAAGCAGAAACATCTAACAAACAAATTAAAAATATTTTGCAAAAGACCGTAGATGAAATGGGTAAGGGATGGAAGGACAAGCTCCCTGATGCACTTTGGGCTTACCGAATCGCATACAAGACACCCATTGGCATGTCACCTTATCAGCTTGTATATGGGAAGACCTGCCATTTACCTGTTGAGTTAGAATTCAGGGCCCATTGGGCAATTAAGAAGTGGAACATGGATCTCCACCTAGCTAGTAAGAATCGTCAAATGCAACTATCTGAGCTAGAAGAATGGAGAGAAAAGGCTTATCATAACTCCAAGATCTACAAAGCAAGAACAAAAAATGGCACGATAAGATAATCAAGCATAAGGAGTTTAATCCTGGAGATAAGGTTCTACTTTTTAACCCAAGAGTTAAGCTCTTTGGACATGGCAAACTACAAAGCAAGTGGGATGGACCGTACAAGGTCATCAACACTTCAACTCATGGGGCCATCACCATTCAAGATGATATGGGTAACACATTTAAGGTAAATGGCCAATGCCTAAAAGTTTATCTTGATCCACAAATCAACATGGTTGAAGAACTTGATGTGATTGAGTTCTTAGAAATCATTCACTAAAATTCTTACCTCATAATAAAAATTGGTGAAATACTAAGATTAGAATTTAGACTCTCGGTGTCCTACACTAGAAGAGTCCCTTTTACTTTCACCATTTTCTCTCTATGAATGAAAAGCCAGTGTACAGTTTTGAAGAAGTGTGGGGAGGTGCCAACCCCCATTGTGAACACGTATCTTTGAAGCACATCATGAACTCGATGGAGGAGTCTCGCATACAACTACTAAAAACTCGGTTTGATCTTTCATGACTCATTTATATGCTTACTGAGTTTTACACTTGTTATGCACTTGCATTACCTTGCAAATTAAAAAGAACCACGATCCACACTTAGAATTAAAATTTGAAAAGTGACAAGATGATGACATTCTTGAGATATAAGCTTGCATGAAGATTGTTTCATATACATACACTTATGCTTGTGGGAAAAATATTTTGATAGGACAATCATATTGACTAAGTTGTTGTGGAGTGTGATATAGTTCTGACTTAGAAATCCTACCAGTTCTATTCAAGGCACTTGGAAATTTCATTTTGATAAAATATTATAAAACCATAGTGTCACATAATCTTCAATGGTGATAAATTCCTACCAGAGCCATACATATAGGATAGAAGCTTTCTACATATGCTACTTGCTGTTGTGTTGAGTTTGGTCAAATCTTGTGATCCTTTAAGAGATTTATCATATTCCCAAGATCAAGATTCGCTTGCACCCACACATATATGCACTACTCTTATACTAGGAGTAGGCGCAACAACATGCCTTCCATTTAGATCCACCCAAAAATGTTTCTCTCCTACTTTGGGAGAGAACACCAAAAAAACATCTCGATAGGATTTCCATCCACCGGATAAATGCTCCAAGTTCTTATTGCTATCTCTCAAAAGTTTTGTTGCCAAAAAGAGAGTCATGAGCTATGCAAAAGTTATTATAAGAAAAAAAAGAGAAAAAATAGAGGGAGTTGAAAAATGGACAAGTGTCCTAAATATGAAAACAATGGGTACTTAGATGCCCACCTCCCTAAAAAAAAAAAAAAAAAAAAGAGAGATAAATAAGATAGCTCAAGTTTCTCGGCCAAGTCTTCAAGTTCAAAAAGAGAGATATATCTTTGGGGAGCATGGTAGAATTAGGATCATCATACATCCACTAAATATCCACACACATGCACATCTTTATCTAAGAGTATGATATTTCGCTCCTCGGATTCGGGTTTTGACTTTACAATATATGCAACACAAGTATGCCACCACATATATACCTCCCTAAGCTCCACATAAGCTATTAGTTGTAGGAAGAGAAGACATAATGAGTTATACCATTGAGCGATTGAGAGTACCATTTGAGGAGTGTATGTGATCTATGCCTTTCTTTTGTGAAAACTTTAAAAACTCCAAGTTCTTTGAGATGTGAATTTGGGAAGATAACTTCGCTTCAAGAGCTGTTCCACTTTTCAACCACCCAAGGATATATGTTAGCCAAACGCCAAAAATCCCACCTGTGTAAGTGATGTTTTGGAATAGTTTTATGTCAGTTATATGTCTCAAGATGTTTTGATCATGATTACTTTTATCTTTAACCTTTACTCGAGGACGAGCAAAGAGCAAGTGTGGGGGAACTTGTTGACGGTGGATAACGTCAATATTTATTAGAACTCTAGACATGAAAGGATACATGATTACACACTAGTCTAGGGTTTTAACTGACAATTTCCACAAGTTTTAGCGATTCTATATTTTCCAGGGATTATTCCAGAAAAGCATAAAAGAGGGGATTATAGTGCATAATTACCACGAAACTTATCCGCGACGGAAAACATCATCATTGGACTCAGGAAGGTTCTAGAAGACACCCGAAGGAGCGGGACCCGCAGAGGAGAGCAGGTGGGGCCGGTCGGCCCCACCCTGGGGCCGGTCGGCTCCCTAATTTGCCCGAAGGCCGCCGCCTTCTGGGGTCTTCCTCCCACGCTTCCTTGGAACCCAATCAAAGTATTCCTACGTAGATTTTAGGTCGGTTTGATCCGACGGTGCACATGAGATGAAGACGCGGATCGCTGACGTGGCTGTGCCTTGCCCCCTACTCCACCTCGGCCTATATAATGACGCCCAAGGCTCTCCCCAAGAGGCATTCTACACCCCGGTGCTTCATATTCTCTACACAAATTAGGGTTTGTAGTGTCCCTCTAGTTCATCTAGTTCTAGTTCTTCTAGTTCTAGTTCTAGTTCGTCTAGTTGTAATTAGAAGAGGGAGAGAGAAGAGGAGAGAGCTGAGGAGGAGCCAGATCTGTCGGATCTTCCTGGACATTGTACTTTTGCAGCATCTAGTTCATCATTCAGCAATCTTCAGGTGCCTCAATTATTATTCTGAGTTCTTTATTTACTTAATTTTAGTACTTCAAGTTTATTTATTAGTTTCTCGCTTGCACCAAGTGCTCTAGTCTTTGCAACGCTAGAGTAGTAATTAATAGGTTAGGCGTGGTGCTTAGTCTATATATTACCTAGAATTACACCCAGTTCTACGTATAGTTGTGGTAGCCCCAGGTGGTGACAGCCCTGACGGCCGACGTATTCCACCACGTTTGGATTGGTGCTTGTAGGACCGTAGTCGGAGCTTCCTAGCCCCCTCTCATCATGCATGCGTGGCTAGTGTTCTAATGTCCCGAAATAAGTAGACTTTAAAGTCAATTCGATTTATAGATCAATTAGAGAAATCTTAGAAACATCCTCTCTACCCACTAAAAATACTTTTATCTTTACCCTTGGACGATCTTGAATCTTAATTAGTGCACTTCGCGTTCCTCGTGGAAAATCGATACTCTGGAATACTCCTGGGTGAAAGCTACATCGGTATCCGTGCGCTTGCGGATTTCTCTGTTTGCGTTTAAAAATACCAACAGTGATCCTGTGGTCAAGAGGGTTATTGGATAGTACTAGTCGCATGCTAATGGCAGTAAGCTCCCTTGTATGATCCATGCGAGAATGGACAACCGGGACGGGAAGTAGCGTGTACCCACACTACGAGCGCACCGTCGGCCGGTCGACCGACGGGCGTAGGGAGATGGTGTGCTGTACTCTCGTGGCTAGGACCCGTTCTGGCAGGGAGAAATGCAAGCGTGAGTTGATATATGTAAGATGTTCGGTCCTGCATACATCGTATGGCTAGAAAGCCCCAGCTGGGTATATAAAGCGATTCGAATCGTCGTTGCTCCACGATATGGGAGACTTGACCAAGCGTCAGCATCGTAGTAATAATGAAAGTGTGGGACTGAAAAGTTTTGAAATTGTTACATGGATGATAAGTGTTTGTTATAGAGCAGGATAATTAACATAAAAAGTAAGGATCAACTTTAGTTGCTTTTGGCAAATGTGTCTTTGATTCTTGCTAAAGCCTCACCTTGATTCCTATTAGCCAGCATTCCTGAGTCTTCTCCCTAATTTTTGGTCGGAAAAGTCTTGCGGAGTACTTTTTATACTCAGGGTTTGTTAAATCCCCGTTGCAGGTGAACCGTGTGAATAAGTGTGCTACGGTCTTTGTTGCATGACGGTTATCGAAGAAGGATCGGATGAGGAATAGGTTGTGTGGCCTTTGGGCAGCGCACTTTTATTGAGTGGTTTGTAATAAAGTTATATAATGATACTTCCGCTGTCTTGTAATAATGATACTTTGGTTTGTATAAGTTTTACAAAATTTTTATAAATTAAGTTATTGTAAGTCTTCCGCTACTCTGGTATTTTGTATGAAAGCTGTTGTAATACTGTGATGTCTCTGTAAGTATCGATCTTGGAGGAATCGTGGTTTATCGGGGTTTCACCCGACGGAACATTCTAGGTTATATGGTGTACAAGCATAGCCGATGAGGTCTTAAAGACAATGTCGGTGCTTGTGGGCCATATAATTTAGAAGGTTCTGCCATAGGAGAGAACCATAGTCAAGGGAAGAGCTCGTCAAGAAGCTTATTGGATGAAAGGCAGCTTAAAATCGGTGCCGTGAAATATCTCCCGGGACTAAAATGGAGTAGTAGAGAAGTGAAGAAGGAAAAAGAGAGTGGTAATTTGTTAGACGTTGTGTCGTCTAATGGATTTTCCATCAAAGAAATGTCAAATGCGCGCAGCATGCTTTGGAATAAGCAAAGACTAGTGGCAGACCTAAAAACCGACAACTCTGTAATTTACGTGAATCTAATTAACCCTATATAACAAACCTCGCGTGAGTACAAAAATATATTAAGCACGTTTGAATGACCTTGGACTAATTATTAATTCACTGGTTTGCAATAACTATTTATTAGGTGGAGTTTAGTCCAATGATATTTAGATACATGGACTACTAGTCACTTTAGTTATCTATTGTCAACTACTCCATCTGTCCCATAAAAGTTAGTATTCTCGTTTCTCAAAATATCAAACATATTTAACTTTGAACAGTATATTTAAGAAAATATTAATGTTTAGACACATAATTATTATATATTAGATTAGATAGATCTTTGAATATTTTCATAATAAACTTATTTGGAGATATAAATGCTGATAATATTTTCTATAAATCTAATTTAATTTAAAAAAGTTTGACCAATACGAGTCCCATAACATCTCTTTTTATGGGATGGAGAGAGTAGTAAACTAGTTGTTACGTGAGATATGGACTAAAGTTTAGTCCACCTATATATAAGCCTTATTTGATCAAACTCCAGGTCTCTCCTCTTAAAATGAACTAGAAATCGGTGAAGCCATTATTTTTTGCTTTACTTAGATCTGACTCTAGCTCCTTCACTACTATAGCAAGGAGTCAGAGCCTTTTGGAGCTTCATGTACTGTAGCGAGAAGTTAGAGCTTTTTGGAGCCATGCCAAACTAAATATTATTAATTCACTTGTTTAGATGGACTAGAATTAAATTTTATAAGAGACTAAAGTTCAGTTATAGTATCAGTCAGTCTCTATGTGTTTTTCCCTCAAGACTTCATCCATAGGCATTGTCAAGACTTCTAGGGATGAACGTGGACGAAAACGGATGAGAAAACCCTTTAACTGTTTTTGTTTCAGTATTTGATTCACCAGAAATCGGAACATAATGAAGATAGTCAGGAGCGGGGACCAAAATGGATATATGGGAATACAGATCATGACATGGTTTAGCTTGCCTAGATTCTCGAAGTCACCACTAGCACCTCGTCGTCGACGGGAATGTCACTTAATGCATAACGCCGATAAATCCTGAAAAAATCCTAGAAAAAGGTGCGAGCACCAAGATTTGATCTTTGGTGGGTAATGTCCCACTGGACAGTCCTACCACTAGACCACAGGCCCAGTATTTGACCTATTATGACCGCTTTACCTCTTTTCCATTCACATTATCCCCTCGTTCTCTCTCCTCTCCTCTCCCTCATGAGTTCTTTTTGTCTCTCTCATCTCACTCCGTCACAGGCACGAGATGAAGACCTAGCTCGGGCAAGAGCTTGACATCGACGCACCTTCGTCCCTAGTGCCATGCTCCCTATCTATGCCTGAGTGGTGGCTTGGGTAGGAAGCGTGGCACTAGAGGCGGCGACATGCCAGCGTCAGGCTCTACGCCCACTACGAAGAGAGAGAGAGAGAGGGAATAGTTCCTGAGTAAGAGGATAGGAGAGAGAATGAGGAAGTAAGGTAAATGGACATAGGGGTAAAACAGTCACAACATATCAAATGTTAGGCTAAAAATTATTAAAAGTTGACTTAAATAAGCAAATGACAATATGGCATGAAAGACCCGTTTCACAAAGACATTTTGGCGAAGCCCACACTTCAATAACATCGTGAAATCCATCTGTCATGGGAGCAAAATTTCAATTTTCTCCTCATTCCACTTTTCATCATATTTTCATATTGTACTGAAAATAGAAAACTAAGGGTATGGATCCATTAGCACTAAAAGTTAGCAACTAAAATTAGTACTAGTAGATCTAAAACAGACTTACTAATAAACCACGCTAATTATTAGATGAAGGGCTGCTAACCATGAGTTGGATTCTTCAGCTAAAGTTCTAGATGGCATCATATGTTTGGATGCAATCTAGAACGACTAAACATGAGCTAATTATAAAGTAATTTTATAAACCATGGCTAATTCAAGAGATGAATCTATTAAGCCTAAGTAATCCATTATTAGCATATGTTTACTATAGATCACATTGGTAAATCATAGACTAATTAAGCTTAATGGATTTCATCTTGCAAATAGTCGTAGCTTATGCAATTACTCCCTTCGTTTCCAAATTATAAGTCACTTTGATTTTTTTTGATTCATACATTTTGCTATATATCTGGACACATTATTTATCTAGATACATAGAAAAATAGATATATCAAAAAAAAAATCAAAAGCGATTTATAGTTTAGAACCGAGGGAGTAGTTTTGTAATTAGCCTACGTTTAATACTCTTAATTAGGCTCTAAACACTCAATATGACATGAGCTAAAATTTAATGGCAGAGATCCAAATTCCAAACACCCCTTTGAAATTTAGTGGTGGAGACCCAAATTCCAAACACCACTTTGAAATTGCTAACATGTGCTGATAGATCAAACGGGCCCAAAGTTGGACAAAGTTGGATAAAGGGATCCGGGGACGGGAATCTAGACATTCATTCGTCTACCAACCGCTGTCCAAACTCCGACGTCCTCTCCTCTCCGTAATTGCTCCGCAACTACCCCGATCCTCTTCCCAATTCCCAGACCCTCCGTCGACGGTCGACCCTTCTTTCTCCTCTCACTACACCGACGATCGGCGGCGAGCGATGGGGTGGGCGACGCGGTTCGTGGCGGCGGTGTGCTTCTTTGCCGCGGGCGTCCTCTTCGTCCCGGAGGCTCTCCTCGGTTCCCCCCTCCGGCGCAGGCGTCGTCACCGCCGCCAAGCTGGCCCATGTCCTCTCCTTTGCCACCTCCTGGGGCGCCGCCCTCTGGGCCACCTTCATCGGCGGCATCATCATGTTCAAGTAAGCTCCCGGCTCCAAAATCCCATCTTTCTCCTCCCTCCTCTTGCCCCAATCTTCAAAGAACCAAAAATCCCGAGGGAGGGAAAAATCTGATCCAAAAATTCCATGGATTAATTGAGCTGAAGCGGTGCTTTGTTCTCCGGTGATGTTGAATCTTGTTCTTTTTGTAGGAACCTGCCGAGGCACATGTTCGGTAACTTGCAGAGCAAGATGTTCCCGGCCTACTTCACGCTTATCTCTGCCTGCGCAGCCATCTCCGTCGCCGCCTTCGCGTACCTCCACCCGTGGAAGACGGCGTCCACCTTGGAGCGCTACCAGCTTGGATTCCTCCTCTCGGCGCTCGGCTGCAATCTCTCCAACCTGCTAGTCTTCACCCCCATGACCATCGAGGTGAGCTTTCCTCTTCTTACGCTTTGGTCCCTTTCCATTGAGGAACGAATTTTGTGAGAATCTAGGGGATTTGTTATGGCAGTAGTGGATTCATGGTTTGTAGACTTGATTTAGTAAATACTTATCACTAATTATTAGATGCAATTGTACAAAATCGTGTAATGCTTAGTGCTTTGCTATAACTGTCAGGTGAATGCAATAACTTGTAGTTAATTTAACTAAATGATGCTTTTTTAGTTCGTTGCATCTAGTTATGCTGATTGATTTCGTGTTCCTAATACTAGAAGCCAAGTCATGGAATATTGTGCTGTTTGCTGATTTTGTGATGTTCTATTAGAAAGCTAATTTTGGATATTCTTGGTTCGAACAAGGCAGCTTTTATGTTATTGCTTTTACTTTTGTGTAACCTCTTCAACAAAATAGGAGTTTCTGTCGAAAGCTATTTTTTCATTCAAATGACAAATATACCTTGTGAAATCATCAATGTTATTTTCTGCAGCTTAAAACATATACCTTACCTTTAACACAAATATGCCTTGTATAGTACAGTTGCTATTGCTATGATTCACAGTTGTTTACGAAAATGGTTTCTCAAGCATTGTGGTTGAATAGCTTTTCGTCATTAAAAGCCAAGGGTATTTCAATCCAGATGTCTTTTATAATATTTTGGTGAAAAATACCATTATAATTATTCCTCTAATCAATAAATATACTTCATAATTTATACTACAGTCCAAGTTAAGTGTTAAATGACAGATATTGGCATCACATTATCACAATGTCTCACACAACACAGTGAGTGAATGTTATTGGTATAAGATAGCTTGCCAGAAATAGAACTAATGCTACAAGAATTCAGAATTTGTGATGACTATGATATGATTGCAGAAATGTATACGAGTTTCTGAATAAGTAACTAATCACTCAGCATCTTAACTTGTAGTTGTAGGAAACTGTGTAGTGCTTTATCTGTTGTGCAATTTATCAGAGAATAGAAATAACAGTCACTGTTTCATCAATGACAGTTGAAAGCAAAATCTGTATCCAGTCAATGGACTAATAGTAGGTTGGTTTGGTTTAACTGCTCGTGCAAATTTGATATCTTTCTTATAAGTTCACACTATGTGACCTAGTAGCTGGAAGGTGACAAATCAGGCCATAGGGTTCTTTTTGTTTATGGGCTTCTTGGGTCTTAAAAGTGGTTCATGCTAATCTATTATAAATCTAACATTGGTAGTCTTGGTTTGTTTTGCACCTAAACATATTACCCTATGATCAGTGGGCAAATCAGCTACCAATTTATTGTTTTTGCTTTGTTGGTGTAGCTTCTAAAAAACTGGAGTTATTGTGAAACCATTTTCTGAATGCAATTATATGGTTTTGATTGGTGCGCAGCAGTCCATTTCCTTCCTTGCAAATATGATTTTATGATAAGATGCTTGTTGTCATGATATATTCCTGGTATTGTTGAATACTTTTATGGTGGTTCTATACCATTGGCTTGTAGTTGCACAGATGGTTCTGGAATCTGCATCAGGGTTTTCACCATTCATAAAAAGAATATAATGTTGAAATTTGGCGATAATAACCAAAAGTTTTTTTTTTTCATTTAACAATTCATGATTGAAATTAGAATTCAAGCTAAGCTATATGACCGAGTTTGACAGCACAATGTCTCACATGACCCAAGTGAGTATTAGTTGGCATTAGCATTACACAGCGGAGTTACTGCACCTATCTTGGTTTTGGATAAAATGTTGTATTTTAAGTATTTTGCAAGTGATTGTGGTGTTGTGTGAACCGTGTGTGACCCATGGCTAGTTGGCAGGCACAGGTTGATGTGTACTAGGCGAGATATTTCTAAAGATTGACTTGAGCGTTTCAAGATTTGACATCCTGACCCACATGTCAATGACTTAGGTTGACCCCATATGTCATTGTGATGCAAGTGTCAAATCTTGAAAGGCTCGCGAATTGTAATGTCAAATGTCGAAATCTCTCGCACTAGGCAAACTTGTTTCATATTATGTTCTTGCTACTGAAGCTTGGCTAAACTTGTTCATGTGATGTTCCTCATTGGTGGTATGGCAATATGCCTTGGAAAAGGCTTCGCAGTGGCCAATATAACATTTGTTGTGAGGGAGCATATGATTTATCCTATTTGTCCAACAACAATTAGCTTTTTCTGATGCAAAATATATGTATATATGATCAGCTTGTGGATAGATTTGTGTACATAGTTTGTCCCAGCCTGCCTCAGGCTACCTGTTTCCTTCTTTGCTGCTGTTTTGTGTTCTGTCTCTTTTGTTTAGTTGGTTCTTTTTGGTTTAACAAAATACTAACAGTGGGGAAGCCCCCCTGCTGTTTTTCTCTCTAAAAAAAATCATGGTAGCGCAAGTGTTTTGGCATTAGGTTTGTCACAAACTATTGAAATTTGAAAACCAGAATTATGGTGCTAATATATAAAAAAAAATAAAAAAATCATATACTTTGGTCAGAACTCTGTAATACTGCAATGGAAAAAAGTGTTATTTTTTTCCCTGGAACATCTTGCTATTCGACCTAGAATTAAGCTTAGATAATAAATTAACACTATGGTGTCTTACTCGACCCAGTGGGAATGCTAGTTGGTACAGTATGTTATCGGATCAAATTCTGTTATTTTTTCGGTGTCTTACACAACCCAGTGTGAATGCTAGTTGGTATGGTATGCTATTGGATCAAATTATGTTGTTTTTATGGAGCTTGCAAGTGATTGGGATGTTCTGTGAACCCAGTGTAGCCCATGTACAGTTTGGGAATCAGTCAAGCACAGGGTGCCTTCTACCAGGCAAAATTCCTTTTTGTCATATTTCTGTGAACTATGAATATCTGGCCAAACATTCACTTTCATCATGTCAATATGTCTTTAGGGAAAAGTTTACCCAAATATTCTTTATATCTATGGAAATGCTTCCCCTAATATTCAGCACATTTTTTAAATAAAAAATATTCAGCACATAATCAGGATGTTGCTGGCAATGGCCAGTCCAACATTTTGTATGATGGGATCATGCAACAGTTTTAGCTTTAATTTTTCCCAATACAATATTTGTATACAATATGACAATTGCACAACACTTATGTTTTATTTTCTATTATCAACCAAAGTTCAAATGGAAAGTTAGAAAATAATTTTAGACTAACTAGAACATGCTCTTCTCCTACATTTTTCTTTCATGCAATTTCCTTTGACATGGTTGATCACTGCTTTCAGATGATGAAGAAGAGGCACAAGATTGAGCGGGACCTGAGCATCGGTGAGGAAGTCGGATGGTCAAAGAATCAGCAGGTGGCTAAATCCAACCCCACCCTTGCTGCAATGAACAAGAAGTTTGGGATGATCCATGGGCTGTCATCACTGGCCAACATCATGTCGTTTGGCAGCTTAGCCATGCACTCCTGGTACCTGGCCAGCAAGCTAGAGCTGTGAAGGGGAGCTAACACAACACCTTTCTCCGCCTTCTTGTAATGAATCTTATCACGATGGTGGTATTCGTGCACGTCATCATGTTATGAATTCGCTAGACTAAATTGTACGATTGTGCTATTGGCTTCAAAGGAGAATAAATTGTAGTTAAAAAAAAAAAGAAATATGTGTTGCATCATGCTCTCTTATTCAAAATCAGAATAGTTCAGCCACAGTAGTGGTATCTGTTGGTCGTTCTTACGTGGAGGACCGAGATTTGTTGGCATATATGAATCTGGTACATAGAATTAGCTATGTATCTAGATATATATTATATCTAGACAGATGCATAGCAAGATGGATGTATCAAAACAGTCAAAGCGATTTATAATTTAGAGTAGAGGAGGAGAGAATAAAACATAGGATATAATGGATGTACTAAAGCAGTCAAAGTGATTTATAATTTAGAGCAGAGGGAGGAGAAAACAAAACATAGGATATATTTGAAAGAAATGTAAGGAAAACATTGGAAACAAAATAAGTAAGGCTGTAGCTCATGTTTAATTTTCTTCAGGACTCCTTTAGAATGGCTTAGTCTATAAAAATTCGGAAGAAGTTATTGAGAAACATTTCTTTTGTTTCAAAGAGCATCATATGAATTTCAAAGTTCTTATGTTTTTTCTCCACTTGGAAGGAGGGCTATAGTGGCATGGATTGCATGTTTATATATACAACATAAAAGGGAAATAAAGATCGTTTCACTAGAAATGGTCTTTACATGACAACAATTTTAAGTAGGGAAACAGCTCCCCTCAAGATTGTCATTCGTCATCACCAATTCGGCTAGGGCATGACCAATGTATATGGACAAGTAGTCTTTATAGATGAGTTATATGTCAGTAGGCCATAGTTAATTTCTTGATGCACAATGTGAGGTACTCCCTCCGTCCCACGGAGTTCTGTTTTTTTTTTTTTGGACTTCACGTTTGACCATCCGTCTTATTTAAAATATTTATACAAATAATAAAATCAATCAATCAATATTCAAGTATCTTTGTTGATAAAAGACATCATAATAAAATAAATTATATTTATACAAAAAATTTGAATAAGGCGAATGATCGAAATCCCTAGATCCCAAGTCAGGTGACGAACTCAATGGGACGGAGGGAGTAGATATATAGGGCCCACCGGGGAAATAAAAAAATCCATCAAAACCCAGACATCTTCCGTACCTGCTGCTTGGTCCATCTCGCGGGAGAAACGCCCAAGGCAATGGAGGAAGACAGAGAAACAATATTTGTTTATGCTTATGGGCGGACCGTAGCCATATGATCGACTTTAGCTCTGACAGCTATATGGACTGGTTTGTGAAACACTGCACAATGTATATGGACCGCTTTTTGCAGGCATAAGGTCTGGTTTTTTTTCAATCTCACTCTGCGTTGACCTCCGAGGAAAACGATGTGACTGACTATTCGCTCACCGTCCAAAGTTCACGCTCAGTCACCAAGCAAACAGTATATATTTTTCTTAAAAAAATAGTGACTTCCCCTGAAAAAAAGAAAAAAGAAAAGTAACTTTCCTTTGATCAGTGATAAGTGTGGGAATTGGCAAGTAGCCAGCGAGCGTTTGCGTACTCCGGCGAGCCGCCATACTATCCCCGACGAACGCCGAATCCCTAGATCCCAAATTGCCGTCTCGGGCGTTTCCACTCCTCTCCCACAGTCGGCCGACCCCGTGATGGCGGCGGCGTCGGCACCGGCGCCACGCCGGAGCGCCAGAGCCCGCCGTCCTCCTGAACGTCTGGCCGACAGCGCGGAGGCATCGGCGTCGGCGCGACGCCGGACCACCAGACCCCGCCGTCCTCTCCTACGGCGGTCCGCCAGAGGCCCGGTCTCGCAGACCGTCTTCCCTGACGAGATCTTGGAGGAGATCTTCCTGCGCCTCGACGCCGCGGCCGACCTCGTCCGCGCCTCCGCCGCCTCTTCTCCTTCCGCCGCATCATCTCCGAGCGCCGGTTCCTTCTCCGCTTCCGGTCCCTCCGCTCCCCTGCAGTCCTCGGGTTCACCAATGGAGAAATGTACGCCGCCGTAGATCCGCCCCACCGCACCGCCCCGGAAGCCCGTGCGCTCGAGGAATCCACCGACTTCTCCTTCTCCTTCATTCCCGGCGGCGTGGGCGCCGGCGGCTTTCGCCACGCCCGCGATGGCCGCGTCCTCTTCGCCTCCCCCGAAACCGAGCTCGCGGATTACGTAGTCTGCGACCCCCTGTATCGCCGGTACGTCAGGATTCCCCGCATACCCGACGACCTACTGGCCTCCACAGCATACAATGGTTTTTCGAATCATGTGTTCCCCATTCTGGGAGCCGGCGAGAATGACGAGGAGGGGGAATCGTTCAGAATTTTCTGCACTGTGCAGCTCTCTGGCAAGGTTGTGGTTCTCATCTTCTCTTCCTGCAACCAGTCGTGGCGGGCTATTATTAGCACGATTCGTTTGCCTCATCGTGGACTTCTTCGTATGCCTGATTATGTGCACGGCTGCGTGCACTGGATGTTGGATTGCCCAGGCTATTCGCTAATGCTTGATACAAGTGACACGGAATTCTCTATCATTGACCTCCCGCCGACCGGCGAACATCTGTCAAACCCAGAGCGTGCCATCGTCGAGACAGAAGAAGGCAGACTCGGGTTCGTAACTATTGGTGATGACTCAATTGAGTTGTATTGCAAGGATTGGCCAAAAAATGGTGTTTCCGCACAAGACTGGCAGCATAAAAAGCTGATTCCTTTACCCAAAGACCCTAGGATCGACTATGGTTGGTACTTTGAGGGCACAGCAGGGCATTACATAGCTGTACTAGCGAGTTACGGAATGGATTCCAAGTATTATGTACTGGACATCAAGACACTTCTTCTTGAGGAGCTCTTTGCACCTTGAAGGACGGTGTATTTTTCCATGGTTTTCCTTATGCAAGATTTCCACCACCATTGGCACTGCCCAGCATAGGAAATGGTAAAAACTGTCTTTCATGTTTCTTCAGCTGTTGAGAATTATATTGTATTGGTGCTTTGCTGTGTCAGCCTACATATTACCTAAGTGCAGTTGCTACTGGCATGTCCAATTTTGCTTGCATCCACCATTGTCACCATGTAGCCCTTGTAGTCCATGTGATTCTTTGGCGTTTTGTATTAATTTTTTATAGCAATCCAGATGTAGTTTATAATATTCTGCTGAAAAGTACAATTATAGTTATTCCTCTAATCAATAAATATATTTTATGATTTATATTACAGTCCAAGTTAAGTGTTAAATGACACATATTGGCATCACATTAGCACAATGTATCACATAACACACCGAGTGAATGTTATTAATTTGGTAAGATAGCTTGCCAAAAATAGAACAGATGCTACAAGATTTCAGAATTCGTGATGGCTATGACATGATTGTAGGAGTATGTATATGAGTTACTGAATAAGCCACTAATCATTACTTATCTTAACTTGTAGGGAATTGAGTAATGCTTTATTCAGTGTGCAGTTTATAGAGATTAGAAATAATAATGGTCAATGTTTCATAATTGACAGTTGAATGCAAAATCTGTATGTAGTCAATGGACTAATAATAGGTTGGTTTAGTTTAAATCCTCCTGTAAATTTGGTAGCTTTCCTGTAAGCTCATGCTAGCGACCTAGTTGCTCGAAGGTAATAAATCAGGCCATAGTGTTCTTTTTGTTTCTGGCTTCTTGGGTCTTAAAAGGTGCTTCATGCTAATCTACTATAAAGCTTTCTTGGTTTAGTTTGTATCCATATTTCTCATTGCTCAGTGAGCAATCAGTCATCAATTTATTGTTTTTGCTTGTTTGTGTAGCTTCTAAAAAACTGGAATTATTGTAGTAGAAACCATTTTTTGAATGCAACATTACCTGTAATTGTATAGTTTTGATTGGTGCGCAGCAGCCCATTTCCTGCCATGCAAATATGATTTTATGATATGATGCTTGTTATGATACTACGCTGTTGTCTAAAAAATGATTGCTCCTGTATTGTTGAATAGCTTTAATGGTGGTTCTATACCATTGACTTGTGGTTGCACAGATGGTACTGCAACCTGTATTATGTTTTTTTCACCACTCACAAAAGAAATAAGTTAAGGTTAAACTATTGATAACCAAATATTTTTTTCCATTTATAATTCATGATTGAAATTGCAACTGAAACTGAGCTCTATGTGACCGAGGTTGACAGCACAATGTCTAACACGACCCCAGTAAATATTAGTTGACATTACCAATGTATCAGTGACACATGTAAGAGGGGGGAGGGGGTGTGTGTGCTTTGCACAGATCTATACCGATTGATCATAGGGCGCTATAACTTGTACTGACACAAAAGGAGTCGCTGTAGGTGGGGCTGGTGTAATGTTAGCGGAGTTACCCAGCCAAACTTGTTTTTAGTATCATGCAAGTGATTGGGGTGGTGTGAACCCTGTATGGCCCATGTCTAGTTGGCAGGCACAGGTTGCCTAGGAAAACTTGTTCCATATTATGTTATTTTTACTATCGAGACTTGCATTGGCTAAACATGTTCAATACAACATTGCTAATGGGGGAGCATAGGATTGATCCAATTTCATCTGACAACAGTTATCTTTTTTCTGAGGCAATATATGATCAACTTGTTGCTTGCACAAGTGTTTTGGCATTGTTTTTTTTCAGAACTATTTAAAATTGTAAACTAGAACTAGAATATGGTGCCAATATATATAAAAAATTATACTTTGGTCGAAACTCTGTAATACTGCAATGGAAAAAATATTATATTTTATTGAAAATCTTGCTATTTGAACTAGAATTGAAGGTAAGGTTAGAAGATAGATTGACAGTACAGTGTCTTACTGGACCCAGGGTGAATGCTAGTTGGTATTAGATAATACTATTGGATCAACTTATGTTATTTTATGGATCTGGCTAGTGATTGTGATGTTCTGTGAACCCAGTGTAGACCATGTACAATTTGGCAAGCACAGGGTGGCTTCCTACCAGACAAAATTCCTTTTATTATTATTATATTTCTGTGACCAATCAATTTCTGGCCAAACATTTTCACGTTTCTTTCACTATGGTAACATGTCTTTAGGGGCAAATATTCTTTATATCTGTGGAAAGGCTTCCCCAAATATTTAGCGCATAATTGGGATGTTGCTGGCAATGGCTAGTCCAACATTTTGTTCTATGAGATCATACAACAATTAGCTTTAATTCTTTCCCAATACAGTATTTGTATACAAATATGACAATTGCACAACACTTACGTTTTATTGTCTACCATCAACCAAAATTCAAATCGAAAGTCAGAAACTAATTTGAGACTAACTAGAACATGCCCTCTTCTCCTACGTGTTCTTTCATGCAATTTCACTTGACATAGTTCATTTCTGCTCACAGATATGATGAAAAAAGGTACAAGATTGAGCAGGACATGAGCATCGGCGAGGCTGTCGGGTGGTCAAAGAATCAGAAGGTGGCTAAATCCAGCCCACCCTTGCTGCAATAGAACAAGTTTGGGATGATCCACGGGCTTTCATCACTGCCCAACATCATGTTGTTTGGCATATTGGCCATACACTCTCTGTTGCCTGGCCAGCAAGCTCGAACTGTGAAGGGGTGCCAAGATCACACTTTTCTTGGCCTTCTTGTGGTGAATCTTATTATGATGGTGGTATTGGTGCACATCTTCTTATCAGATCGCTAGACTAAATTGTACGATTGCGCCATTGGCTTCACAGGAGAATTAAATTGTAGTTAAAAAAGAAATCTTATGTGTTTCATGCTGCTCTCAAACCAGTTATTCAAAATCAGAAAAAAAAATCAGCCATGTTTGTGTTATCTATCGATGTTTCTTATGTGGAGGAGTGATGTTTCTTATGTGGAGGAGTGACCGATTGATATTCGTTAGCAAGTGTTCATCCCTCTTTGGAACAAAGGATTTACAAAACACAGAAATAGAAAAAAATGTAAAAATGAAATGCTAACACTTTTTTTAGTAACGAAATGCTAACACTTTAAATCCTGTAGGATTTTGAAACTTAAGAAAGTTTAGAAAGATGCATTTGGAAGCAACACAGAAACAAAATAGGAAACAAAACAGATGATGTCTTTGGAAACAATATAGGAAAAACATAACTAAACAATGAGGTTGTAGCTAATGTTTTACTTTCTAAAATTCCTCTAGAATGGCCCAGTCCATAAAAACTTGAAAAGAATTGTTAGAAGCATTCCTTTGTTCCAAAAGAGCATCATGAGATATATTTTTTTTCTATAGAAACCGAAGCCTTCAAAAAATTTATGTTTTTCCTCCATTTGAAAAGAGGCAAAGTGGTAGGGAGATTGCATGTGAAGCTTATCTACAGCGTAAAAGTTGAAAAAGAAAATAATCACTTAACTGAAAATGATGTAACATGACGATAATAAATTAGGCAAGCAACTACCCTTAAGATTGTCATCGTCATCTATTTGGCTAAGGTAATTTGGTCTGCTCCTGTGTGTCCTTGGACAGTTTAGTCTGAGAAAAACCAGAATTCAGTATGACTTAGCGATGTATGTGTGTATTTGATATGTCTTTGGAACTTTGGTTCCATGAATAACTTATGAAGGATGTATTCTGCACAGAAGATGCAAAAATCATTCTCTCGCTGCCTCTCTCCAACCATGCAGAGAATTTCCTTGCATGGCACCCTGGCCCCAAGGGGATTTTTTTCAGTGAAATCAACATACGCCCTTGGTATTCGAATTTGTGATCAACAGTATTGTGGTACTGCATGCTCATCTTCTGCTGGAACGGGCTTTCAGTGGAAGAAGATTTGGACGCTTGATGTTGCAAATAAAGTCCAAGTTTTTGTTTGGCGCCTGGCTCATAATTCTTTACATGTTAAAATGAATATTGCAAGAAGATGTGTGTCTCTTGATACGCTTTGTCCAATTTGCTTACGGTTTGATGAGGACTCTGGGCATCTATTCTTTAAATGCTGGCAGATGTTGGACCTGGAAGATAAAAGAACCGTCATAATGGCAGAACCTTCGGCTAAAGCAATGTTGGAGAAATTTTGGACCTTTGACAATGGGTGCCGCCAGTGCAAGATTACTATGCTGTTATGGTGCTGGTGGGGGTCTAGAAATTAAAAAAAGAAACTCAGAGGAGACAAAGAAAACTTCACAGGAGATCATCAAAGATGTCCATCCCTCCATATTCAGGCATGGAAGCAAGCTATAGACTCGCTTTCAAAAAAAAAAAAAAAAAAAAAAAAAAAAAAAAAAAAAAAAGCACCAATCTGTCTAAAATGGAATCCTCCGCCTGAAAATTTCTACAAGATCAATTGTGATGGAGCCTTCATGAAAGAAACATGCCTGGGCGGGTGGGGTTTTGTTATTCGAGGTCATCTTGGTAGTGCTATTGCAGCAGGTGCCGGACAGGCGAAGCACCTATTGAATTCCAGGCAGGCGGAAGCTTTGGCATGCCTCAGAGACTTGGAATGGGATATGTGGTGCTGGAGACAGATGCAATCACAGTGGCAGAAGCAATACGTGTTCTGAGCTATGACGGATCTTTTCTCTCACCAATTTTTAGTGAAATTGAGATTTTAATTTCATATGTTTTTACTGAAGTAGTGTCTCCTATTGTCCTAGAGTATATGTACCTCTGTCTCTGATACTCTAGCTGCCATGGGCTTGAGGATGATATGGTATTCATAATGTACCTGACTTTGTAACCTTTTTGGTTTCCGGTGACTTATCCAGAAGCTGTAATTAAGGAAAGTTGTAGTTTTTTAAAAAAAATCTGGCTCCAAAACAAGATATATATAGAAACTTTATTCGTGTTAAAAATTGAGGTAGGAGTAGCAACATTGGTAATAAAGTACTTCTTTTCGTTCTAAATTATAGTTCGTTTGATTTTTTTATTTTAAAATTATTTTATTAAAAAAATTATATAATTATAGTCAAATTTATGTCATTTTTAAAGAGTTTTTATTATAATAAAACAAACCATAATAAAAAAAGAGTTTTGCTACTTATCTGTTGACAGTTTTTCTTGCTATTTATCTATCAAATTCTGGACCTTTGATTTTGCATGAAGATTTGTGCTGTTTTCATTGGAGCTGACGGGTCCGTAATCGTTATCGGGTCCGATTCTGTTTGGAACATCCAAAACCCGAAACCTGTTATTTTTGAAATCCGCGCCCAACAATATCATCTCGTTCTGATTTTTCCCCAATCCTTTCGTATCCCACGAGCGGCCGCACAGCCGGGGACCGGCGGTGCCGCTCCGCCTCGGTCGCTTGCGCCATGCGAGGGGCCCTCCTTGCTCCACCGCTTGCGCTGCACTAGCCTCCGCTGATTGCTTCTCGCCCGTCCTCGTTGCTTGCGCCGCGCTCGCTCCGCCGTTTTGCGCCGCGCTCGCGCCGCTCGCAACTGCGCCTCCACCCCACGGATGTCCGCTGCTGCGCCTCCACCCGCGCCGTCCCCCGCTCGCCCGCAACTGCGCCTCCACCGTGCTTGTCTGCCGTCCAACCTCCACCGCTCTGCTGTCTTCGCGTTGGTGTGGATCGGGTGTCTTCGTCGGCTACTGCGTTCTGCTGTGACGAGGTGTGTTTTGGAGTTGTGGGTACAAGGTCTTCGTTGACGCGCCTCCTCTCGCCCGCGCCCTCCAGCTGCAGCACGTCGCCGCGGCAAGTTCCTGGACATCGACGGTGTCCAATGACCCAACCAGTGCCTGGTACATTCCCAAATCCCATCCATCACCCTCTAGCAGTAGATCTGGGTCTGTAGTTGTTTGACTGTGTTGTCTCAGGGTGTATCTGTGTGTCTGGTGGATTTGTGTTGTTCTTTTTTTCATTTTCTCCACAACTGTGGCAGATGACTAGTAATAGGGGGGCTGATTTTGCAGTGGTGTTTGTTTCCGATGCGGAGATCATATCAGGCGAGGAGAAGGGGGTGATGTGGGGATGTATTTTGTAGGTATGATGGAGATAGGCGTGGTTGGCAATGGCCATTGCTGGAAGAAAGCCGATGTTTGTCACTCTATTGCTAGGCGCGTGTGTGGATGTGGTGGGCACTTTTTGGTCAGTTATTGTGTGTGTTCCTGCTGTGACCTTTTTCAGTTCACTTATTTTCTCGAGGTGGGTCACTGGCTTAGCTGCCTTGTGATCTTTTGCAGCTTGGGGAAGCAAAGCAAGCAGCCAGGGAGGGAGGAAAGGAGGGAGAGGAGCCCAGACATTCCATTGTTTTATTTGATTTTTTTAGCAAGATTGATGGTATTGATATGATTTTTCAACTTATCTATTTTAGTCCAAAAAGTGAAGTAGGATATACTGTTTTTTTTAATTCAGCAAATGCATATTTGATTCAGCTACTGTGAATGTGTTTTTCCTCAACTTTTTGTGTCATTTATCAGTGTGTTATGGGGGCTTGATTGGTGCTATGGATATGCAAACTTTTTGAGAGTATATGTATGTCACATTGCCCTGCCCTGTGTTTGCGAGTTATTGAGTGGGTGGATTGGGACACTTGTATGGTGCTTTTGATCTGCTTTGAAATCTCAGTCTTATTGTTTTTATTCTTATATCCTTCTCTTTTTATAGTAGTAATGGTGAGTTTCCCAGGTGATGCTCTAGATGATTTGTTATTCGAGATGTACAAGAAGGAGGTATGTATATGTTTTTTTAGTTTATGTTTGTGCATTATATTTTTCTTTTTATCTGATTTGTTTTTTATGTGTCAGGTATTGAAACACTTGAGAAGTAAGATGAATCCTAATATGCCGAGGACCTTGGAGAGGTTGAAGGTGAGTTAGAATTTTTATATATTTTTTTGCTCAAACTTTTGTACCTAGCTTTTTGTTATTTGTAGAAATTCCATTTTTGTGTAGGATGTTCATACAACTGAAGTTTCTAACTTATTTCTTTGTGGCCTGAAATCACGGATGGAATCTATGTTTGGAGATGTTTTGAGTAAGGAGGTGTGTACCTTTTTTCTATGGATGCTTTAATGATTATTGGTTTTCTGTGTTTATACATTTTATTCATCTTGCTTTTGTGTGTTGATACATTTCATCTTTTTCCAGCAGCAAATATTAATTTGATTTTATCTTCTTTTTAGGTAATCTCGGGCATAGTTGGTGTGTGTGCTTTGCATTGCTCAAAAGTGCCATCAATGCAGGTTGAGAAGTTAGTCCTTGATTTGTTGAAATTTCTTGTCGAATCCTCATGTATCAAGATGAATGGTTAGCTTCCTAATTTTGGGGGTTACCTAAATTTACTTTTTGGTGTGTATTATATAATTTTATTTAAGTTAGAAATCTTATGTGTGTGGTTTGGTTTTGTGTGTCTCTGTATCTCTCTTTCTGTATGTACGTGTGTGTGACTCTCTCTATATATTGTGTGTATTTCTCTCTCTGTCTTTATCTCTCTTTGTGTTTGCTTGCTGTGTTTGCAATTTTATTTGGCGCTGCTACTGATTAAACTGCTTGAGCTGCTACTAGATTTGATTTTTTTTGTGTATGTCATTATGTATGTACATGTGTGACTCTCTCTCTCTCTCTCTCTCTCTCTCTCTCTCTCTTGTGTGTGTATCTCTCTCTTTATCTCTCTTTGTGTGTGCTTCTTTTTTTTGAGCTAAGTTTTCTTAGCTGTTGTTTTCAAAGTTGCTTGCTAGCTTTGATATGTTTGCTAGCTGCAATCTTAGTGTAGTTGTTGGCTCTGTAAATTTTTTTGGCGATTAAGATTTTGTTCCTGGTTGAAGTACCTTCTTTGTTTGGGTGTTTGTCTGAGGGCGCTTCCATGTGCATGTGCATGTGTGTGTGTGTGTGTGTGTGTGTGTGTGTGTGTGTTTGTGTGTCTTTGTGAATGGCTAATCAGCATGTGCAGTTAAGGTTGTAGCTTTTTCTATCAATATGCATGCTTTACATGGATGAAGATATAATGTGGCTACTGTTTTATAATTCTTTGTTAATAATCTACTCAATATGCATGCTCATACTGATGTTTTTAATGTAATTGGATAGTTACATGCTGCTAGCTGTGCCATTCTTGTTTCTCAACATGCGTATTTATTTGTTGTAGCTTTTTGCCGGCAAGCAATTTGGAGGATGGCCGCACACCTTGCTGACTACAGTATTGCTGTCAAACGGATAGATCAGCAGCAGGGAAAGCGATTTTTTGGTAGATAACAGCTGCTAACGGGTTTTGGATCTTTTGTAGATCTTTTACTAGTGTTGTGAAAATTTGACAGATTTTTGTGTTGCTAATATGCCATTTTTTCTAAGCTGATGTGTCAGCTGACTATTTGTCAAAAATTTGACAGATTTAAGGATGTTAAATCTGTCAACAGATATATATAGTGTGTCTCAAATAAAAAAAACAATATACAATTTTTTAATAAGACAATGGTCAATTATAAAAGTCAAACGAACTATAAATGACAGATCGGCCCACACCCAGCGTTCATGCTAAAAAAAATGTCACCAAGCAGTATGTCTTTTTTTTTAAAAAAAAAGAATAAACTAAAAGTCTTGGTAAGGTGTGGGAACTGGAAAGTAGCCTAGCAGTGTTCGCGCGAGCGAAGCGCACACGGCACGCCGTACTCCGGCGAGCCCCAAATCTCTAATCCCTAGCCCGCTCCTCTCCACAGCCGGTAGACCGTGCGGATGGCATCGACGCCGGCGCCACGGCGGTCTGCCAGAGCCCGCCGTCCTCTCCCACATCAAGCCGACGGCGCGATGGCATCGACGTCGTCGCCACGGCTGTCCGCCAGAGCCCGCCGTCCTCTCCAACAGCCGGCCGACAATGCGGCGGCATCTGCGTCGGCGCCACGGCGGTCCGCCAGAGCCCGCCGTCCTCCGGCCGACCGCGGGGCGGCATCGACGTCGGCGCGGCGGCGATCCGCCAGAGGCCCGGCGGCGCAGGCCGTCCTCCCTGACGAGATCTTGGAGGAGATCTTCCTGCGCCTCGACGCCGCGGCCGACCTCGTCCGCACCTCCGCCGCCTGCTCCTCCTTCCGCCGCATCATCTCCGAGCACCGGTTCCTCCGCCGGTTCCGGTCCCTCCGCTCCCCTGCGGTCCTCGGGTTCAGCGACGGCGACGTATACGTCCCCGTCGATCCGCCCCACCGCTCCGCCCCGGAAGCCCGCGCGCTCGGGCAAGCTGCCGACTTCACCTTCTCCTTCCTCCCCAAGCCCAGCGGGTGGTGCTTTTGCCACGCCTGCGATGGCCGCGTCCTCCTCGCCCGGCCCATCTCCCGCGACACTGACTTCGAGGACCTCATAGTCTGTGACCCCCTGTACCGCCGGTACGTCGAGATTCCTCGCATACCCGACGACCTACTGGCCACAGCAGCATACAATGGCATGTCGAGGCATGTGTGCCCCATTCTGGCTCCAGCCGGCAAGAATGACGACGAGGAATCGTTCAGAGTTATCTGCACTGTGCAGCTTAAAGGCAAGGTCGTGGTTTTCATCTTCTCTTCCTGCAACCAGACGTGGCGAGGTATTACTAGCACGATCGATTTGCCTCTTTATGCACTTATTGAGATGCCCTACTATGCGCACAGCTGCGTGCACTGGATGTTGGATTGCTTGGGCTATTTGCTATGCAAATCGCTAATGCTTGATACAAGTGAGATGGAATTCTCCATCATTGATCTCCCGCCGATCGACAAACTTGACTCCGAGCGTGCCATCATCGAAGCAGAGGAAGGCAGACTCGGGCTGCTAACTATTGGTAATGACACAATTCACCTATATTGCAAGAATTGGAAAAACAATGGTGTTGCCACACAAGAGTGGCAACATGACAAGCTGATTCCTTTACCCAAAGAGTCTAGGATCAGGATCCACAAATATTGGCGCATTGCTGGCACAGCAGGGCGTTACGTAGGTCTACTAGCGTGTCTCGGAATGCATTGTACTAAGTATTTTGTACTGGACATCAAGACAATGCTTCTTGAGGAGCTCTGCACCTTGAAGAAGGGTTTAGGATTCGATAGTTTTCCTTATGCAAGATTTCCACCACCGCTGGCACTGCCAAGCATATGAAATGGTAAGAACTGTCTTTCAATTTTCGTCAGCTGTTGGGAATTATATTGTATTGGTGGTTTGCTATTTCATCCTACATGTTACCATTTGCTGCTGGCATATCCAAATTTTCTCGCATCCACGATTGTCACCATGGAGCCCTTGTAGTCCATGTGATCCTTTGGTGTTTTGGATTAGTTCTTTCTATCAATCCAGATGTAGTTTATAATAATCTGCCGAAAAGTACCATTATAGTTATTCCTCTAATCAATAAATATATTTCATGATTTATACTACGGTCCATGTTAAGTTTTAAATGACAGATATTAGCATCACATTATCACAATGTCTCATATAACACATTGAGTGAATGTTATTAATTTGGTAAGATAGCTTGCCAGAAATAGAACAGATGCTACAAGAATTCACAATCTGTGATGGCTATGACATGATTGTAGGAGTCTATGTAGAGTTATTGAATAAGTCACTAATCACTCCTTATCTTAACTTGCAGGAAATTGAGTAATGCTTTATCTGGTGTGCACTTTATGGTCACTGTTTCATAATTTACAGTTGAATACAAAATCTGTATGTAGTCAATGCACTAATAATAGGTTGGTTTAGTTTAAATCCTTATGTAAATTTGGTAGCTTTTAGTTGCTGGACGGTAATAAATCAAGCCAGAGGGTTGTTTTTGTTTCTGGGCTTCTTGGGTCTTAAAAGGTGTTTCATGCTAATCTACTATAAAGCTGATATTGACTGTCTTGGTTTGGTTTGCAGCCGTATTGCCATCAATTTAGCTTCTAAAACAAACTGGAGTTATTGCGCAAACCATTTTTTGAATGCAACATTGCCTGTAACTATATGGTTTTGATTGGCGCGCAGCACCCCATTTCCTACTATGAAAATATGATTTTATGATATGATGTTTGTTGTTATGATATTCCCCTGTTGTCTAAAATGGTTGCTCTGGTATTGTTCAGTAGCTTTAATGGTGGTTCTATACCATTGACTTGTGGCTGCACAGATGGTTCTGCAACCTGCATTAGGTTTTTTCACTATTCATAAAAGAATTTATGCTAAGATTAAGCTGGTGATAGCCAAATGTTTTTGATTTAATAATTCATGATTGAAATTACAACTCAAACTGAGCTCTATATTACCGAGGTTGACAGCACAATGTGTCATGGTTTTTGAGGCCTGTGGTATAGTGTTAGCAGAGTCACCTAGGCAAACTTGTTTTTAGTATCATGCAAGTGATTTGGGTGGTGTGAACCCTGTGTGACCCATGTCTAGTTGGCAGGCACATGTTGCATAGGCAAATTTGTTTCATATTATGTTCCTTTGGCTATCAAGACTTGCATTGGCTAAACTTGTTCAATACAACATTGCTAATGAGGGAGCATATGATTGATCCATTTCATCCGACAACAATTAGCTTTTTTCTGATGCAATATATGTTATATATGATCAGCTTGTGGTTGCGTAAGTGTTTTGGCCTTGGGTTTTGTCAGAACTATTTAAAATTGAATACCAGAATATGGTGCCAATATATCAAAAATTATATATTTCGGTCCAAACTCCGTAATGCTGCAATGAAAAAATTCTACTCCCTCCAGTTCAAATTACAAGACGTTTTGACTTTTCTAGATACATTGTTTATACTGTTTATCTAGACATAGTGTATATCTAAGTGCATAGTATCTAGAAAAGCTAAAACATCTTATAGTTTGTGCTAGAAATTGTAATTCATTGATTAGGGCTAACCCTAGAAGGGTAGCATATAGAGTCATACAAGAGCCTCATGGGCCTAGCCTCATGGGCCTAAATACACATACTCCAACACTTTTCTGCTAGCCGAACTACCGGCACAAAATGAGTTGGGGACCGGACAAAAAAAGAAGCACACACACGAGCCCCCTACGCACGCAACTAGCCACCGGTGATGTTGAGGCTGGGAGCGAAACTCGGAGAAGATCGAGGATGGGAGGCCCTTAGTGAAGATGTCGGCAAACCGAGAGGTGGTCGGGACGTGTAGAACCCGAACATTGCCGATGGCGAACGGATCGCGGGACAGTGTAAGTCAATCTCCACGTGCTTGGTCCGGCCGGTGCTGAACCGGGTTGGTGGAGAGGTACACCGCACCGACGTTGTCGCAGAGGGCCCGGGGCCGTGGTCCGTGAGAGGGACCGTGGAGCTCGCCGAGGAGCCAGTTTGAGCCGGGAGGCCTCGCCACGCCAATAAGCGGGGCGGCCAGGGGTACTCCGCCTCAAGATCGGGAGCGGGAGACCACTGGCCGACGCTTGGGACGACGTGGACACTGTGTTGCCGCCTAGAAAGACAACAGTAGCCGGAGGTGGGCCGGCGGGTGTCGGGACACCCGGCGATCGGGCCAAAGTCGGTGTAGACGACGAGCTCGGTGGAGGGAGACCGGTGGAGGAGCAGTCGAAGTCAGCGTTAGCGGAGGTAGCGAAGGAGGCGCTTGAGAGCGGTGAGGTGAGGCTCGCGGGATCATGCATATGAAGGCAAACCCGCTGAATGCGCATATGTGATGTGGGCCGGGTGAAGGTGAGGAGGTGCGAAGTGCCCTCGCAAGACTCTTTGTGCAGCGGTGGGTCGCTCAGCTGGAGGGGCCCGCGCTCTCGGGCAGCTTGGCCTGAGTGTCAACGGGGTGGAGCAGGGGCTTGCGGTCAGTCATCCCGCCTCGCTCGGGATATCCGAGAGTGACCGGGCGCTGGTAGTGGGGACGCCCGGTGGGGACGAGGCTCAACGCGGACCCCGAGAAAGTGATGGAGCGTACCAAGATCCTTCATCGGGAACTCTGGCGAAGAGGCAATGATGCGCCGCCCGAGTAGGACGGACGGAGGTCGTGGAGCACAATGTCATCAACATAGAGCAGCGGTAGGCGTCTCCGTTCCATGGTGGTAGATAAACAATGACGAGTCGACTTAGCCTCCACGAACCAGTGTGTCGCCAGGAAAGAAAGAAACCGAGAGTGCCAAGCCCGAGGGGCCTCGCTTGAGGCCGTAGAGAGACTTGTTGAGGCGACATGCACCATATCCGGACGGAGGGGTCAACAAACCCCACAGTCGGCCGGGCTGCAGAGACTGCCTCGGTGAGAGAACCGTGCGAAAAGGCATTCTTGACGCCCACCGATGCACGGGCCGTGAGCGAGAGAGAGCTGAGGAGAGAACCGCGGCGACGGTAGCCGGCTTCACCACCGGGCTGAAAGTCTCATCGTAGTCGACCCCGGCGCCGAGTGAAACCCCGGAGAACCCAAAATGAGCCTTGTACCGATCAAGAGTACCATCAGCCCGCCGCTTTTGTGTGTCCGTGATCCACTTGCCTGGGTGACAACATTGGAGCCGGCGGCGGGGCACTAGATCCCACGCTTGGTTGGCGGAACGCCGGCGCACTCCTCTTCCATCGCGACGCCCGGTGAGGATCCGCCAAGGCCGCGCGAACGGAAGAGGGTACCGAGAGACTGAGAGTCGCCGGCATCACCGCAAGAGCCCGGGCGGCGGGTGGTACCCGCGTGTCGCGTCACCATATGGTGAACATGACGCTGGTGTCGGTGAAGAAGCGGGCGGGTGGTACGTCACCGGCGACGCGGCAAATGGCCGGTCGGGCGGGCGGAGTCGGCGTCGCCGGGCGGGAAGAAGTCGGTGGTGGAGATGACCCCCGCGAAGAAGGGGCCACCGGTGGTGACGGCGGGGCGGTGGCGGGGGCGGGCCCGTGCACGCGCTTAGTAGACTTAACGCCGGGTGGGCGGGCGCATTGTGTGGTGCCGAGTCGACGCCCGGGACCTGCGTCCAGGTCGGGGGACGGGGCCGCCCCGGAAGGCGGCGGCGGCGCGCTTACTGAGCGCGTGCACGGCGCCGGGTAGACGCAGCGCCGGCTGGGCGAAGCGCCGGAGTGGTGCCGTCGAAGTCGACCGCGTCGGACCCGCGGTGGCGGGGGGGCCGCCCGGAAGGTGAACCCTCGATGCCCGGCAAGGGAGCAGGGGCTGGGAGTCACCGCGGGAGGCGGCGGGGCACGCTCCGTCGAAGAGCACGGTGTAGCGGTACTCGCAGGATACAATCGTAAAGGTGGCTCGACCACCGTGTCGATGGGAAACAACAAGGAGAGGTCGAGTCCCGGAGTGTGGGTGGGTGTGGTGGTGGTGGAGAAGGGGAAGACGGACTCATCAAACACCACATGGCGAGAGATGAGGACCCCGACGAGGTAAGGTCAAAACAGCGGTACCCCTTATGATCCGGGGAGTACCCGAGGAAGACACGAGAGTCGATCGGGGGAGCCGCTTTTGCGGAGCGGTGGCTGTGGTGTTGTTAGGGTAGCACGCACACCGAAGACTCGAAGGTGATCGCACCGGAGGAGGGGTACCAAAAGAGCGTGGTGTGGTGTGGGAGCTAGGCAGGCAGTGGAAGGAAGACGGTTTAGGAGATAGGTGGCGGTGTGTAAGCTCTCAGCCCAGAAGCGAGCGCTGGAAGTGACGCCCGGGCGTAAGGGTGCGCATGGTGTCATTGGTGGTGCGAATCATGCGCCAGCCTTGCCGCTCGAGAGGAGGTATATGGGCAAGACATGCGAACCGGACACCATGAGAGAGGAAGAAGGCACGAGAGGTGGAGTTATCGAACTCACGGCCATTGTCGCATTGGACGGCCTTGATGGTGAGGCCGAACCGAGTGGACACCCGTGCAAAGAAGTGACTCGGGGAGGGGGGAAAGCCTCGTGACTTGGCACGCAATGAAAAGTCCGTGAATAATGAGAGAAATCATCAACCACCACAAGATAGTATTTATAGCCGAAATGCTAAGGGACGTGAGAGGTCCAAAGATCACAAAGGGACAAGGTCGAAAACATGGGTCGCATGGGAAGAAGTAGGAAAAGGAAGACGAACATGACGGCCCACCGGGCACGCTGCGGACACAAGTGCTCATCGTGAGCCCGAGGGCACCGAATGTCGGGACTACGATCGAAGCCGCATCAGGCATCCCCGCCAGATGGCCGAGGCGACGGTGCCATGTAGTGGAGGTGATGGTGGCGGCGGAAGGATGCCGGGGGGGTGAAGAAGAAGGCAACGGAGGTGCAGCGGAAGGGTCAAACTCAACCGAACAAGAGTTGTCGGCCGTGAAGCGACGAATAGAGAGAGGAGGTTGTGAACCATACCAGAGCCACAAGAACATCGTGAGATATGAAAAGAGCCATGGGAATCGGCAAAGGCCCACGGAGGAGACAGGAATGCAGGTGCCATTTGCAACCATGATGGAAGAGGGACAGGAAGGGTGGGGAGAACGGAGAGAGGAAAGTAGACTCGCATCGGGCGTGGTGTGAAACGTGGCGCCCGAGTCAGCGATCCAGGTAGGACTGACTGGTCCCAGCCCGAAGGAGTAGGCCAAGGACGGGTCCCAACCGACAGGCCCGGGCGAGGCACCGGGAGGTGTAGACCATGGCGACGGCAGTGGAGGCGCTGCTGGGATGGCGCCGGCGAGCATGGCCGCCGGTGTATGAGGCTCGCCGCCGGCAGCCTGAAAGGGCCACCCCGACCATGGGTGGTGGAAAGAGGGCCAGGGTGCGCCCGGTGGAGTTGCCGGTGCAGGGGGCGTTTCACGCCTCCCTCCGCGACGACGGCGGCTGCCACGGCCCCCCCACCCCCGCTCGGCCCGGGAGAGGAGGAGGACCACGAAGAGACGACGCAGCGGAGTGGACGGACGCGGGGCGGAGGAGTGGCGGCATCGTAGGAGTCAGGTGAGACGGGAGCTGTTCGCTACGGCGATGCGACGAGCCAATGCATCAGCCGCAGCGCGCCCCGTTCCTGTGTGAGGGCAGCCGCGTGCACACGTGCCTGGCCGTCCGCGGCAGCAGCCCGGCAGCGACGAGGGCGGCGGCGAGGGTGGAGGCGTCGGCTGCACACGGCGTGGTGCTGGGGAAGGAGAGACGGTGGAGGGGGCGCCGGAAGAAGAGGCCGGGCGCCAGCAGCCGGGCGTGGCCGGGCAGCGACGACGGCAGCGGCTGCGGCAGTAGCGGGCGGGGCGCTTCTGCGCGCCCTGCAAGGGCAGCGTGGGCCACGCATTTAGGCCATGGCCCTCCATGATCGGCCAGGAAGGAGAATAGCCCGCGCCAGCGCTGCTCGGGAACACCAAGAGGTCGGCGACGAGGCGGAAGAATACGCCGGAAGGGAGCTGCCTGCGCGCCGGCAGCCCGCGGTGGCCGGTGCAGCGACGGCGGCAGTGGCTGCTGCGGCTGCGGCAGCAGCGGCGGCGCCCTGCGCGCCCTGCCGGCCAGCGCCCGTGGCAAGGAGGAGCTGGCCGCCCCTGGCCGCCCGCACCTGCGGTCAGTGGGGGGCTGGCCCATGGCCCGCAGCAAGGAGGAGCTGGACGCCCTGGCCGCCCACGCCTGCGCCCAGTGGGGGCTGACCCGCGGCTCCAGCAGCAGGGCCCGGGCCAGAAGGCCGCCCGCTGCAGGCGGAGCGGTGCGCGCGCGGGCGAGGAGGGCCTTGCCGCCCAAACCCCCCACCCGCACCTGGCTGAAGGGAGGGGCGCGCCATCGAGGGGCAGCCCGAGCGCCGGGTCGTCCGCGCCGGGCGGCGGCGGCGGGGCGGGGCGGCGCTGCCCAGCGCGCCCTGCGGTTGCCCTGGCGGCTGCCCGCCGGGCGCCTCAGCCGTGGGCAGCAAGGATGGCGGCCGGGCAGCTGCTGCTGCTCGCGATCTGCGCCCAGGAGGAGGGATAGGGAAGAGGGGAGAAGCAGCAGTAGGTGTGAGGAGATGGAGGGGGAGGAGGGCCGCCGGCCATGGGGCAGCGGCGGCCAGCCAGCGGCTGGGAGGAGCCCGGTGGCTGGGAGGGAGGGAGGGAGAAAGAAGTTAGCTCGATACCATGCTAGAAATTGTAATTCATTGATTAGGGCTAACCCTAGAAGAGTAGCATATAGAGTCATACAAGAGCCTCATGGGCCTAGCCTCATGGGCCTAAATACACATACTCCAACAGTTTGGAACAGAGGGAGTATGTTTTATTGAACATCTTGCTATTTGAACTAGAATGGAAGGTAAGTTTTAGATTATAGATTGACATTAAAGTGTCTTACTTGACCCAGGGTGAATGCTAGTTGCTATAGGTTAATGCTATTGGATCAAATTATGTTATTTTATGGATCTTGCAAGTGATTGGGATGCTCTGTGAACCCAGGGTATCCCATGTACAGTTTGGCAAGCACAGGGTGCCTTCTACCAGGCAAAATTCCTTTTATTACATTTATGTGAGCAATCAATATCTGGCCAAACATGTTCGTGTTTCTTTCATCATGGTAATATGACTTCAGGGGGAAAGTTTACCCAAATATTCTTTATATTTGCGGAAAGCTTCCCCAAATATTATTCAGCACGTAATCGGGATGTTGCTGGCAGTGGCCAGTCCAACATTTTGTACTATGAGATCGTGCAACAGTTAGCTTTAATTTTTCCCAATGCAATATTTGTATACAATATGAAAATTGCACAGCACTTTGTTTTAATAATTTCTATTATCAACCAAAGTTCAAATGGAAAGTTAAACTAATTTGAGACTGACTTGAACATGCCCTCTCTTCTACATCGTCTTTCATGCAATTTCACTTGACATGGTTGATTGCCGCTGCAGATAATGAAGACTAGAAGAGGCACAAGTTTGAGCGGGACGTGAGCATCGGCTAGGATGTCGGATGGTCAAAGAGTCTGCAGGTGGCTAAACCTAACCCCACCGTTGCTGCGATGAAGTTTGGGGTGATCCACGGGTTGTCATCACTAGCGGATGTATGTCGTTTGGCAGCTTGGCCATGCACTCCGGGTATCTCAGCCAGCAAGCTCGAGCTGTGGAAGGGTGCCGGGACAGCCAAGACCGCACCTTCTCCGCCTTGTGAATCTTGTCATGATGTGGTATTGGTGTACGTTATGTTATGAGATTGCTATTGGCTTCACAGGCGAATAAATTTGTAGCTAAAGAGAAATCCTATGTGTTGCATGCTGTGCTCTCTAACCAGTGCTGTGCTCTCCAACCAGTTATTGATAATCGAATAATTCAGCCACGTTGGTGGCATCTATTGATCTTTCTTACATGGAGTTCCAAAGGATTAATAAAATATATAAAAATAGGAAAAATGTAAGAATGAAATGTCTTTACATATTATTTCCTCCGTTTTAAATTATAAGTCGCATTGACTTTTTTGGTTCATCCATTTTGCTATGTATTTAGACACATTATTATATCTAGATACATAGCGAAATGGATGTACTAAAAAAGTCAAAACCACTTATAATTTAGAACGGAGGGAGTAAATCTTAGAGTTTCAGAACAAAGGAAAGTTAAGGAAGGATGCCTTTAGAAGCAATGTAGAAAAAACATAGGAAACAAAACAGAAGATGCCTTTGGAAGCAATTTAGGAATTTAGAAGCAATGTTGGAAAATCATAGGACACAAAACAATGAGGTTGTAGCACATGCTTAGTTTCCTCCAAAAATTCGTTCAGAATGACCCAGTTTATAGAAATTTTAAAGAAATTATCGGAGAATATTCCTTTGCTTCGTAAGAGCAACCCCAAGAGAAAAAAAACATTTAACATAATATTCTTACTATTTGTTAGGATTAGAGATTTTGATCCAAATATACCCTCCAATAATGACCTCCTTAATCGGTTATCTAAATATATGACTCTCCAACCCATAGGAATTTCAAAAAAATTATTGAGGAACGTTCCTACGTTTCAATAAGTATCATAGGAATTTTTCTATAAAAATTGAATCCTCCAAAGTTCCTGAAGCTCCATTTAGTATGTGGTACAGGGTAACTAAAAATACATTTGCGGCATGCATATGCATTAGGATACGAATGTATGTGTACCTATAAATGGATTGCACGTGGAGTTTATATACAACGTACAAGGTGAATAAAAAATCGCTTGACTATAACATGACAACAATCTAGGTAGGCAAACAACTTTCTTTAAGATTGTCATCGTCGTCTATCTGGATAAGGTAATTTGATTTTCTTTTTTCCTATGTGTCTTTACGCAGTTCAATTTGAGAAAACTGTAGAATTCAACATGACCCAGCGTTGAGCTCAAAGGAAAATGATGTATCTATTCAGTATGTTTTTGGAACTTTGTCAAAAGAATATATAAATATAAATAAGAATTTATTTGTTGTGAAACAGAGGTAGTGCATAGACATATTTATGTCTTTTTCTAAAAAAAAAAATAGTGACCTTTTTCTTTGATGTGGCATTGTGGGAACCGGCAAGTAGCCCCATATGCCATCTCCGAGAACCCCAAATCCCTAAATCCCAAATTGTTAGACCGGCCCAGAACGCACTATCCTCTCCCACCGCTATCAATAACTAATTCCACGGTAACTTGAGTTACAAATTTTAGTAAAAATTGATAGTTAACTGTGCCAACATATGGATATTATAAAAACTAGACTTAATTATATCTATGAGCAAATATTTTTTTTGTTTAGCAATGCGAGAAAAAAAACCTATCAGGACCTTATTTTAGCAACATAAGCTAAATTATACACTGCCATATTATTGCCAACTTTTACTTATATTTTGGATGTCATCACAAAATAAATTATAGCTCTGAATTTTTTTTAAAAAAAAAAAAAATAAATAGTTACTCTATTTTAAATTATAAGACGTACAAAATATTACTTTTTTATTGTGGCTTGCTTTATTAATAAAAGGTTTTTTCGAGAATGACTTAAATTTGACTATATTTATATAATTTTTTTTAAATAGAACAAGTGATCAAATTTGGGTAAAAAAAATCAAACGTCAGTTTGGGATAGAGCAAGCATTTTTTTTTCTCTCGTTGCATATCACCCTACTAATGTTTTGGGTTGAAATGGGTTTTATGTGTTGGGTTCTCATATGGGTACACTTCTAATGAGTTTGAATGGAGTGATTTACTTGATGGAATAGGTTAGGTTGGGTTTAACAAAAAATTGGGTTGGATGGATTGAGATTTTTTATTTTTTTAGGTGTGAAGGCGAGCTTTTGTTTCTAGGGTCCGGCTTCGATGTGGGGCCCACATGCCAATCTTAATGTGCTAAGCGGCACAGATTATCTTCATGATATTTTTAAAACGTATTTAAAATTTTCATTCAATTTCGATAAATTTTTAAAGTGTGAACGCGAGCTTTTATTTCTAGGGTCCAGCTTTGATGTGGGGTCCACGTGCAAATCTTGATGTGCTAACTGGCATAGATTATCTTAATGACATTTTAAGACGTATTTAAAAATTTCAATCAATTTCGATAAATTCGCAAGCTTTTTGTTTTCTAGGGTCCGGCTTCGATGTGGGGTCCACGTGCAAATCTTGATGTGCTAACGGCATAGATTATTTTCATGACATTTTAAGACGTATTTAAAAATTTCAGTCAATTTTGATAAATTTTTAAGGTGTGAATATGAGCTTTTTATTTTTAGAGTCTAGTTTTAATGTAGGATCTATGGATTTTTTAACAAATCTATAGGTTTAGTTGGTTTATAAATTGGAGTGAGTTGAGTTAAAACTATAAAAATTTGGAGTGGAGTGGATTGAAAAAGGTAGACAATTTATAATGGATTGGATTACGTAAGGGGTAGATTAGCAGGGTGAGTTGCATATACTAGTCTGTAAAATGTGACTCTTTTCTTCGTTGAGTGGCAAGTGTGGGAACTGGGAACTGGCAACTAGCCGACGAGCGTTGGCGCACTCCAAATCCCAAATTGGCGTCTGAAGGTTTCACTCCCAAATCCGCGCCTCTCCCGCCGCCATCCGGCCGCGCGATGTCATCGACGTCGGCGCGGCGCCGGACCTCCGGAGCCCGCCGTCCTCTCCCACCGCCGTCCGACCGCGCGGCGGCATGGACGTCGTCGCGACGGCGGTCCGGCAGAGGGCCAGCGGCGCGGACCTTCCTCCCAGACGAGATCTGGGAGGAGATCTTCCTGCTCCTCGACGCCGCGGGCGACCTCGTCCGTGCCTCCGCCGCCTGCACCACCTTCCGCCGCATCGTCTCCGAGCGCCGGTTCCTCCGCCGGTTCCGGTCCCTCCGCTCCCCCGCAGTCCTCGGGCTCATCAGTAGGGAACCCCGATTCTTCCCCTTCGAGCCTCCCCACCGCTCCGCCCCGGAAGCCCGCGGGCTCGAGCAAGCCGCCGACTTCACCTTCTCCTTCCTTCCCAAGCCCGGCGGGTGGTGCTTTCGCCACGCCCTCGATGGCCGCGTCCTCCTCGGCCGGCGCATCTCCACCGAAACCGACTTCGAGGATTTCCTAGTCTGCGACCCCCTGCATCGCCGGTACGTCAAGATTCCCCGCATACCCGACATACCCTACGACCTACTGGAGGCCTCCATCATGCACGAGCGGCATATGGTACCCGTTCTGGCTCCAGCTGCCGAGAATGACGAGGAGGGATCGTTCAGAGTTATCTGCGCTGTGCAGCTCGAAGAAAATTTCGTGGCTTTCGTCTTCTCTTCCAGCAACCAGACCTGGCAAGGTATTATGGAAACGATTTGCTCGCCTATGGAAGTTATTGAATACATGACCTACTCAGCGCACGGCTGCTTCTACTGGATGATTGATTCCCTTGGCTGTTTGATAATGTTTGATCCAAGTGAGATGAAATTCTCTGTCATTGAACTCCCATGGTCCCACAATTTTTTTTGGATGCGTGCCATTTTCGAGGCAGAGGAAGGCAGGCTCGGGTTCTTAGCTATTCGTGATGGCTCACTTGACCTGTATTATTGCAAGAGTTGGCAAAGCAATGGTGTTGCCGCACAAGAGTGGCAGTGTGACGAACAAATTCCATTGCCCAAAGACTATGTGATCAACTATCATTGGAAAATTGAGGGCACTGCAGGGCGTTACTTAACTCTAGGCGCTTATCATGGAAGCTGTGATGATGGAATCCTAGATGATGGGTTGCCGCCGAATTCTGTACATTTTGTACTGGACATCAGGACATTGATGCTTGAGAAGCTCTGCACCTCGAACAATGGCGTGTTCCATGGTTGTGCTTATGCAAGATTTCCACCACCGTTGGCACTGCCAAGCATATGAAATGGTAAAAACTGTATTCCATGTTTCTTCAGCTGTTGGGAATTAGACTGTATTGGTTGTTTGCTATGTCATCCTACTTGTTACCAAAGTGCACTTGCTGCTGGCATACCCAAATTTTCTCACATCCAGCATTGTCACCATGGAGATCTTGTAATCCATGTGGTCCTTTGGGCTTTTGCATTAATTTTGTATTGTCTGTGCTATTTACTCAATTTTTTGGTGAACTCTGTATGCTGTAGCTAGTGCCTGAATATTATGACAGGCAAATTTGTCTAGCGCCTGAATACTAGAGCACTCTGTTTTTCTTTTAAAACAATCACTGGGTTAATAATTGGTATAATTGGTATACATTCCTTTTGATAGATTTCAAATTTGCATTAACATGCAGAATGAATAGCTTGTTTCACATGCACAAGCAGATAGTCAACTAGTATGTTCAAGTCCCTCGTGGTTATTCTAACATTGTATTCTTTGGTAGGCCTGCTCTCTTGACTTTGAGGTGACAGAGTGCATGGTTGGGAGCATCTGTATGAAGGCTTAGCCATGTCATGCAAGACATTGACAACTAGCATTCTAGCAGTGATGGCATTCATCTGTAGATGATCGGCTGTTATTTAGTGGTCTAGTCTCCCACTCCCCAGAGTATTATCCACAAGTTGCCCTTTTGCCCTGGTTTGTACCCTTAAATATGTAGTCATGATTTGTTGAATTTACCTGGCACAAATCTGAAGACAAAGAACAAATCTTTATAATTAGCTTCTACCATTGCTTCTTTTGCTTGTGAGAATCATGTGATTTGTCCTAATATCTATATGTATTAGTATCATTTAAATCTGATGGTGGATCACAACTGATTATTCGTTCTACCTGCTTTGCTGAACTATTGCTACACATCAGAGGGTTTTGTGGATGGCAAAGCTTACTAGGAAAACAATTATGGACCCTTGTGATCACTGATTATTTTCTTCCTGGAATGTAGGACTCTCAAGGTCAAGTTTGACATGTAAAATTATGGATTGTGTCAATCCGTCAGGCAAGAAATATTTTGACTGTCGAAACATATACTTTCCTGTCCCAGATGTTACGGCTGACCATATGCATCCCTAACTGTGGCTCCATGCTTCTTCCATCATAGTACTATACATCTGCACTGTTTCAGACATGGCTGTTTTGCATTGCGATGTTCAATTATGCTGAAATTTATGTGTTCTATACATTTTTTTCCCTAAGGCCCCAAACAGTGCCTCTTTGACGTCAGTAGGTTTGTCTCAGCTCATTAACATCGATATGGATAAACAGTTGGCTAGCATGTATAAGCATTTTCTACTGATATGTGGTCATTATTTGTGCTTCCATCAGAAACGTATCTCGGGAGTAAAATTCAGAATATGGATGCTTGACTGCCTCAAATTTTGTTCATGCATCCTGCGTGTTTCATATATCACCCTTTTGACTTTTTACCACACAATTTGTTAGGTCGGATTAAATTTACAAGTGTTCTACACATTTTATTATAGGTCCGATCAAATATATGTGCTCTACACATTTGGTACCGTAAAGCATGTGGTCGAGACCGCCACATTATAGTATGCAACAGTTTTTTTGTTGGAATGTTTAGCACGCTTTATTTTCTTGATAAGCATTCCACCAATAATCTTTAACACACTTGTCCTAATATAAGGGGAAAATCCTAAAAAAAAGTGACCATCAATCTTTTTGCGCATGTCTCAGACTTCAGACCCATCTTTTTAATGAATGGCACTATATATCTGCACTATATAAATGGGATCAGACATCACGCCAGAGCCGACAATGATGGTCATTGGCGGCCTCGGCATGTGATAGTGTGACGCAATCGGCAGAGACATGTTCAGCTCTGTGTGGCCTAGTCATAGGAGGTAGCGGCCAACACAGTTATGCGGTTGTTGCGTGTAGCCGAAGCGTCGATGCCCTTCTGAAGGGGATTCCATAGGGTGGCAGGACAGCAACAATAACGGTGAAGGCTGGTAGGAGGTTTGGCTTCACACGATTCGTGCTAGAGGGTTCTTGGGCAAAAGCCTTGGCGATGATAGCGTCGTTAAACGCTGCTTTTCTGCCTGAGGTGTCATGTTTCCCCTCTAGCAATGCTTTGAAGGGTAAAAGCCCAGTCAATATTGGACATGCGACGATGGTGCCATCGGCGTCACTCCCTTCTTGAAGGTGTCATGGGAAGTCAGAGCTACTGACATCTTGGCTTCCATGCTCGAGAATGAAGACCTATAACAGTATGTCGTGTTTATGCTTAGTCGTATTGCATGTGGTAATTGCCCATCGGGTGTCTTTTGATATCTCATCTGGCCAACTTTCATGCTTTTGTTTTAAAAAATAAGAGGCGAGCTTTTTTGCCCGTCAGAATAGGACACTGTTCTTCAGCTTGGCCAGCACTCTTGGTAGCTTTTTTGAAACTGCACTCCTGGTACCTAGCCAGCAAGCTCGAGCTATGAAAGGGTGCCAATACAGCCAAGGCACGACCCTCTCCCTTATGCGCGTGCCGGGGAGACATAACAACGCATAGTTGCTCACTTTGCCCCCCACCGGCGACGGTTCTTCTTCTGGCCAGCCTCGTCCCCACCTACCTCGACCACCACCCAGGCCACGGTGACCTACCCGCCCGCCACCCCCGTCGGATCCCAAGTAGAGGAGCTCGTCGGTGACTCCTCGGCTTCATCGGTGGCACTGTCCATCCGGTTATCTCCCTCCGCGCACGTAGCAACAACATCACCGCCTCACTCATCATCCATCAACCCGCCACCACCCTCTTGGGCCCCTTTTTCAAGGCTGCGGGCCATAGATGGTTAAAAAAACCAAAACCTAATTGCCGCCACCACCTCGTCCACCACCACACCCATGGCAACCTCGCTGCCAGCCTGCCCATCGTCCGCACCTCTACACCTACACCCATTCCCTTCTTTCCTAGTTCTGGAGACATGTGCACCGCTTCAATTACCGGCGCACACGCGCTCGATAGGATTTTGGGTCAAGACAACACATTTTTCTATCTTGTTTGACAAGGCCTTTTTCTTTTTTTTCATTGAGCGGTGTGAGTGGGAACTGGCAAGTAGCAGCAAACCCCAAATTGGGGCATATTAACGAGTTTCTGCCTGCAAGGAATCTTAATGCCACGGCATATTCCTGGAGATCTTCATTATCGACAATGCAAGAAACATGAAAATTCTGCTCAAAGCCTCAATCGAGTTAATATCCTCAGTCCTCATGGCTGAGGTTGCGGCTATATCCCTTGCAGGTTCCATCATTGCTGCTTTACATGCACAAGAGACTTTCTTCACAAGAGACTTTGCAGGCACAATAGTTGGTGCAATTCTTCAATGGAAGAGATCATTCAGCACCACCACAGTAGAACATAAAGCCATGCACTCAGAGATTCCTAAATTCCACATCAACCATGAATTTTAAAGTAGCAAAGATCTCAAGGAATCTTAATGCCATGACATATTTTTTAGCTACTGAAGCTTTGAAAACAATACAGGGCAATTGTATAGTGTAAACATCTTTTACTCCAATTGTAATCATGATCACAGCTGCCCAACCAAAATGGCGCTGCAAAATGTACAATGGGATCCTTTCATCCCTTTAGCAGCATCTTGCTGCTAATTAAATAAAATTTGCCATTTATCAAAAAAAAAAAAAAAAAAAACGAGTTTCTGCCTGCCAAGTCCGCTCCTCTCCCACACCACAGTCGGCCGACCGCGCGATGGACGCCGGCGCGACGGCGGCCCGCCAGAGCCCGCCGTCCTCTCCCGCCGCCGTCCGACCGCGCCATGGCATCGACGTCGGCGAGACGGCGCTCCGGCAGAGGGCCAGCGGCGCAGACCTTCCTCCCTGACGAGATCTGGGAGGAGATCTTCCTGCGCCTCGACACCGCCGCCGACCTCGCCCGCGCCTCCGCGGCCTGCTCCACCTTCCGCCGCGTCGTCTCCGAGCGCCGGTTCCTCTGCCGGTTCCGGTCCCTCCGCTCCCCCGCAGTCCTCGGGTTCATCAGTCGGGGCAGACTCCAGTTCGTCCCCGTCGAGCCTCCTCACAGCTCCGCCCCGGAAGCCCGCGCGCTCGAGCTAGCCGCCATTTACCTCCCGCTCCACAATGGTGCAATGTGTGCCATTGTTGAGGCAGAGGAAGGCAGACTCGGGTTCTTAACTATTGGTGATGGTACAATTGACCTGTATTGCATGAATTGTCAAAGAAATGGTGTTGGGGCACAAGACTGGCAGCATGACAAGCTTGTTCCATTGCCCAGAGACTCCGGGATCGACTGTCATTGGGGAATTGAGGGCGCAGCAGGGCGTTACTTGGCTCTAGTGGCTCATCACATAACCGGTGATGAGTCGTCGCCAAATTCTGAACATTTCGTACTGGACATGAAGACATTGCTTGTTGAGAAGCTCTGCACCTCGAAGAATGCATGTCCTATGGTTTTCCCTATACAAGATTTCCACCACTGTTGGCACTGCCAAGCATATGAAATGGTAAAAACCTGACCTGTCTTCCATGTTTCTTCAGCTATTTGTAATTATATTGTATGCGTGGCTTACTTTTGCATTGTTTGTGTCATTTACTCAATTTTTTGGTGCACTCTGTATCAAGTAGCTAGCGCCTGAATAATAGGACAGGCAAATTTGCCTTCGTTTCTCTTCAAAAAAAAAATGCATCGAGTTAATCATTGGTATACACATCCCTTTTGACAAATTTCAAACTTGCGTTAACTTACAGAATGAATACCTTGTTTGCATGCACAAGTAGATAGTCAACTAACTTTGCTCAAGTCCCTCTTGATTATTCTAACACTATTCTTTGGTAGGTCTGCTCTCTTGACTTTGAGGTGACAGAGCAGCATGGTGTTAGCAACCCAACTCGATTGGCTAACAGATAACTCGAATCAAGTAGTAGGGATACACGATCTCAGAGAAAGGGAGATCGGAGAAGAGCAGAAAGGGGAATCTGGGTACAGGGGAGAAGTTGCTTGAGGAGGAAGAAGAACAGTAAAATTAGAGGAGATGTAATTGTTCTGATAATTCTTCGATGCCTTCCTCCTGGTTCACGGCCTCCCCTTGTACTGACCTGAGCAGGCCTCGATGCGGCACGGCCCATGGCCCTCCATCGGCCCATATAGCTGACATTCCCCTTTCCTTGGAATGCGGCTTGCCCCCAAGCCGCTGATATTGTGGTCGACAGTCCCTGAATAACAGAAACTTGGACTTCTTGTCAGCTCCACAGCAAAAGAAGGAAGGCCATTGCATCAGCCACCGATCAGCACCGACATGAATGCAGGTGGCGGCCACGGTTGCTTCATTAGCATAACATAAGAATAATCTCCCACATCACTGGTACCCAAAACAACATGCTTTAGAGTATAGCAGGCTGTAGGCATGTCACCACCACAATCCCAGTGAAAATTCTGCACCATAGACAGTTGTATGGTCATCTGTGTGATCTCAAGCAAGAAACATTCCAAGGAATCAACACTAGAAGATACAGGTGCAGCTGTAGAACTCCAAATGGCCTAGTACGGCTGAAAAACAGCAGATGTTTGGCTCCTGAATCCCATGGTGTCAGTAGGTCAGTTGCAATTACCGTGAGCACCAATATTTGAGGCCACTGGATCACCAATCCACAGAGGACAAAAGTACAGATTTCCATGTAAAAGCTCAGACCCAAAAGAATTGTTGGAGGTGGAAGCAGGTTTAATTGTCTGAAACATGGATGTTCTCTATGTAGAAAATGTTCAGTTAGTGATAGCACTTGCGACTCAATGGTGCTACACCTTGTCATTTCTCCCTTTTCATTTTCTGTCTGGAAAATTCCATGTGTCTTCGATAGTTGACAATCAATATCAGCATGGCTCAGTTCTGCATTGGCAATGGTAGATGGAAAAGTACAGAGCAATACAGCAGCATTTTTTCCAAGCTCTCGAGAGGTGCAATAATCCAGCAGCATTCTGTGCAACCTCTCATCACCACAGAACATAGAGGGGACTGGACCTGCAAATAAACATCCAGCTTGGCTGTAATCTTCATTGACATTAATAAGTGCTAGCTCCAAGCAAACAACACACTGCCAATTTTCATGGAGGAATTCTAGCCATTGCAGCATGATGGTGACATATAAGCAAAACTGTATTGAGTCTCTGCCATCCCAAGCAGCAAACAAGTCAATCTCAATGAAGCACTGGCACTGCTGACCAAAGAATATCACCCACATGCCTTTGGGTACCTGAATGTATGCACAACTAGTAGAGGGAGCTTGAGGTGGACAGAGCGGCTTCTGAAGCAAACTCAATAATGCTAGAATTTGCACCACAGGGCTGACATATCTCATCTCTGCATTCAGTCTCCAACCAATGATGCCAAACGGATCAGATAGAGAATTGTAATCAAACCATGTAGTCCCACCACGCTTCAGCTGAGTCTGGAAATGGAGATAGAAGTCACCTGGATCCCAAGGCACTCGAAGACCCAATTCAACGGATTCAGATTTTTCCGGCGCCAAAGGTCCCAAAGCACTTGTAGCACTGGCTTCAAGAAGATTGCCATACACTAACATGTGCATGCTTTGTTCAGAGAAGGCTTTATGCATGGTGGCAACATTGTTAGTCATTTGTTCTGCTGAAAAATCCATCACTCGAAAACTCTCCAAAAGTCCCTTTTCAGTCATAGAAGATGTCAGCTCAATAGCTTGAGGACAGAACTGCACCCTACGGCAAAGGTTTGCCTGTAAAGTTGCCTTCCCTTCTTTAATCTCCATGACGATATCTCCTGGGTCACAGAACTGAAACTCAAAGTCTGTACGACATTTAATTGGTGCTCTGCATGAACTTGCTGCTTGAACATACAATTGAAGCACACCAACAGAACATATCATGGTGGTGGCCAAGGGATCTGAACTTGCTGCACTTGGATTACTGCTCAGCAGCACCTCACATTGGTACCCAGAACGCCACCAAGCTGAAGGACTGAAACACCACCACTCTGCAGTAACTTCATGGAATGCTCTGATTTGTTGGTGAATTTGTACATGCCATGGAGGCTTCCAAATTAGGTGACCACAGTAACACCTGACAGAGCACCTCTGAACCATGTTGAACGACGGCCATGGAGTAGGCCGTAACTCAGCATCACATTTGTCTGCAACTTGAACTGTATTACTGATGAAAGATGGCCAGGGTGTCGGCCTAAGTTGAACTCCATTGCCCTGCGTCCCAAACTGCTTTGTTGGCGGCCATGGTTGCCTATGCGGCACTGCGTCCAAACAGCTCTGCATGCTCTCCAAAGATTGAGCTGAGGGTATACTAGCAGTACATAGCATGCTTGAGATACGCAAGGGAGGTGGCCACAGTATCTCCAGAATGTGCTTAGGCATTTCCTCAAACAACTCAGGAGCCCCTTGAATGACAGAGACAGGCCCAAACAGAACAACTCCATTGTAGTGGGGAAGGTAGACGATAGGGTTGTACCTTCTCGGCATTTTGTCAAACACCGGATGAGCATCCATGTGAGCCTTGCACTCGATCACCAACTGGTTGCTGGTGGCGCAGTACCTCACGGGGCTCAGCAGCTGCACGTCCAAGTTCGCCTCCCGGCGCCCGAGCTTGTCAGCGAAGTCGTTGCCGTGGAGCAGGTGCTTGGCGCGGCGCACAGCTGCGTCCGGGGGCTCCGGGCGAGCGTTGCTGCAGGTGCCCCTGTAGAGCTTGGGGAGGAACACCGTGGCGGGGACGCCATGCTCGAGCTTCCGGAAAGGGTAGGCGGCCTCTGCGCGCCCGCGAATGTTGAAGCCGGTCTGCGACACGGACTTGGCACCGGGGTCGACCGGGTCGTTGGCACTGTCGTAGTCCTCGTCCTCCTCCACCTCCTCTAGCTCCATGTCGTGGGCGACGCTGGTGGGCACGTCGAGGTCGGCAGAGGTGTACTCGGCCGCTGGAGTGTCGATGGCGAGCTGCTCCGGGCAGGCGAGGCCAGACTCGAGCTCAGAGCCGAGGCACTCGGAGCCGCAGGGCAGCGGGAGGTCGAGCTCCTGGCTGGTGTCGAGCAGCGCGTACTCGATGGTGGAGGTGAGGCTGTGCTCGTCGCGGATCCGGTCAACACCGAAGACGTCCACAACGGAGAGGTTGAGGTCGCGCATCCCCGGATCATGAGCAGGCTGCTCGAACAGCCCCTCCCAGTTGTCGCTGACCACCGGGGCATCGAACTGCCCACCCCAGTTATCGGCGAGCACCGGGGCATCGAACTGCCCGCCCCAGTTGTCGGCGAGCACGGGCGTGGCCTTGGCGAGCGCGTCGGAGATGTCGGCGCCATCAGCAGGGTCATCTCTGTTGAAGAGCCCACCCCAGTTGTCTGCGACGATGGCGGCTCCGACGGCCGCAGCCTGGGTTGGAACGTAGTCGACCTGAGAGATCTCCCGAGTGGCCTGGGTCTCGGAGAAGCGCCGCTCCCACCGAGCATCCATCTCATCGAACAGCTTGGCTAGGGCGTCGAGGATGAGCTTGGAGTCGAAGGAAGCCATGCGAACTGTGCGGATCCAGAGCACAAGCAATCGATGCGGGAAGGAGAGTTCGACCGAAGAAGAACCGAGGAACGGTGTCTCTGATACCAATTGTTAGCAACCCAACTCGATTGGCTAACAGATAACTCGAATCAAGTAGTAGGGATACACGATCTCAGAGAAAGGGAGATCGGAGAAGAGCAGAAAGGGGAATCTGGGTACAGGGGAGAAGTTGCTTGAGGAGGAAGAAGAATAGTAAAATTAGAGGAGATGTAATTGTTCTGATAATTCTTCGATGCCTTCCTCCTGGTTCACGGCCTCCTCTTGTACTGACCTGAGCAGGCCTCGATGCGGCACGGCCCATGGCCCTCCATCGGCCCATATAGCTGACACATGGTTGGGAGCATATGTATGAAGGCTTAGCCATGTCATGCAAGACACCAACGGCTACTAGCACTCTAGCAGTGATGACATTGATCTGTAGATGATCGGCTGTTATTTCGTGGTTTAGTCTCCCACTCTGGAGTATTATTCCGCCTATTTGTCCTTTTGCTCTGGTTTGTACCCTTAAATATGTACTCATGATTTGTTGAGGTTACCTGGTACAAATTTGAAGACAAAGAACAAACCTTTATAATTGGCTTCTGCCATTTGCTTCTTTTGCTTTTGAGAATCATGTAATTTGTCCTAATATCTATCTGTATTATCATCCAAAATCTGTTGGTGGATCACAACTGATTATTCGTTCTAGCTGCTTTGCTGAACTATTTGTGTGCATCTGAGGATTTTGCGGATGGCAAAGGGTACCAGGATTGCAATTATGAACCTTGTAATCCTGATTATTTTGTTCCTCGAATGTGTGATTCTCAAGGTCAATATGTTTGGTGCCATCGGCGAAGTTTTACATGTAAAATTATGGGTCTTGTCAATTCGTAAGGCAACAGTATTGCTGCCGGAACATATAGCTAACCAATATGCATCCCTAACTTTGGCTCCATGTTTCATCCTTGATAGTAAGCTAGCTATATACATCTGCTCTGCATCGACCGTGTTTCAGACATAGCTCCTTTGCTTTGTGCTGTACAATATGACTGAAATTTGTGTTCTATACATTTTTTTCCCTAGCGCCTCAAACAGTGCCTCTTGATGTCGAGGTAGATCTCATCTCAGCTGCGCTGCTCAATGATGTCATTAACTCGATATGGATAAAAGTTGGCTAGCAAATAATCAATTTCCGTTCATAGGTGCTCATTATTTGTGCTTCCATCAGAAACGTATCTCGGTAGTAAAATCCATAGAAGATGGATGTTTGAGCGCCTCAACTTGTTCATGCATCCTATTGGTGTCTAGTACATTTTTTTGTTCAAAAAAAAATGGCCAACAATCTTTTCCGCTTGTCTCCACTCACACCCATCTTTTTAACGCCGTTATATATCTGCACTATATAAATGGGAACATACGTCACACCCATATAAAGTTCTGCTCCTAGTTTCCTTCTGTTTGGTACTGCTATGGCTGCAACATCTCTGCACTTGGAGCTATGAAACCTGACACTGCAATATTTGTTTTTTTTCTTTCGTAAGATTGAAACTATTGCCTATAATATCTATATGTTGCTAATATATTTGGTTTGTGTGCTTACCATGCGAATCAAAAGTTTCAGACTTTCAGTGATTCAGTCATCGACTTGCATTATTTTAGATGCTTTGTCTGCAGGTACTAAGGGCATCCGCAAGGTATAGAGACGACCCTATTTCTATAAAACGATATTATATCAACTTTTAAATTGGTCCTGATGTAGGAAAACATAGGAAACAAAACGTTGCGGTTTTAGCTCATGTTTAAATTCCTCCAAAGAAATCGTTTAGAATTTATCCAATCCATAGGAATTTCAAAAAAAAAAATTAGCGAGAACGTTCCTTTGTTTCAGAAAGTATCATAGGATTTTCATTTTATAGAAAAATCCTTCAAAGTTCCTAAAGCACCATTTAAGATGTGGTTGACGGTAACTAAGGGGGTGTTTGAGACTGCTCCACTCTATGTTTCTAGCTCCGTTTTATGTTTTTTTAGCCAAACAGTCTCAGCTTCACGTACTCCGCTCGAGAAAAAAATGTAGAGTTATGAGAGTACCTAAAGAGGTGCTCCATAGACTCTAGGTTTTTGTGAAGCTGCTCTACGATGGAGTTTGTGGAACAGTTTCAAACACACCCTATAATACACACTTGCGACATGTATTAGGGTACGAATGTATGTGCACCATATAAATGGATTGCAGGCGGAGTTTATATACAACATACAAGATGAATACAAAAATCAAGTCACTAAAACAACAACAATTTAAGTAGGGAAGCAAGTTTCGGGCGTAATGATCCTAGGATGAGCTCTGTTTGGTTAAGGAGCAGCTTGACGGTTGGGATGAGAAGAGCGGCGGTGGTAGATGAGAAGATCAGCACTACGAATTCGAGGAAGAGAGGAGACAGAGGAGGCAAGTGAGATACCGACATGGAGATGAGAAGGCAACCACTGCTGCCGTGTGGGCCTGCTCCACAAGCGCTGTATGTGGCCCTGCTCTGCTGGCGCCTCCGCAGCCGCACAAGAGAGCCTCGGCCCAGTAGGGGCACGGACTATCGCCACCGGAGAGGAGACGTGACCATGTGGTAGTGTCGCGTCAGGTTCGACAGGAAGGAGGAAAAAAAAGGGAAAAAACTGACAATTGGGTCCCAGCTATAAGTAGCTCATCCCACTTTCGATGACCCTAGGCCAAACAAAGAATGGGTTAGTCCTGGTCATTCTCAGCCAAATAGAAAATAAAATTATCTTGTTCCATGAAATTGATATAGGACTGTCCCACTCTTGACTAAATGCTACTAATTTTGTTCTAAATTATAGTTTGTCTGACTTTTTCAACCCAAAGTTTTATCACTAGTCTTATTCAAAAATTATGTAAAATATTATTTTTTTTCACTATAGCTTAGTTTATTAATAACAGTTCTTTAAAAATAACTTAAATTTAATTATTTTTACACGAATTTTTTAAATAAGACAAACTATTAAACTTTAGATTAAAAAATCAAATGAACTATAATTTGGAATAGAGGGAGTATCTAATATGGCCATCATTATGCTAAGGTAATTTGATTTTTTTAGTATGTATCTTTACGCGGTTCAATTTGAGAAAACAATAGAATTTAACATAACCTAGCGTTGAGCTCAAAGGAACTGATTCCGGCTGAGGTTATGCATAAATAGGAATCTATATGTTTTGAAAAGAGATAGTGCATAGACATATTATAAGTCTATTTAGATAGACTTAAGTCTTATTTGAATCTCACGAACTAGTAACTAGTTTAAATAGTTGTATTTTATCAACTAGTAACTAATTGAACTTTGAATTAGTTATTAGTTCATCCACTAGTTTATCTAGAGCATCTCCAACAGTTTGCTAAAAATCACTTGCCAAATATTGTGTTTTGGCAAGTTGCTAAAATAATATACCAAGTAAAAAAGAAGCTCTCTCCAACAATTCCCTATTTTTAACTTGCCAAAACAAAAAAAGGGAGGGCCCACCAGTTGAGGTTGTTGACCGGTACACCCCGACGTCTTCTCCCTACCTCGCGCGACCCGATAAATGAATTTCTATGTTCTAGTTTATTTTGATGGACACATTTGTATTAGCTACACAGTTTAAATGAAATACTCAAATGTAATCGGTGATTTGTTTTCACTCAAGCAATGAACTCTTTTTTTTTTCATATGCCGTTTATGCTTGATTTATTCAGTACCATGCGGTATCCATGTTCCATCAGGCCACGGCGCCATCCCTGTCCTTGCAATAGCAAAGACAAATCGTCCCCTGTCCCATCAGCACAAAGATCAGCAGGCTGCCGCCCACGACGAGCATTTGGACCAACGAGCGACCAATCAGCGTCGGCCAACAGCACCCGGCGGGGATCTTCTCAGTCGGCCAACAGCAGCATCGAACAGCAGCACTGACCAACGAACGCACGCGCGCCTTGTGAATCGCGAGTTCGCAGTCGTATGCGCAGCGTATAGATAGGCGTGCGGATGGAAGATTTGGCAAGCTGCGAAATTTGGCAAGTAACTTTGACAAACTGTTGCGCCGTGTACGCTACCGGCTTCTCTGGCTGGTCATCAGCCAGCAGCAGCCAGCTCTTCCAATAGCCGAACACGGCCTTGGAGATTGATTTTTGCTTGTTTTGTCAAATTTTAAAGGATGGCAAGTCATTTATCAAACTGTTAGAGATGCTTAGTCAACTAGTTGCTAGTTCATGAAATTTAAAAAATTCTTATTCTGAGTGATTTTAGCTGATTTGATTGAGAGAAAAATATGTATTTTCTTAAAAAAAAAAAAATTAGTGACCTTTTTCTTCGTTTTGTGTGGGAACGAACGGGCAAGCAGCCCCATATGCCATCTCCCAGAACCCCGAATCCCTTCAATCCCAAAATTGCCAGACCGCCAGAGCCCGCCATCCTCTCCCACCGCCGGCAGACCGCGCAATGGCACGGCGGTCCACCGGAGCGCCAGCAGCACAGACCGTCCTCCCTGACGAGATCTGGGAGGAGATCTTCCTGCGCCTCGACGCCGCGGCCGACCTCGCCCGCGCCTCCGCCGCCTGCTCCACCTTCCGCCGCATCGTCTCCGAGCGCCGGTTCCTCCGCCGCTTCCGGTCCCTCCGCTCCCCTCCAGTCCTCGGGTTCATCCGTAGAAGCGGACAGCAAGGATTCGTCCCCGTGGATCCTCCCCACCGCTCCGCTCCGGAAGCCCGCGCGCTCGAGCAAGCCACCGACTTCACCTTCTCCTTCCTCCCCGGCTCCCACACGTGGTTATTTCGCCACGCCTGCGGTGGCCGTGTCCTCCTCTCCCGGCGGATCTCCACCACCCAATTCGAGGGTTTCGTAGTCTGCGACCCCCTGCATCGCGGTACGTCCAGGTTCCCCGCGTACCCGTCGACCTACTGTCGGCCTCTACTCCACCCCCGTGGCGTGTGTCACCCGCTCTGGCTCCAGCGCTCGAGAATGACGAGGAGGAATCGTTCAGAGTTGTCTGCACTGTGCTTTTCAAAGGCAAGGCCATGGCTTTCGTCTTCTCTTCCTGAAACCAGACGTGGACAGGCATTACTAGCACGATATGTTTGCCTAATAGACTTCTTCAGAGAATGAACTATGCTCATGGCTGCTTTTACTGGATGGTTGATTGCATGGGCTATTCCCTAATGCTTGATGCAAGTGAGATGAAATTCTCCGTCATTGACCTCCCCCCCCCCACAATGTTTTTTCAATGCGTGCCATTGTCAGAGGCAGCGGATGGCAGACTCAGGTTCTTAACTATTGTTGATGGCACAATTGACCTGTATTGCAAGAATTGGCAAAGCAATGATGTTGGGGCACAAGAGTGGCAGCATGATAAACTAATCCCATTGCCCAAAGACTCTGGGATCAACTATCGTTGGGAAATTGAGGGCACAGCAGGGCGTTACTTAGCTCTAGTCGCTTATCATGGATTCCGCGTTGAGTTGGCGCCAAATTGTGAACATTTCGTACTGCACATCAAAACATTGCTTCTTGAGAAGCTCTGCACCTCGAACAATGGCCCATTCTATGGTTTTCCTTATGCAAGATTTCCACCACCGTTGGCACTGCCAAGCATATGAAATGGTAAAAACTGTATTCCATGTTTTCTTTAGCTGTTGGGAATTACTAGACAGACAAATCCATGCGATCCTTTAGCGTTTTGGATTAATTTTGTATTGTCTGTGCCATTTACTCAATTTCTTGGTGTACTCTGTATGCTGTAGATAGTGCCTGAATATTAGGACAGGCAAATTTTTCTAGCGCCTGAATAGTTTTTCTTCAAAAAAAATCACTGGGTTAATAATTGGTATACATTCCTTTTGATACATTTCAAATTTGCATTAACATGCAGGATGAATAGCTTGTTTCACATGCACAAGCAGATAGTCAACTAACATTGCTCAAGTCCCTCTTGATTATTCTAACACTGTATTCTTTGGTAGGTCTGCTCTCTTGCCTTTGAGGTGCCAGAGCAGCATGTTTGGGAGCATCTTTATGAAGGCTTAGCCATGTCATGCAAGACATAAACGGCTACTAGGACTCTAGCAGTGATGGCAATCATCTGGAGATATGGACTGTTATTTAGTGGTTTATTCTCCCACTCTCCGGAGTGTTATTCCACCTGTTTGTCGTTTTTCTCTGGTTTGTACCCTTAAATATGTAGTCATGATTTGTTCAGGTTACCTGGTACAAATCTGAAGACAAAGAACAAACCTTTATAATTGGCTTCTGCCTTGCTTCTTTTGCTTGTGAGAATCATGTGATTTGTCCTAATATTTATCTGTATTATCATGTAAATCTGATGGTGGATCACAACTGATTATTTGTTCTAGCTGCTTTGCTAAACTATTGTGCACATCAGAGGGTTTTGTGGATGGCAAAGCGTATCAGGAAAGCAATTATGAATGCTTGTAATTACTGATCATTTTCTTCCTGGAATGTGTGATCCTGAATGGTGATTTGTTCTGGAACCATCACCAAAGTTCGACATGTAAAATTATGGATTTGTATCAATTCATCAGGCAAGAAATATTGCTACCGGAGCATATACTTTCCTGTCCCAGATGTCACAGGCTGACCATATTCATCCCTAACTGTGGCTCCTTGCTTCATCCATGATTGTAAAGGAGAATACATCTGCTCTGCACTAACCGTGTTTCAGACATGTCTCGACTTCACACCCATATTTTTAATGGCATTATATGTCTGCACTGTCTGCACTATATAAATTGGAACAGACACCACACCCATACAGATTTCTACTACTAGTACCCCTCTGCCTAGTACTATGGCCGCAGCATCTGAACCAGAAACTGTGATACCTGATAGTACTACAATCTTTGTTTTTCTTTTGTAAGATGATGAACTATTGCCTACAGGTACTAAAGTGTGACCAAATGATTGGCACACAAATCGTTTAAATGTATTTTGTTTGTGCAATTGTGCTTTAATGTGACTATCAAAAGTCTCAGTTATGTACACGCCGCAGTAGACATTCTACAAGTAGAAAACGGTGGCCAAATGATTGGTGCACAAATACATATTACAAAAAAAAAAAGTAACACTAGGTGCACATATTGGCATGCTTATTGTGATGATTAGATCCCTGCATGACTGGCCTGCTAATGGCCCATCAAGAGTGATAGAAGAGACTGGTGATCCCTTCCCAACCCAAGCACGCGCCAAACTCAATTATGGCTTTAAGATACTCTTGTTCAACAATCGCGCGCATTTGGTCTCGACTCAGTTCTTGATTCTGCTTTTGCGCATTCTGCATTAGGTTTGTGTCCCCAAAAATTCATATGACGATGAACCTTTAAGATCATGCATGTTAAGGGCCACATTTATTTATAATGTTGAAAAACATTCGTACACATGAGGGATTGAATTTTTTTTCTCTAATCCTTGGTAACAACGGTAGTAGTAGTAACTTTATGTGGCACCCTATCTTAAGTGATGGACAGAGCTCCTGTCAATTTTTCAAAAAAAAAGTAACTTTTTTTTTTGAATTTCAACGGGGGGGAGGCGTTCCCCACCTGATTCTTTGTATTAAAGGCCCCTAACGGCTCATAAAAAGTTTACAGGAAGACCCTGCATTGCATTGCAACTGGGAGCTGCAAGCTGCAAGTCTGAGATTACACGAGGGAGAAGAAAGGAGCAAATAGCAAACAAAGCGGCTCATTAGCCTTGACCCGATCTCGCCATTGTGAGGACTGAGCACCAAGCCTCCGCTATATGTCTTTCAGATTGAGGTAGCCTATGCCGCCAAAGGTCTGCGGTTGTTTTGCAATCGAAGAGAACTTGGTCCACAGAAAGTGACTCGCCCCTGAAGACTTTCGCATTCCTTGCCTTCCAGACTTGCCAGCAAATAAGAGCCACGAAGGTCGAAAAGAATAGAGATGGAACAGGAGGTGAGCAGCCTAGGGTGTGAAGGTTTTGCATGTCCATTGAGATTATGGATTGCAAATTCAGACGCTGCCACACCTCACTCCCAAGGAAGCATCCATGAATAATGTGTTCAGGAGTCTCATCAGCAGCATTGCAGATCTCACAAGTGGAGGAGTTGACAATCCGTTTTTTGTGAAGCTGGACCCGACACTGAATCCTCTTCTGAGTCAGCAGCCAAATGAACATCTTCACCCGGGGAGGAGCTTTGCTTCTCCAAATGAAAGTAGCCCGAGGATCAGCAGACTCCCCCCTGGCTTTGAGCATACGGTAGAGAGGTGCACAACTGAGGCCGGAGTCCCCCTTACTGAATGGAGACAGGCGCTTGTCAGGCTCCAGCGACAGCGCTGTTTGATCGAGCTTGTCTTGCAGAAGCATAAGCTGCTGAGCCGCTTGATTAGAAACCCTTGGAACCAAAGTAGCTTGAATGCCCGAGCTTTTCATCTCACTAACAGTAGCCAGCTTGTTGACGCTGTGAGAGTAAAGAGCCGGATAAAGATCCGCAAGAGCCTCATCACCAGTCCACACGTCGGACCAGAAGGAGCAGTTTTCGCCGTTGCCGATGGATACCGTTGTGATTGCCTGATAGAGGGGCAGAAGGGAACGCAGAGTATGCCAATGATCCCCATGGATGTCTCCTAACTTTATGTGGCACATAATTAAAGGACCATTTGATTTTGCTGCAAAACAATTGGTCACGTCAATTAAACACGCAATACTAGTTTAATAATGGCCTAAAAAAAGGATGAATAATCTGGAAGAGAAGAGAAAATAAAGGTAAGATAAGCAAGCATCTCGGCGCGAGCATGTAGGGTCGTGGTACGTGTATTGCCAGAGACGCTCCTCGTCGTCATGATGCAAATAAAGCATACAAATTGGATGACAGTTCAGCAGGCAGGCTTTCTTTGCCGGTCAAAAGAGGACGAGAGGACACCGGTCTTCAGGTAAAAACCCCTAGACAAGCATCATCAACTGGCGATTGGATGGGTGTGTGCCATCATTTGGTTGGCCATTTTTGCATGCATTCTAGCTAATCAACCCTGTGATTCTCAAGGTGCAACAAACACTTCTCGGAATGTTCTTGTTGAAACCATAATCATGTCCCAATGGCGCCCCTACTGACGTGACATTGTTTATAATATCACGTTCACGTTCAATGCCCTTAATAAGTATGAAATTTCTTTTCCTGGCGGCGTGACGTTTTGAGCGACTAGAAAATGGAAGATCGGCAAGTGTGGAGTGTGGGAATAATTTCTGTAGAATATTCATTTGACAAATTGAGGGCCCCTTTGGAATGGAGGAACTATGAAGCCCTTTGAAAATGGTTTCAAACAATTGCTTTGAAATTTTTATGGATTGGATCATCTCAATGGAAACTAAACATGAACTCCAACCACTAGTACAGTTCTTTTAACGGTGACAGTCACCTGAACCACCACCAAGCAAAGGTCACCGTGGTGGTTGGCGGTTTTCTTAAAACAACCGCAACGTTAAATCGAGTCCAGAAAACCAAAAAATCCAAAAATATTGCAACTTCAAGGAATCAAACTCATGACCTCACGCTCAACACTAGCGAGTCCTACCACTGCACCACTCACTCTTTCAAGTCTATATACAGATACACATTTTATGCATCATTGTTGCTATGTTTTTCCGGGGACTAAAGTTTAGTCCATTCCATCCAATTCTAGAATCGATACTAATTAGGAGAATTAAATATGAATTAGTTATAAAACTTATTACACAGAATAAGGCTATTTTGTGATACGAATCAATTAAGCATAAATAGTCTATGATTTAGTAATATGGTAATATAGTAAACATGTATTAATAATGGATTAATTAGTGTTGATAGATTTGTCTCATAAATTAGCTTTTATCTATGTAATTAGTTCATATTTAGTTTTTCTAATCATTATCCTGATATCCTTCACTTTTAATTTGGCTCTAGGTGCAAAAAAAAAGGTCAGGACTGGCAGTGAGCACTTTTATAATAAGTTCTCGTTACAAGACAAGCTAAAACAACTAAAAAAACCCAAAGGGGTAACGTACTAACGTGGATTGTGCTGTACATTGAACACTCACTGGACGTGCATTCTGTTTTTGTTTCAAGGTTTAAGGATACAAGGCTACGAGAGATGGTTTCATCCACTAAAGCCCTCTCTTGAAACACGAATAAGTTTCTATTTTCTATATCGTCTTTTGTAAAATAGCTTGATTCGTATAAATTTATGTATGATTTTCGTAAAGGTTTTACATTCTAAAGGATTCTAAGTTATTGTTTGGATCATGGGATCTTCAAAGACAGGATGGGATGGACCTATTTTTGAAGGTGTTTGAATTAGATCCGTATAGAGTAAGGACATCCCGTTTGAATATTTTCTGTAGATACCTTGACTCTGTGTCCAACTTTCTAACCGATGGAGTCATCTCTCCTTGCTGCTACACGTTGTGTTGATCCAGTGGCCGGCGATACATCCATGGAGTAGGAGCGGTCAGCGGTGCGTCTAGAAACCCATGGTGGAGAGGGGCAACACCAGAGAGCGTGGCAGGGCGGAAAAAAATTGGGTAGGGACCGTCCACACCTAGGCGCTGTGCGGACGACCACTCAAACGACGACGCGTAGACAAACTGACTCCGCCTCCGTGCTAGCCCGCAACTGCCTCTGAGCGCTGGCTTCTGACGCGAACCCGGCTAAGGCCCTGTTTGGATGCACCAACTAAATTTTAGCTGGCTCAATTTAGCTGCTATACATCCAAACAGTCCAGCTAAAAGAGTAGTTAAACTTTAGCTGGGTTTAGCTACTTTCACCTAGCTAAAGCTAGCTAAACTTTAGCTGAGTCTATTAACTGGAGCATCCAAACACCCCAGCTAAAGTTTAGCTAGGAAACTTTTAGCTAACTAAAGTTTTACTTTGAAATTTTAGCTACCTAAACTTTAGTTAGGTGCATCCAAACAGGCCCTAAGTTGCTCCGGCTCGCAAAGTCACAAGCTTCGTAGACGGAAAAGCGCCGCAATCTTTCGCTCAGCCGCCGCCTCTCTCCATGGTGGCTGCCGCCACTCTCCGCTGCGCGCCGCTGCTCTTCCTCCCTTCTTCACCACTATGAACCCGGAGCCCCGGAAGGCGCCGGCTGCAATTGCTCCCGGCCGCCCTCCGACACGCAAGGGCAGAATCGCTACATCATCTTCATCAACCGCTGCCGCCGGCCCTCCGACCTGTAACTTCTACGTGGTCTTTATCTGTTTCGACGGTGCCGGAGATGCAGCAGCTCGCTACCTTACTTGATTCGATATGGTGCCGAAGATGCAGCAGCTCTCCATCCTTGCCAGATTTCGACTGGATTTCAGTTAGGATCATCTCATCGGGCGGACGGGCGCTCGTCAAGGAGAAGAAGTGTCATGTGCTTCCGATCTTTCACAAGGATCTACTAGAGTTCTGAATTTATTCAGGCTTTCTAGGCGTAGTCGCACAGATGTTGTACTATGCAGAGATGATCTTTTTATCTGAAATAAATATGGGATTTTGAGCACATGCTGTACTAAGCGAGCTGAAGCAAATTTGCTGGGTTCGAGTCGCGAGCCAGCGGGTAGAGCCAGCGCTCTGGGAGGCAGTCACGAGCCAGCATGGAGGCGGAGTCAATTTGTCCATGCGTCATCGTTTGAGTGGCCGTCCGCACGGCACCAGGTGTGGACGGTCCCTACCCAAATTTTTTCCGGCAGGGCGGCATGCAGTTCGGGGTCCTTTGCGTTGTTGTTGCAACACAAGGGTGGCATGCCTGCCTCGCCGGGATGGCCCCAAAGGCACAAGATCAAAACTGAAAGGAACATTGAGAAAGATTCTTGTAATAACTAAAAAAACATATCCATACCCCGACATTTCTTGTGTTCAGAGCAAGTTGAGGCACAAGTGTTCCTCTTGTCTACAGTAGTCAGCCATCTGCTGTGCATGCAAAATGCAGGGGGCCCTGTACACCTGCCAAAATCTTTCATGCTGAAACGAGTGGAAAATCACAAGGGGAAAAAGAAAAAAGAGTACTGCATTTTGCAGGCCAAGCTACAACTACAACTGCATCCCCGTTTCTATCTACTACTCCTAGTACATTACTCCGAAAAGCTCTTGCAGATTCTTCCAACAAAAAGGCAACAACACGAGCCCCAGCTACAACTGCAAACCAACAAACGCCAATCAATGCTGAGGGGATAGCAGCTCATCATTACTCAAAAAATAAAAATTCGTTTTTTCTAGAGTGTAAATGTGATCAATATTACTTAGAAATTACATTTTACCCCTGTCGAAACCTATTTTAGCATGTAATGATTGGATTTAAGAAATAGAGAAAGCAACCCCTACTATAACTAGATGGACCATACTTACAAGTACACTTATTTGGGGACGGATAGTTAGAGCTCTGATTGGTTGCCTACGAATTTTTATCCAACCAAAATTATGTCGCTAAAATTTATAGTTATTAATTGATTCATTATCAAAGAATTAGCACATCACTTTTTATAATTAAAATTAGCAAGACTTTTGAAATTTCTTAAACTACGTAAAAAAAGAAAATTAACAAGTCTTAGTTTTTTTATTGGGACAAGCCTTAGTTTTGGCAGTAAACCAAATGCACATCTAAGTTTTTTGTCATGATTTTGGTAGCCTTGATTTTTGACAAATCTTTATTTTGGCTTGCCATTAATTTTGGTTGGTTAAAAATTAGTAGCCAACCAACTGGACCCCTAATATTTCATATAAAATTTGAGAATTTAAAAATAGTTTCTGGCACTCTAAATAATCTTAAAATCAAAAATATTATATATAAAGTTGTTGATCGCATTGAGCTCTACATTTTTTATAAAATTCTTCTTTATGCAACTTTATATACAAAAGTTATTAACTTTTTAGATAACTATTAAAGCTTTTGGGGGAGAGCGAGGGGCATAATGCCATTTTTAACCTCTCTTTCATCTCCTAAAAACTAGTATTTCAATACATGTACTCCCTCCATCCTAAATTATAAGACGTTTAACTTTTTGACATCAAATTTGACCACTCATTTTAATTTAAATTTTTTTTTACAAAATATCACTTCTTTTGTCATGACTTACTTTATTAATAATAGTTCTTCAAGAATAACTTAAATTTGGCAATATTTGCATAAATTTTTTGAATAAGACGAATGGTGAAACTTAGGTTAAAAAAGTCAAATGTCTATAATTTATGATAGAGGGAGTAGTGTCTAAGAGCTAATTAATCATTACAATTGAAATCCTCTAACAAAAAAATAAGATTAAGTAGTGTCTGCACTAAATATTGTACTGTAAATTTACCTTAAGAATATTGCAAACCTTCTCGATTTACTCACATGGGGTCATGAGTATGTCTTGGAAGTTACTGAACCAAAGAGTTGAGCAGGATAACAACAGAACCGTCATTTCAGCTGCCCCTGTCCTCACAATACTGGAGTAGTACCAGTAGTAGTAGTTAGCAACAACATTAGTGCATTGCTGGTCATTAGGCTGGAACCTGCTGGAAGATGTGAGTTCTGGGAAACACTCAGCTCACCTACCAACAGATGTGCCTCATTCATTCCTATCAGATGTGTGAAGTAGCCACAGTGTACGTGTAGTGACCGGAGGAAACAGGGGTATCTCAGTACCAGATTTTGGTTCCTTACTGCTATCGTCCTCATTACTGCTAAGGATGAATCTTCCAAAACGAAAAGGATTATGTGATCTTGCTACCATCACCGAATTTTGAGCGACACGCTGAACATCAGCTTTCTATATTGGGGAAAATGGCATGGCATGGAATGCCCAACAACCTTGGAAACATCACAATCAAACTTCCCTAGAGGAGATAAAAGTGAAACTGACAAAAATATGACAATTTCAGGTTAAAAAGGGGCTACAGTGCTACACCCGGATAGTCTAGCACCCGAATTTTGTCAGCAACTCAGGCCTAGTTTAGACGGTGAGAGGAGAGAGATTGAAAAGTCCTGTAGCACTTCATTTTTATTTGGTAAATATTGTCCAATCGTGGCCCAACTAGGCTCAAAAGATTCGCCTCGTGATTTACAACCAAACTATGCAATTAGTTATTTTTTTTTATTTATATTTAATGCTCTTTACATGCGGCAAATCATTTGTGAGAGGAGAAAAGATTGAAAAGTCCTCAGAAGCATTTCGTTTGTATGTGGTAAATATTGTCCAATCGTAATAATAACTAGGCTCAAAAGATTCGTCTCGTGATTTACAACCAAACTGTGCAATTAGTTATTTTTTATTTATATTTAATGCTTCTTTATATGCGGGTATAAATTGATGTGATGGAGAGAGTAGAAAAACTTATAAGTTGCAGGTGCATCTAAACAAGGCCTCAACATATATTCTTCCCCACAAAGACTCAGTGCTAGAGCACCACATTTCAGTCACTAGCTCTTGCCATGTCACCACAAAGACCTGTCAGCCAAATAACCCCAACCAGAAGAAGGCAGTCATCAACACTTAAAAAATACATCACTATAAAGATTACTACAAACAGGGATCAAACAGCATTCCCCACTGAACCCTTTTCTATACAACAAAAAAAAAAAAAAAAAAAAGACAATTTTTTTTTTGTCCCAACAACTCACTTAACACTACAGTACTTACTTGACACTAAACTAAGCGATGAACAGTTGAGCTCCAAGAACGGGAGCTCAAGGTCTCAAGGAGGAAGAGTAGGAGAGGTGTTCATGGAGGTGGCCAGGTGGGATGGTGACGGCATGCGTCACGGTCTGGCCTTGCCGGCCGCGGCGGCGGCGGCGGCGGCGGCGAGGCCGTGCATGGCGCCGAAGCCGCGGGAACCGAGCCCGAGGCAGCCGAGGAGGCCCTGCCGGTACGGCAGGAACGTGCGCCGCCGCATCTCCTCCGCCTCTGCGCGCCGGGCCTCGTACAGCCGCGCGTGCGCCGACCTCCTCGCCCTCCCGCGCCCTCGTGAGGATGCCGCCGGGGACGGGGAGGGGTTCCTCTTGGGCGCCGACGGTGGAGGCGACGGGTTGGAAGGCAGAGGTGGGTGCTCGCCGCCGTCGGACTTGCTCCGGTGGAGTATGTCCTTCAAGAAACCCCACCTGCGGTAGCTTCTTGACGACGACGAGGAGGAAGCAGAGGACGCCGTCGAGGAGGAGGACGACGACGACCGCGACGCCGACGGGGCCGCCTCGCCCGCCGCTGCTGGCTCCACGGACTTCGCCGCCGGAGCAGGCGACGACGACGGCGAGAGCCAGCGGGCGCGGAACGGGGAGAGGGAGCGGTACCGGCGGTGCACGGACCGGCTCCGGAGACGGCCGCGCTCGTCCACCCCCGCAGCCGCAGCCGCAGGCGCCGGCTCCGAAGGCGGCGGGTTGCCGGCGGGGACGTCTCCTTCGAGAGGCGGGAGCGCCTGCGGGCGGAGGAGGAAGGACGCGAGCCGCATTGGCCGGATCTGGCCGTTGTGGAAGAGCTCGTCGGCGGAGGACATCGCCGCCGCGGCGGGAGACGGGCAGCGCGAGGAGAAGTCGAAGTCGAAGTCGAATCCCAGGTCGCAGCCGTACTCGTCCGCAGTGCCGGCGCCGCCGCGCGCGCGGGCTCGCCGGCGCGCTGTAGAAGCAACCGGCGGCGGAGAACGACGGGTCGCGGGCGGGGCTGGACGGCGCGCTCACAAAGGGTGTTGAGCACGCGCTCTCGTCCCCACTTGCGCGTCCGACGCCAACGCCACTGGCAGGGTGGTCGCCGGAGCTGGCGGCCATCGGGCCGGCGACGGGTGGTGGCCAAATGGCAGTGAGGTTGGCGGAGACACTGAGGTAATGAGGATTTTAAAGCGCTCGGAGGAGTTTGGTTGGATGGTTGGTATTTTTCTGATTGCACCCCTGAAAATCCTTAAATTCTTATTCATCTTGATATAGACCCCTCCAAAAATTTGGTCTGCAATTCAAAAATATAAACAAATCTACACTACATTTATCTAAATTTGAGTTGAAGCAGTTTTCTTGGTGTTTCAATGAGCTTGATGAGACGTGCAGAAGAGAGAAAAGAAAAACAATGTTGCAACCGCTGTCATTCCATAAGTGACTATGCTGGATCTACATCTGCATTTGGGAGAACCATAGCAAAACTCACTGCTTAATTCTCATATATGTATATTTTTTAGTATATCAATATATGTAGGTTCTTAATTCTTATTACTAACCATCAATTTCCATCAAATCACTAGCTTCAAGGATCATTTAGAAACTTAGTTTTTACTACTCCCTCAAACCATTCTATTTTTTTCATAACGTATGCTATGCAATTACTCTGTGCAAACAGAAACTATGCAAACTTTAATTAAGACCACATGAATCTAATCCAATGGTTGGTAATTTTAGCACTTAAACCCTCCCACTCATGGGGGGTGATCAGATAGGATGAGTGGAGGGGTTTAAGTGCTAAAATTACCGTACCATCGGATTAGATTCCCGTGGTCTTGATTAGAGTTTGCATAGTTTGCATCAAGCCTAGTTTTCATAGCATATGATATTCCATTTTTTCATAGCCCCTTACACAAAGCATCAACTAGCTAGATTTACCTCTACATGCTATGCTTACATTGTTAAACATCTATGGGTTGATATTTCGCCATATACATAAAAAAAGTATTAAGAATTTCATGATTACTTTGTGAATTTGGAGAAATTGATATATTTTATGAATTGGGAGTAATTGATACATTACTTTTAACCCTCTTGAGACATTAAAGTGTATGAAAAATAATAACAATTATCGATGTACTTTTCCTTAGCACAAATTAAGATTTAATGCATCATCCCAAATCCCAAAATTTAATTTGGACCCAAAACAAAAAATCATAGGAGGAATAAACAAAGCATACAATTTATTAGGAGCTAAATTATACCTTTGAAATCTCTATGACAAGGAATGAATCGAGCTAATGTGTATAGAGTCCAATAGACAAAAATAAACTTGCTCCTTCTAATTATAGTCTTAAATTAATGTTTTGCAAGAAACATCCTAGTTGGCTGATCAACATTTTCTTTGTTGTATCCTATATGACTATTTAATTTTAGTGCACACTAGTACCAAAAATAATTTTAGGGGACAACCACTTTTAATAGAGGTGGGCTAAGAGTGCTCCGGACTAAAAAAATACTCAACTATTTTTAGAGATGATCGGTCCATTTAGGGATCAAACTACCGTCTGCTAAAATCAATTAATAAAGATGGATCACTTAAGGTATCTCTGCCTATGAAAATGGAGCTTATTTTTAGAAAGGTCTAAGGGTCAATTGTGCAGTCTCACACATATAAATTCTTTTTAAAACCCTAACCTCTCATTTTAAATAGTATTTTTCTCTCACGGTAAATCTGTTGACTTTATTAGCCGGCTTTATATATGACTAGCCAAACAGTCTGACTAAATGGATTTATTGGAACAAGGGAGTAGGTAATTAAACACAAGGTCCCTTTCAGAAACTTGATTTGAAGCAAATTCAGTTGCTGCCATGAAGCATGCATGCATGCCACACACACACGACGAAGCAACTCTCGATCGGCTTGGTTACGTTCCTCTGTAATCTTTGTTCAGATCGAGATCGGCTTTCGTTGATCTCACGATGAATATGCGTTCATGCCACGCGAATAATTAATCTATTGGCTTCTCTGACTTTCCGTCGAAATGCGTTGGGGTTCGAACTTTTGGAAGGCTTATTTCATGCGCGCTAGCTAGCTTCTTCTTTCCCTTTTTTTTTTTTTTTTTTTTTTTTTTTTGTTTCGCGAGCAAGCTAGCTTCACTTGTGAGTACGTTATGACGACACAGCCGTATGTCCGTAAGCTTTATTAGGTAGAGTCGTCACTGAAGACTGTTACCTACAGTTCATGTCCCTTTCGTGTGAATATACTATATATACATGCGCATACCTATGTAATATGTTCATTCTTTCTGTCGGGCACACCCATAGGAAGACTCTGTTACCTACGGACTACGGTTCATGTCCCTTTCGTGTGACTATATGCAAGCATGTGTTATGTGTATGGACTAGCTAAGCTAGCAAACTCACAAACATTGAAACATAATACACAAGGCGAGCATTTTTCATGCACTCATGTTGCAGAAGACCGTGGAGGTCGGGTTAGCTAGTTCTTGGTATAACGATCTTGAGAAAAAATTCGCTGATCAAAAGTAGTGGTAGCCCCTTTCGTCGGAACATACGACTATTCGTATTATAGATTATAAACCGCTCTTAGAAATACATTTTTAGAGATGATTCTGTTAAATAAATTTTTACTAAAATAGTTTTATTTTTAATGGTGGCGGGGTTCGTTATGTCAACTATTTTTAAAAAGGTGTTTTTTACGGATGGTTGATTTAAGTCAACCATCTCTGGAAATTGATTTTTAAAGGTGGTTGACTAAGTCAACCGCCTTTAAAATAGTTACAACACAATTCATAGCTTCGTTAAATGAAATATGAAGACAAAATTTATGTCAAAATGAGAGATCTCGATGAGAAAACATTTTAAATTCATAACTTCTTCATGTGATTGCTTGTAGAAAACATTTTTGTACTAGTGTAAACTCATAATATCAAGCCTCCAACCCATTACCACCACACCACTTTCTCATTTCTAACTACATCTGCATATCAGATGCTATTTTATATGAACTTATTGAATTTTTAAAAAATATTTGGGCCTCTAATAAACGATCTCTAATGAAAAGAATGTCAACATGTTGTTTTAGATCTCTGGGACATGGCTTATGTGGCCTCTCCAATCCATGTAAAGTGTGTATGAACCATTTAGGGAAAAAACACCAAGTGCGTCCAAAGGTTGAAATCACTTGAGACTGTGTTTCTCGCAGGGCGCGGTGGAGCCTACCACAGTTGCTTGACCCTATGGGAGTGTCCCCACTGGCCCCACCTCACATTATGCAGAGAAGTACTCCATGTATATGTGAAATTTTATTATTTCAATTCAATACGCTCAATCTCTTTTATTCCGAGACATGTTCATGATATTTTCAAAATGTAATAAAAGCAAGTTATTTTTAGCATCAACCAACCATCCAAGCGTTGGTAGGTGCGGCCGCGACCGCTATCTCTGGCACCCTAACTCACATGTACAAAACAAAATTTCCATTATCATGTCTGGAGATTCAATTCCGGTAACCGTGGTATTGAAAATTTCCATCAACAAACCTTTCTAGTATTGAAAATAGTGTATGGAGATTCAATTCCGGTAAACCTTCAGATGACAACTGTCGAGGTGAAGGAGTGTCAAAGAAAAAAAACTTATAGATTGTGTCACATGTCAAATGAAGACAGTAACAAATTGCGAGATTGATGGGCCAAAGAAGGAGCCCAAGAAGGATAGTTGCGTGTGTTACAAATTGAAAGCTAGAGTACTGAACTGTTGTAGGAGATTACGAGAGTGGAGTTAACACATTTTTTAGATGCTTTGAAATGTTTGCTACTGAGCTGAGCAAAGCTTCAGCCCCATTCCTCTATTTTCCCTGTGTTTCCCCGTGAAACCACACAGGGAGCTAGCTAAAAGCATGAAAGCATAGCTTGATAGCGATTATACGGCCGATCCTTGCCATGCAATAATAATTAAATTAGTGTACTCTAGAACTGTAGCCCGAGTTTTATATTAACAAGTCAATACCTAACAAGAAAAGTGAAATAAAAAAAGGAAAATGAAGAAGAAGAAAGCTCTGCGCAAATTAGTTTTTTTTCTCATGGTCACACGTCTGTTGAATTTTGATACGTCTCTTTCCTCATGTGACGTCTTTACTAGATTCTATGGCTCGACTTGAACTATCGCCTGAGAAAGCGAGGGCTGTTGTTTGTTTCCTCGTGAAACCACACACGTCCCCGTCTTTCAAATAACACGTAACCTTTTATTTTTCTTGACAAATTAGGATTTTTTTTTTGTGGAACGACAAATTAGGATTTGTGTCAGTATTTATGCCCACGTTCATGAAACATCAAGTTTGGTTTTTGCGCTCACGTTCAGAAATGCTCCCAAAAGCTTTTTGTTAACAAGTTCAATTTAACTCCCTCAACTATTGTGGTTGTTCGATTTTTCTCTCTATCTATAAAACTAATTTTCTTTAACTTCTCTTGACTTTTGAAAACCGTGCACTTTTACATTCTGACGGTTTTGGTGGTGGCTTTGCTAATATGACACCATGTTAGAGAGGGCAAATCGAACTAAGTTCAAAGTTTAAAGAGATAAATTATTATAGAAAATATCTAAAATTTAATTAAAATAAAAAATATCAAATATATTATTAAATGGAAAATAATGTAATTAAAAATCCTAAAATCTGGTTTAGGTTTTAGCTTTTTTTTGATGGATTCATTGTCGTGCTTATTTTCTAGTAGCTCTCATATCTATTATAATTATCTATATAATTAGTTGATATTGATCACGTCAACTACATATATGTGCCAATGAAACCATAGTGGACACCAGTTCATGCCCCAGATAAATTTTCAAAAAATTTGTGTTAAGTTTTACAGCCTTTTAATTTTAATTAATTTTAGTTTAATGAATTGTGGAGCATAACAGGGTATGAAATACATAGTAATACATGGTCATATTTCAAGTTCAGCACCATAACATAGATGATTTTAGAAAAAAAAAAAAAAAAAACTTGTTTCATAATTTTTTGAGCTAAAACAAATTTTATATAAATTTTCTAAGATTAAACCAGGTTTTAGGATTTTTAATTATTTTTTGTGTAATAATATATTTGGATAGTATTAAATTTATTTTTAAAAATTATATATATTTTGTATAAAAAGTATTTATAGTGTGATTTACCTCTTTAAATTTTTTACTTAGTCCAATTTACCCCTTTGACATGGCGCCACAAAAGCAAAACTACCGTCAGGGTGTAAATGGGCACGGTTTTCAAAAGTTGGAGGTAAATCGGACGATCACGATAGCTGAAGAAGGTAAATTGGACTTCATTTTTCTAGCATCAAACAATTAGGCCCATGAGATCCAAATTCCAGGCCCATGCCCAACAGGTCCATATCTCCTCATTTGGAGTCCAACAATTTTTTTCATTTTATGATTTGCTATGATTTCCTATAGTTTTCAAAGATTCACTGAAAATAAATAAATAATAAAAAGGACAAAACCGCCCTCAAAACCGATGTAAAACTAGTGTTTTTAAAATTCAGGAAGATGGTTTATACTTAATTTTAAAAAACAGATTTTTACAAAAGTCGAGAAACTAACGTGCCCAGCCGCCACCCAACCCAGGCATTCGGTCCAAAACAAACCCTAGCTAGGCCCAGGTCCAACCAAACCGATCCTCCGAAAAATCCGGGCCGCTAGCAAACAAATACAGTTGGCTGGCACACGGGGCGAGCGAGCGTGTGCGCTTGCTGCTGCTACAGTTTTGCCTTCTCTTCTTCTTCCCCAACACAAGCAGCGAAAGCATCTCTTCTTCCTCTTCTCCCCCCTTTCCAATCCCCACTTCCCATATCCCCTTCTCCGGCCTCCCGCGCGCGGCCATGTCTTCGCCATCGCCGGCGGCGGAAGAGGAGGGCCGTGCGCCGACCAAGTACGTGCTGATAACCGGCGGCGTCGTCAGTGGCCTCGGCAAGGGCGTCACGGCCAGCAGCATCGGCGTCGTCCTCAAGGCCTGCGGCCTCCGCGTCACCTGCATCAAGATCGGTACGCACGCGCGCGCGCGCGCCTCACTCCCTCCGCCGCGCTCCTGTGGTGACCCCTTGTACAACCCTAAAGCAGCCGTTTTGGGCGGGGGTGGTCGGTCGGTCGGCGCGTGTTATTATAGGAGTGGAGTGATGAATGCGACCCGCTCCCGTGATTCTGCTAGGGTTTAGTCTTTTCCGGATTAGGTAATTGGGTGGCAAAAGCGGTGGTTTGTTGGGTTCTGCTTGGACTCCCAGTGGTCAGTCAATCGCAATTCTTTACTACGGCTTGGTGGAATTTGGGGGGGCAATGAGCAGTAGTAGTCAAAGATTACCTTGTTGGGGTTCCAGTTACTTGTCACCTTGGGCTTCTAGTGAAATGAAAATTTAAATTATTGGTACATCACGAATTGATGAGGCCGTGCTCGTTGTCAGGTCTTGAAGGCTTGTTGCTGTCTCACTAGTACCAGTCCTTTTGTTGAGCTTTTTTAGGTAAACCTTTTGTTCCACTGTGAAAGGTTGGTGTTGAGCCTTTAGGCGTGTCCTTCGATTGTCGTTTTATTGGTATTGGCATGCTCACTGTACCCATGCTTTTAAGCTTCTGTGGCTTTCTGTGATTAGCTTACCTTTTTAAAGTATTCTGCCTAAAGTGGGGCACCTTTAGGGTCTATTGCTATCACAAAAGGTTAAATCGGAGGGTTATTTCTTTTTCTGCGTGATTTTACAATACAGATCGTTTGGAGGGGCTTTGTTAAGGCATTGATTGATCTTGCTACTTCGGTCTCTTGTTTTTGTAGATCCATACTTGAACACAGATGCTGGTACAATGTCCCCCTTTGAGCATGGTGAGGTGTTTGTTCTTGATGATGGTGGAGAGGTACAGCTCCCTAATACTTGCATTTAATACACATTCTTTCAATTTGCAGTCTTGGTGGTATCTACCTGACATGTGGTATCTGTAGGTTGACTTGGATTTGGGGAATTATGAGCGTTTCATAGATGTTACTCTGACAAGGGATAACAACATTACCACTGGAAAGATATACCAAGTTAGTATCTTCTGCCTCAAGGAGATGCTTGCTTTCTCTCATTTGAGACTGTAAACTAATAGTTTCTGCTTCTTTCAGTCTGTCATTGAGAAGGAGAGAAGGGGTGATTATCTTGGAAAGACTGTACAGGTAATTCTTCTGTGGCATTTATTACTTGAGTAATTGAGTTGCATTGTATGGACTGCCCATATGGCAAAATCTGAAACACTTATGGTTTCAAATATCCAGGTTGTCCCTCATGTCACGGATGAAATAAAACAGTGGATACAGTCAGTGTCTTCAGTTCCTGTGGATGGGCAGACTCGTCCAGCTGATGTTTGTGTTATTGAATTGGGAGGCACTGTAGGTAGGGTTTTATGACATCTTACGATCTGACACTTCTGTAATTATTAATGTAGCAGATAAATTGATTTTGCTTTTATTTCAGGTGATATTGAGTCAATGCCATTCATTGAAGCTTTGCGCCAATTATCCTTCTCTCTTGGTATAGCTGGTTTTTCTCTTTCAATTTCTACATTCTATGGTTGCTGCAATATGTTTTGGTATTACAACTTACAAGACTTGTATTGTTTCTCATGGTCTATTTTTTCTATTAACTTTTTTGGGAACAGTTGGACCATAGATTAGGGTACACTCTCTGCACTACCATTTCTTTTATGCTAATGTAGCATTAACATATTTTACATTTCTTGGAAGTAAAAGCATCTTGTGAGTATCAGGAATTTGACTCATACTCTTATATATGTGTTCTAGGCAAGGAGAATTTCTGCCTCATACATGTTAGCCTTGTTCCAGTATTGGGTGTAGTTGGTGAGCAGGTAAACAATTCTTCCTTTAGCAGCGATGAATTCTGCTTACTGCTTCTTCTATCCTGAAATGAGGGAAACAATCGCATTACACACACATTTCATGTCTTGTATCCTGACATAGTTGTTGATACTGGCAATCTGATGTTCTTGTTTCCCTTTTTTGTAGAAAACTAAACCAACTCAACACAGTGTGCGAGAACTGAGAGCCTTGGGTCTGACTCCTGATCTTCTAGCATGCCGGTCAGCACAGGTAATGCAAAAAAATTTTAAAAAAAGTTAATAACCAATAGCAGATTCTTTAGAGCATGCCTTATTTTTATTTTATCGTTATATAGATTTCTGAAAATCATTCCAATGTATTGGATTTCTGTGACAAGATGTCTGCTGTTGAATTTGTTTTTTTTTTTTAATTTTCTGTAATGAATTTTGTTCCAAGCAGTCATTAGCTCATTTTAATCTGCCTTGGCTCAGTATATGTACCTTTTTTTTTGGTTCACATGTTTCTTGCTGTAAAATCGTTTTCCTCTCTTGTCCAATTTGTATTTAAACTTTCCTTTTTATCTGAGCTATGTTTTATATCTGTTCTTTCAGCCACTAATAGGATCTGTTAAAGAGAAGCTTTCACAATTTTGTCATGTTCGGTATGTTTCATTGTTAAATCTGAAAAAAATGCCATTTATCCACAGTATTTCTCGACTTACATTCTGTCTTAACTCCTGTAGGTTGAGAACATACTCAACATCCATGATGTTCCAAATTTATGGCATGTCCCACTTATTCTTAGAGTGAGTTGCAATGTTCACACGAAAACCTTAGCCTTGAATTTATGTAGAAATATTTTAAGTCTATATATGGATTGCATTTATGTTGCTGCAGCACAAATTCTGATGAGTACTGTTTTGCAGAACCAAAAGGCTCATGAAGCTATAATCAAACAACTAAACCTTGCTAGGTGAGTCAGACAATTACTGAAAATCAGTGGTTATCAATGCATTTAGAGTATCTGGATGGTCTGCAGTCTGCACATGGAATGTTTAGTAATTTACCCATAATGATATTTTTAGAAGTGCTTGGCCTTAGTTATGCCAACTACCTAGCACCTAGGTGGCTAGACAGTTTTCTTTAAGCAGTGATACAAGCCATATATTACCGTAGTATTGGTAAATGATTGGCTTAAACTTCCATTTTTTTTAATTATGTTTGAAATCATCCTAATTAATGTTAAAAGGTTTAACTCAGACTGTTTGGGTGTAATTGATTGAGATGATTGCATTGTATTTATTGCAATGGCATCCCTATTTTTATATATTGTATTATGGACTTGTGGTTACTATATCTTGTAGCAGTATCATCTTGGATTTTATTTTATAGATCTGCTGGACCACCTGAGTTACGAGATTGGACAGATATGGCTGAGTCGTATGATAACCTCAAGAACTCTGTTAGTGTTGTAATATTATTTGATTGTCGATTCTGCTGTTGGTGCAGAATAAGTCTGAATGAATATCATTATTATGCAGGTTAAAGTTGCTTTGGTTGGGAAGTATACTAATCTGACAGATTCTTACCTATCTGTGGTGAAGGTTGGTACAGATGAACCTTATATATCAGTGGCGAAGTTAAGTAGCTTGCCAATTGTGATAATTACTCTGCAAGCACAAAATTTGAGTTATATTGTGTGGTGCAAATAATTATTATAGTGACAGTTATTTCCATGGTTTCCTAGAGTATAAACAATTGTTCTCTAATAATTGTTAAATAACTGACGCTTTGAGCTGCTATAATGTGTTTCTACTGTGGATGCAATTTGGGTTCATCAGTTCATGTACTATCATGAAAAATATTTTTTCTAATTCGTTTTTGCATGTCTTAATTTATTCCAGGCTCTCCTACATGCCAGTGTTGCCTGTTCGTTAAAGCCATCTATCCAGTGGATTGCAGCTTCAGATCTTGAAGATGCAACTGCAATAACTGTAAGACACTGGCCATGTGTTCTAATATTGGAAAACTGCAGTAATAGCACCGCAATGTTTGAGTGGTTCATTTTTTGAGGGTTTCTGATAAGTATCTCAGTATCCCCAAAGCTTTTGTATCTTTCCTAGCTCAAGTTTTCTGTATCAAGGTTTTTGTACTTTTAGTTTCACAATTTTGTATACACTCAATTTCCTCCTATTATGTTGCCCGTCCTTTCTTCATATGTGTTACCGCATTCTGTGATGACAATTTTTTCAACAGGCACCAGATGCGCATGCTGAAGCCTGGGAAACTCTTAAAGTGAGTGTGCCAATTGTATTTCTTTACTATTTTAATATGCTGTCAATTTTGAATGTTAATATTAATAAAAACTGCAAATTGTAGGGTTCATCTTGCATTTTGATACCTGGAGGATTTGGGGACCGTGGGATCTCAGGGATGATATTGGCTGCAAAGTATGCCCGTGAGAATAAAGTTCCATATCTTGGTATTTGCTTGGGCATGCAGATATCAGTGATTGAGATGTCCAGAAATGTGTGTTTGCTTCCATTTTTTCTTTTACCTAAAAACTATACATATAGATTCTTACTTTATTATGCTTCTCTAGGTCCTAGGCCTGGCAGATGCAGACAGTGAAGAGTTTAACAAGGATACACCAAATCATGTTGTTATGTACATGCCTGAGGTACTGTGTGTTAAGTTTATGGAAGAGACAGAACTTTGAAAAGTTTGATCTAATGCCTTCTCAATTTACTGTTCAGGTTTCAAAAACACATATGGGAAACACAATGAGGTTGGGCTGCAGGAGAACATTCTTCAGCAAACCTGATTGTCTTACATCAAAACTGTATGGGCATTGATTCTTTCTTGGTTAATATCATATATACTATTTTCTTTGGTACTATTGAATTTAGCTTGTTTGGAAATTCAATCCATTGTCATCCACACTGATAAATGTCTTATGTAGCTGTGTTATCTAGAGCTTTCCTTACTGGTAGTCAATATATTTTTGCCCATCATATTCCTAAATGTGGCCTCTGTTTAGTTGAGATTTAGTGCAAGCCCCTGGTTATTGATCATCTTTAACATTTGCCCTGTATAAAAATATATTGCACATTCTCACTTGGACTATTGATCAAAACTTTTAGGTATGGAAGTCCTCCACATGTAGATGAGCGTCATCGTCATAGATACGAGGTTTGCCATCAATCTTTGTTTCTAAACATCCTATTAGTCTTTATGTGGATTGTAATAATCATATGCTTCGAACTGATTATTTGTTTTATTTATTTATTTATTACATAGGTCAATCCCTCTTTTGTTCCCATGCTTGAAAGTGCTGGTCTTCATTTTGTTGGTTGTGACGAAAGTCGAAAGCGGATGGAGGTACTAAGCAAACAGCCTATGCTATTCTTGGGTCTTGAATTTCTTTTTCAAAAATGCCTGAACCTGCTTGCGCCTATGAGCAGATTGTGGAGCTACAAGATCATCCATTTTATTTAGGTGTTCAGTTCCACCCAGAGTTCAAATCAAGGCCTCGAAGACCTTCACCTCCTTTTACAGGTGAAAACATTTTTTTAATTATTGAAAAATAACTTGCAACATCTAAATAAAAAGTTGTAAAATACATAGATCCGTTACAATTGGTCTAGTGGAATTTGCATTATAATGCTTCTTTGGTGAACTGTACTAGTGCCTAGTTCTTTTTCGTTTTTACCTGCAGTCTAAAATTTGTTGTGCAGGACTGATATTATTTGTTGTCGAACTATGCAGGTCTAATAATGGCAGCCACTAAACAACTGGGAACAATTTCGAATGGTTATGTTGGAGCTTCTGACTAATGTCAGGTAAAGTGTTCTGAAACTTCGTTATTCCTTGGGCATTTTCTCTGCGTATGTAACTAATGTTTCTGAACATTTGGTTTTCTGATGGAACTATTGTTTCTTTTGCAGATATTTATCTCCCTCTGGGTGAGAAGCATTTTGCTCGTTGCTGCGAAAACCCAAGTTGCTTCTTGTACACATTAGATGTACCGAAGGAAATCAATCTGAGCCTGAAGAAGAGTTTTTTCTTTTTTCTTTTTTTTTTTTCCTTTTTGCTCTAGAGACCACCTGAGTGGCGTAGCAAATGATCTTAACAGTGTATGGGGTCGAACATCATGATTTTATTGACTGTTATGCGCTTGTCCTCCCATCCTTGCCATTCCAATTGAGCTTGACACTTCAACAGCAGTTAGTCCTCCCATCCTTGCTATTCCAATTGGGATTAACAGCAGTCAGTGATTCTGTGCAAGGTAAAAGTTTGAGAGAAGCTCAAGTTAGTTTTTGGCCATGCAACACTAAAACCAGAAATGTTTGACCATTGAACTATCAAAACTGGACAAAGTTGATTTTGTATTTTCTGAAAATAATATATTTATTTTTCTAAAAATAAAAATCCAATAATTTATTTTAAATAAGAAACATGTGAAAGTAGTATCAAAATACTTTTTTTCCTAATAAAAATGTTTATTGGTACAAGGTTTTGAGTCTTTTTTGTGCTCGTTCCCAGTGATTCGTTTGTGGTCTTTGTTAATACGACTGTACGAGTAGACAGCCCCGCTTGAAGAACGTGCTCCGATTTAAGTAGATGAACTAGTACGGCAATTGAAGTATTGCAATGTACTAGTACACACAGACCTACCCGGGTTAAGCTCCATGGCGATGATGTTCTATGAGACACGTCCTAGGCTAGCTAGTCAAGGCATGCCAAGGATGACGTCCGTGTCGTTGTCGAGGTCGAGGAGGAGCGTGTCGATGTAGAAGAAGTCGTTGTCGATGTTAAGCGGGACATGAAAGGAGGCACTATGACACAGCACCTCATTCCCGTTGCCGACGAGTATCATAGTGTTGACCCTCACTTCTCGGAGGCCATTAGAGCGAGAAACGTTGACGTTAATAATGTATGGCTAGAACCAGAATCTACAAAGATCAAAACGTCTACTCCATTGATCGTCACCTGGAGATAGAGCTGGGAGGTTCCCTGAACTCCCAAGTCCATCTTGCCAATGATCATCATGCAACTAGTGCCATTGGTGGGACCAACGGTGGAGTTGATGATGATGATTGGACAATTGGAGCAAATGTCGATGGCGGGGGTAGATGCCCATCTAGTTTCCATCATGGCCATTAAGCATTGCTCATACACTTTAGCGAGAGAGACAGCAGATCTCATCTTGCTAGAGTCGAAGCAGTGTCGTCAGCAACCGTCTCTCTATTGCGGGAGTGAAGACGTCGTGCTCGCATGCAGCAGCAGCTGTGGGCGCCACCGTCACATGCACCGACGCCATGTCCATCACTGCAGAGAGGCGATCATTGAAGTCCTTGAGCTTGTTGTGGACGTCGTCGAACTTGGCGTAGACATTGTTGGAGAACTCAACGAAGAGTTTGCTTAACTCGGTGAAATCGGCCATGGGCGCCATGGAGATCGATCTGGTCTTGTGATATCAGCTGTAATAAAGCAAAGCGGGCGTGGTGGATGGGCTATGGTAGAGGAGGAGGGGGGAGGCGGTGTAGGGGCAGCGGTAGCGCCGCCACGGCTACGGCGTGGGCAGTGGCGGTGCATTCGCAAGTGGCGCAGGCGCAGTGGTGGCAAGGAGAGAGGAGAGCGAGAGGAATAAGAGAACTTTCGTCCAATTACTTTCTCGACCGACGGTTACATGTTCTTAGTATTTATAGTCCGAATCGAGCTTAGCCTACAAGCAAGGTGGATGAATCCTTATCGAATACAAACCCTTTCTTTCCTAAATCAATCTACTAACTTTCATCTAATAATTTATTTATTCCTAAATTGATAACTACTAGAAAGGCAGTCAATGGAGCATAAAAAGGAAGGTGGGCCATGGGTGCGTGTCCCCCCCCCCTGCCCCTAAGGCAAGCCATGGGGCCCACCAGGGGCGGCGGCAACCCCTTCACGGGGCCTCTCCGGCCCATTGTCGTCGTCAGTGGTCACCATTAGTGTTGGACGTGTGACAATAATATATTTTAATTAATGTATTTGATATTTTTACATTAATACTATGATCATAACTGCAAATATAATTCCTTTTGATCCTAAAATTCAATCATCTTGAGAAGCGCAGGAGACCACTAGTGGCTATATATCTTTGGCCCTTCAAAAATAAGTTAGAGTAAAATATACTCTCTCAACCCAAATGATAAGACATTTGACTTTTTTGATATCAAGTTTGACCACTCGTTTTATTAAAAAAAATTTATAAAATATCACTTCTTTTGTCGCCGCTTGTTTTATTAATGATAGTTCTTCAAGAATAACTTAAATTTAGCAATATTTGTACAAATTTTTTGAACAGGACGAATGATCAAACTTAGGTTAAAAAAAGTCAAACGTCTTATAATTTGGGATAGAGGTAGTACATTATTATAAGGTTTAAGTATTAAAATTCTATTGAAGTCAGCACTACTACCCGTGTTCAAGATCTCACATCAAGCGCTCTATGACTTTAAGTGATACGGGGCATGTTACAAATAATGGCTTATGCTACTGTAAGTGCTAAAGAACATACTTGTCGGTGTTTCGTGAAAGCACCAACTAGTAAATTTATAAATGCGCGTTTATGTCTGGATGGTTCGCTAAGAGGACACGGGAAGGTATACTGGTTCGGGCGAGAGGCCCTACGTCCAGTTCAAAGGAATCGTGTTACTTAGCGGTGGTTCGTAGTAGGGGTTACAAACGGATTCGAGAGAGGGAGGGACTCCCAAGTCTCTGATTGAGCGTGGTGTCAATATCATGGCGTGTGGTGAGGCGTGCGATAGGTTTTTTTGTAGTCTGAGTGTTCTTGTTTGTAGAATGGTTCGCCCTCCTTTTTATAGATCGAATGGAGGGGGTGGCCTTACACGTTTCTTGTAGAAGGAGTATGGACGTGCCGTGTAAAGAAAGAAAAAGAAGAAAGACAATGGCGGAGTGGCTTGTCTGCCTTCCCGGGGTTGGGGCGTCCTTTCTCCTTGTGTCGTATGTGCTGATCTGAAGCGGTCGCCGGTGTGGTCGTGTCGCCGGAGTGTCTGCCCATGCCTTCACAGTGGACGGAGAGGCTGAACAGTTGATTAGAGCGCTTATTGTATTGGCTCGGACTTAATGGCGTCGTACGGCATGGGAGTGGGTCGTGACGGATGGGTTGTCCGGACTGTCAACCAT